>CM061142.1:307081888-307106898 GCA_030789695.1 Scilla litardierei | reverse complement strand
AAGATTTACTTGGTTTACCTCTTTGACATGAATCACAAAAGTTTTTCTTATTAAAAACAATCTAAGGAAAACCTTTGACTAGATCATGCTTAGCTAACTTGTATAAGTGCTTGAAGTGAACATGACCAAAACGGCGATGCCATAATAGTTGTTCACATGTGTTAGCAACTAAGCAATGTCCTACAGTTTTAGGCAAGCTCAAATAATAAATATTTTTACGCCTAATACCGGAAAATAAAACATTTGAATCACAATCAACAGTAGTACACAATCCTTCTCCAAAGTTAACCGTGTAACCTTTGCCACAAAGTTGACTAATGGAAATGAGATTGTGACATAAACCACTAACAAGATAAACATTAGTAATTAAAAGTTTGGAAGGATTACCAACGATACCTACTCCAATGATGGTTCCCTTTTGATTACCTCCAAAAGTGACCGTTGCACCATCCTTGATGCTAATCACTTCAGAGAGCAATGAGGGATCTCCCGTCATGTGTTTGGAGTAACCGCTATCAAGAATTCATCCTTTCCCTTTAGAGCTAATAAGACATTTATTGCTCTTCTTCTTTCTCTTGGGTACCTATATAATATACCATAAGCTTATGGTACCCAATGGTTGTTGGGTCCAAGGGGATTAGCCCTTTGGAAGCCAAGTCCAAGTGGACTTCCGATTCCCAACATAGTTACTATTTCTAATCACATCATGAAATTGGAATCAACATAATCATTCCTAACATTTAGACTAGTGTTCTTAGGACCCCAAATAGTGTATATCTTGGGAGTCCTATTCCTAGTTGCATGCATATGTGTTGGATTTCTATGTGGTGCATGCTTCTTAGGAACATGATTTCTAGCATATAGATGTGGTGGAGGATATGCATTGTACATTCTAGAATGATATGTATGCTTGGGAACATGCATATTATATGAAGCATATTGATCATGCATGACATGTGGCGGATGAGCATACATGAAAGAATGATGCGTACGAGCATACGGGTGTATAGGAGCACGTACATGAGTATTTCTCATGTGTGGTTGTGTACATGTCCGTGGGTGCGGAGCATAGAATTTGTCATGATTATCCACTTATGAAGTAGGATGTTTCCTACGTGGATGAGTGTTAGTGTACATATAAGCATGGCATTTCTTTTGGTTTCCACCCTTAGTCGGTTTCTTGCCAAAAGAAAGAGAAGGTGATGTTGTGACATTCTTGGTAGGATTGCTACCTATAGTGTCCTTGACACTACTTGTGGATGCACCAGAGGAAGGCCTCACAAAATCTATAGTGACACCACTATAGGAGGTGCGAGCATTAGATGCATTCGCTTTTACAAATCCAAGGCCAACACGATGTGTGGCCGGAAATTGGTTTTCAAGCAAATCATCCAATTGTCCTTTTCCCTTATTGGATCTCACAATACGGGAAGACATGAGCTCATATTTCTCCTTTAAAGAAGAAATGTTGGTATCCAAGGTGGACACCAGTGCATTGAGCTCGTGCACTTGGGTTTTAAGAGAATCATTCTTTAAACCCAATTGTGTGTGACGTGTAACTAGATCACTATTATCCTTAGGATGTGTTTGATCTAGTTGAGATTTGAGGGAATTCACCTCATCTCTCAATGTGACATTTTGAGAAGCTATGTTTGCTTTCTCAAGAGTTAAAGTATTAACAATGGTGTCATTGTTGATAATGCATGGAATGGATGACTTGCTAATATTTGATTTCTTTAAGCTAGTGTATCTAAGCATTAAATATTAGTATTTAGCAAATAGTTCTTCATTAGCTATCCGAAGTTCATCCATTGTTACCTCGGTGTCATCTGTGTCGGAATCACTCTCATCTGAGAGTGGATCTTCAAGTGCCATGAAACACATATGTTCGCTCTCACCCTTCTCATCATCAGAATCGCTTGATGAGTCATCACTTGAGTCATCAAAGATACCGACGAGTCCTTTCTTCTTGTCTCTCTTGTTCTTGTCGGACTTGTGGTACTTTGGTGCCTTCCACTTTTCTTTGTTGTTTAGCATTGGGCAATCCATCTTGATGTGCCCTGGCTTATTACACTTATAACAAAGAGAGGAAGTAGCATTAGTAGACTCAAAACGTTTGTTTGAGGGAAATTTACCTTTGCGAAAGAAGCGTTGGAACTTCTTCGCCATTTGGGCCATTTCACCCAAATCCATCTCGTTCTCGGATTCATCACTTTCGGAGGATGACGAATTGGCGTTGAACGCCAAAGCTTTCTTCTTGTCCTCCGAGGGATTCATCATGGCTCGAATCTTCAATCGGTTATCCCATCTTACTTCGTAAGACCTAAGAGTCCCGATGAGATTCACCACGGTGTAGTTCTTCAAGTCATTGACCTCCTCGATGGCGATTGCTCTTTTCTCCCATTTGGAGGTCATCCCCATGATGATCTTCCTTACCTTTTCAGGTGCGGTGTAGATTTGGCCAAGGGCTTTCAATTCATTTGTGATGTCAGAAAAACGTCCGTACATCAACGCAATGCTCTCATTTTCCTGCATATGAAACAAGTCGAAGTTTTGCACGGCAACATATAACTTTGAAAGCTTTACCTTATTCTTTCCCTCGTGGGTAACGATGAGATGGTTCCAAATTTGATATGCACTCTTACATGTGCATATCTTGTTGAACTCATTCGGGTCCAACGCACAATGAAGAGCGTTCATTGCGTTAGTGTTGTTGACTTCGGCGGACTTCTCGGAAATCGTCCATTTCTCGAAATCCTCTTCGGCGGGCTCGACGTACTCCCAAAATTAGTACCATTGAAAAATGCAGGACGTACCGTAGATTGACCTTCGAAAAGTGTGGACGCTCCATCACGGTCGTGATTTTTGTACGTAGCCGGCGGAGCAACGTTGTTGTTGTAGGATGCCATAGATAAAACCTTGCGCTTTGATACTAATTGTAAGGACCATGTCTATGGGGAAAACACTAGAAAGGGGGTTGAATAGTGTTTATGCAAATTTAAAAGGAATTTACGCAAAATAAAATGCAATCCAACAAATAGTGCGGAATAGAAAAACGACCCAAAGAGAAACACACGCAAACAAAGAGATGTTTCAAGGGTTCGGATTACCCAAGTCAACTCCCGACTTGTTCTCGGTAATCCTACGTCCCTACCACCCGGATACCACCAGATACTCAAGTTAGAACCCTAACTTGAGGTTTCCTTAAAGCCCACTTGTAGCAACCCTACAAGTGCAGCGAATACAATCGATGTCCTTAACTCCCACAACCAGGGAGCAAGCAAAACCACTCTCACAACTGAGAGCACAATTCAAATAATGAAGGTTATGAAATCTGAAAGCAACACTTACAATCACCTATGCCTTGAAGTAGAACTTGAAGGAGGAGTGTGATGTGTGTTGAAGAACTCTCTTGAAAGAGAGGAGAAAGCCCTTTCTCTTGACTGCACCAATTACCTAGAAGATCAATCTTTGGTTCTAGGTTGGAGAGCAAGAGAACAAGATTTGGAAATACTTAGGGCTTTGGATTTGAGAGCTTTGATCTTGTGAAATGAAAGCTTGTTAGATTTTTCAATGAATGAGTAACCTTCCAATGAAACAGTAGAAGATCTATTTATAGCTTGCTCAAATCCACAAAATAGTTTAGGCAAAAGCCCAAATGGAATCCATGAGAAAAATCTCAACGAATATAATCTGAACTCGCGATAGTCGACTGTTGAACAATCCACAGTCGACTGTTGCACAATCAGCAAGGGTAGGTGAGAATTCATAACGGTTACTTACCACGTGGATAGTCGACTGATGAAGCAAAGACAGTCGTCTGTTAAAACAACAGGCAATTATAATTTCTTCGACAGGCGACTGGCCGAGAGAAGAGTAAGTTAGACAAATACTGGAAATCTCACAAGATACAGGACAGACGACTGATTCAAGTTATATAGTCGACTGTAAATCATAACAGGTGTAACGGCCGCTTTCCGACCGTTCGAATTTTCTACGTACACGTACTTTTTCGTGCACGTATTTTATTTGGTTTTTCTGAGCTCCGGCATGAGCGATGCGATATGCCGTTGTGATCGTTTGGGAGTGTAGAATTTTATAGTAATTTTTGGGAACGTCTTTTCACGGCTCGTTTTCTCGCAAAACGATTTTGAAAGATAGGGGCGTTTTAGTCATTTGACTCAAAACGCCGTTTCCAATTTTACGTAAATTCTTGGTAGGCGTTATGCATGATCGGACACCGTAGCCCTGTACTTCTCGTCTCCACGATAGTCCCGGTATTTTCGGATTATTTTTCCGATGCCCGTAGTGGAAGATATCCCCTAATCAATTTCAACCGTTGATTAGCCACTTATCTTTTGAATTTCAAATTTAAAATCAAATCCTAATCAAATCTTTGGAGAATCCCTACGTATCATGCATGAGGGATTTCATTTGCTATCCACCCCTAAACTAAACCCCTCCCCTCTCACATCCTCTCTCCTAGTCATCCTTAAGTATACCCCTTTAACCATGTAATAGCAATTACTCTTCTCTTTAAAACAAACGCACCCTAAAGCCCTAGAAACTCACGCATGAACCCATCTATGGCCGCCTCTAGCTTCTCCTCCGGCCACCTCAGGCTGCCCCCAAGCCCCCACCACCGGCCACCACCTTCTCCTCCTCCTTCTCCTCCATCTCCACCTCTCCGAGACATCAAAAAACTCCATGAAAACCACACAAAACACAGCCCAGGCCAGAACTGCGCCCCGCCGGAAAACACCGCCGACCGGCCACCTCCGGCCACCCCCTCCGGTGACCACCACCCCCGATCAACTCCTCTCTGACCCCCCAAGCATCTCCACCTCCCCTTACCCTCTTCCCTCATCTCTATCTCCCTCAAAACGCTTTCAAACACAACCCAAATGACAGTTTTACAGATCTGCGCCACCGCCGGAAAAACTCACGCCCACCGGCCATCCAGCCACCTACGACGACCACCCTACCGTCGTTGGATTCATATCGAAACCACCTACCAACTGCAACTTTCCTCACGCTCATAGCCCACCTGTAGCTCCCGGAATCCTCGTCGGAACACGTCGCATCCGCTGTTTTTCACAGATCTGGAAGCTGAACTTCGCCGTCCGCGCACGGCCACCTCCGACCACCCCCGGCGATAACTCCACTGCCGTTGGCTTCGTATTGAAGTCCTTTACCCACTTCAAATTCCCTTTTCCGCTGTTCATCTCTGAAATTTCACTGAGACGCGCGACAACGGACGTCGCGCGAATCTGTCCTCCCCGGCTTCTCACGGCCGCCCACCGCCGTGCGCTCACGCCGTCGGCCATCCACCGGGCCGAACATCTTCCTTTGGTCCCACTTCATCTACCAACAGCCCCCTTGGACTCTCGGAGTTCACGTGCGTTGCCGCACGCACGTACTTTTAGCCGACGTCGCCGTTATCGTGAAGAACCGTTGTACTACTCGCAACGGGAAGGAGATCGCTGATTAGCTCGCTGATTTCACGTCACCACCCCGCTGTCCAGAGGTACCTCGCTGCGCTACCCGCGGCCGAGGAGTTCCAGACGATGCCGACGTTGCGCCGTTCAGACCCGACTTCCGCTTGTTGGACGACATTACGAGGTTAGTTTTCCCTAACTCATAGCACAACCCACACCATAGCAGAACTGAAAACCTAACTAAAATCGGCAACTTAACTCATTAAATTTATTTTCTGCTCCCTTAAAACGATGTGGAACCGTAGATCGACGAATGGACTTTTTGACTGTGTACATAGGATAGAATCGTCGAATAGGGTTGAACATCAAAATGTGACTTCTGACGAATAGGATAGTCCCGATAACCTAGAAACGAACCCTAATAGGACTTGATGAAATTGCGACCTGACACCGTCGCCATGGCACTGTTTCAGACGGACTTCCGCGAACGAGACGCTTGGACGAGACGCTTCGGGAGGACGACACACTCGCCATCGCATGCAAGTGTATCCACTTGCACTTTTGGCCGTGCTTAGGCCTTAGTTGGTTAGAATTGATAACTGTGAACAAATAGAACCGGACGTGAAATGATAGCGTCCGGGACGACTCCTGACGGCTCAGACTTGACGACGAAGTCTGAGCCCGACAACAACAACTTTTGACATCATAGGTCTATCATGTGTGTGCGTGTGTGTGGACACCCTAGAATAACACTTCCCGTCTTGTCACGTCCCGTCCCGTCTTGCATAGCCCGCTGGGCAATAGGGCACTCTTCGAGTGATCCCTTGTACAGATTCACAGCCTGCGGGCAATAGGGCACTCTCCAAGCTAGAGAGAGTGATCCCTTGTACGGATACACAGCCTGCGGGCAATAGGGCACTCGCCAAGCTAGAGCGAGTGATCCCTTGTACGGATATCTTGTCTTGTCTTGTCTTGGGGTTTGGGGTTGGGTTGAGCGTGCGCACGGCAAGAGGGTCTGATCCCCCTCAAACCGTAAGGCGTGAACCCTTTCGTGTCTCACTTGTCTTGTCTTGCCTTGTTTTCGTCACGTCCCGACTTGTCATGACACTTGTAGGTGAGTCCTGTAGTTGGTAGCATACGCTACGACTACTACCTGTCCCGTTTTACTTTCCTGCTGTGTTACTTCTTGTTGTGTTACTCTGTTATAACCACAGCATGCTAATCAACCAGTAAACTATTGTGTAATAGAACGTCAGCATGCTAATCAACCAGTAAACCGTTGTCTAAAGTTCGGTGCACTTGCAGTAAAGTCTAACCCTTCTTGTAGACTTTACCTGACGTACAGTTCCTTTCTCTTGGGTGATGTACGTCAGGTGCTCAGCCAGAGTTCGTGGACGAGGCAGATTCACTGGAGTACAAGGAGCCGAGGACGTCGACCCAGAGTACGTGCCTGACGAGGACCAGACCTTGAGGTCTTTTTAGTCGCCACTTTCAGATGTTACTGATTTTAGTTTGCTTTTAGATATTTTGTTGCCATGCTTAGGCTTCTTTTTTTGACTTTGTACTCGTTGGATATTATATCTCTAATTTAATGAATGCAACTCTCTTTCTGTACTTTCTGTTGTTTCGAACTTTATTAATGCAAGAACCTGAAGTTTTTTTTTAAAATGGTACCCCTACAGACGCTTATTGGGTCCGAGCTTCTCAGCTCTGGCCTAAGCGGGCCTTAGTCACGCTTCTCCTCCGTCGTTTTGGGAAGCGGGGCGTGTCAACAGGCAATTGTAAAACCTTAAACAGACGACTGTCAAAAGAAAGAGAAATTTCCAGCGAGCTGAGTCAAAGAAATGACTTACAAACAGGCGACTGGTGCAGCATAGACAGTCGACTGATCTAAAAGATAGTCGACTGTATATACAGCATTAGTCGACTGGCCGTAGAAGTCAGATCAAACAGAGTTTGGGCAAGGATAAATAGGTGACTGATTTACAATACACAGTCGACTGTCACTAGGACAGGCGCCTGGGAATCGTTCAACAGAAGCCTGTGCGAAATAATCAGAGAAGGCCCAAAACTATATGTAATAGTCTGTGCATAACAGGCGACTGTAGAACAAAACACAGTCGACTGTTTTTGAGACAGACGACTGTAAACTGTTCAGCAGTCAGCTGTTATGAACAATCCTAGCATAAAAAAAAGAGAATTGAATTGGGATCAATGGACAAATAGTCTAATAAAGTCGTATGACAGAATGTAGATGTGTGTGAGTGCTCCATCAAAGTTCGACTTCTAAGCTACATACTAGAAGAGATAAAAGAAAAATTACATTGACGAATAAACTCTTCTTTCCATCGTATGAGCTTGAAGTCTTTACGGAGCTTCAATCAACAATTTACGATCATCCAATTCATGTCATTTGCCTTCAATGACGTTTGTGAGTCATCCATTGCTAGTTGATCTTCATAATAAGCTTAGGCAATGGATTAACTACAAAATAGGGGATTAGTCATAAGTATTTATGTTTGCTCATTATTAACACCAAGTATGGAGAAGTCCAATACTCAACACGATCAACTTGGGATAGCTTGGGGGATCGCTTTGGCTTGGGATTCACACGTGCACACGACATTTTCTTTCGCAACGACGCTCGGTTTTAGTATATTTGCTCCACTCTTTATTTATATCACCGTACGTTGTCTGCATTATCATTTGCACGATGCATCCTTGCCTTAGGCCGAGGAATCCTCTGTCGACGAAGAGGAAGGCCACCATTGACGCCTCCTCTTCTAGGCAGTCACACCACCACCGCCACTCACCCATACATGAGGACTACTAGGTGGACTCCACATCCTCCACGTCCTCCCCATCACGATCACCATCCCCAATGCCTCTAGAGATAGACGCCGCACTCACATCCATTACACTCATTCCCACTCCAACTACTCCCATCGCTCCATCCCAACCTGTATCACCACCACCCACCCACCCTGGAGACATATGATATTGTCTTCAAGAACGACACACACCGCACTCGTTTCATCGCCATCTCTCATCGCACCATCGTCCCCATACGCTTCGTCCATGTCCCCACCCTCATCAAGCTGGGCATCCTTCAGGGTGTCCATTGCCTTTACCAGATCATCGGTTTCGACCGATTCCTCGCCCTGTACGCCAGCACATACACTCGCATCACTCTCGAGGCGCTGAGCTCCATCACCCTAGAGTTGCTGGCATTCACTTTCGACTGCTTGACCACGACGTAGTGGTCACGCATGCCATGAACCGAGCCTGCTTCGGATTCCCTACCATCCCTGACCCTACCCTCGCCTACTCCCCAGACTACGAGCTCACCACGTTCAACACCGAGTAGTTTTGGTATCGTATCACTGGCCTTCGAGGATATAGCCCAAGCAGGGCTAAGTCCTCAGCCATAGTCTACCCCTGCCTCCACTTACACCCAATGCCACCTAGCCACCACGCTCTTCTATAGGCCAGAGGTTGGGACACTCTCCCTTCCTGAGCTTCCACATCTTATGGAGATGACTCGAGCTCTCCGTCGCCACCCCGACGATTCTCCACACCCCTTCATTCTCTCTGACGCAGCACACTGTGTGTCACTGCCTCATCCAGACTGCCCACACCACGACATATATCTGTGGTGGTGGTTTCTTCACGATCTTTGCTATGATGTTGGGCCTTGCACTTCCACCGGGTCTAGCGATACCCACCTGGCCTATTAGACTGACCCTAGATGTGCTTGCTCGCATGCACATCATCAGGCGGCACGGTGAGTGTCACTAGATCTACGTATTAGGTGCCCAACACGAGCACCGTCTCTATCTGCCCCGCCCTGATCTCACACGATTCGACCCGGCCATGCTTGACTGGGCCATCCCTGGCATTTTTCCTATCCCTCCCATCCATGTCCTCGAGCCCCCAGGAGGACCAGTCGTCTAGGATGACTATGACTGGGTACTCAGCTTCGATAAGGAGGATGAGCCTGATATTGCTGTCATCCTAGTAGCCCAGCTAGTTCAGCTAGCCCCGCCCGGGAGAACTTCTAGTCACACATCTGTCAGTGCTTCCACCACCACCACTACAACTTCCACCACCACCGTTGGGACCTCCGAGACTGTCCACACCATTTCCCCAAAGTCACCTCCTCTGTCTCTTCCATACCCGGACATGAGGGCACGTCTGTATACGTTGCTCCTAATCTTACTATGTCAACCATTTTGGAGCCTACTAATGTTGTCCCCGCCATCCTTGACTCTGCCAGCACATTATATGCACATGTGGACCCTCTCTCTTCCATTCCCATCACTCTAGGGTCCATAACCACACTTTCTGGTACTTCTTCTGTCCCCGTATCGGCTATTTTCTCTGAGAGCGTCATAGTGTCTGTCATCACTTCTGTTGCCACGATGTCTCCCTTTCCTGCTACTATTGTTGCTTCTGTTTCTGCACCGGATCTCAGATCTATTCCATTCCCATCCTCTTCCACCAAGATCCCCGCTAGACCACCCTCCCCTGACTTTCAGTTCAGACCCCGTGAATCACTTTCACGAGGCCATGCTACGAGGGTGGTTTCAAGTAGTTCACATCGACCTCCTAGCTCCCGCACCACGGATGCACGTCTTACTACGGTGGAGACCGATGTCGTTCACTTGAGGCACGCCTTTGACATCCTCTCGAGCTCGGTTGCCACCTTTCAGGAGTCAGTGGAGCGGGACCTGACTGCCATTCTCGATATTCTTAGGTACCAGCATGCACCCACTGTTATACTTGAACATGCCCCTCCTCCTAGGCCATACTCCATTCAACCTGTCACTCCCATACCACTCACAGTGCCCCATTCTCAGGCTTCTGCAGGGCCTGTCACATCATCTGTTGAGCCGGTCACATCACTGGTGGACACTGGTGGACACTGGTGTTGTTGACACACTCACTCTTACACTCGTCGACACACATGTTATCCTACCTTCTTCTGATCCAGTTGTATCTTCTGTTGACTTGCCGAACCGATACACTTGTCGAGCCTACTTCTGTAGACCTATCATCTGGCCCCCAACAGTCGGACCCATCATCATCCACACAGGTTGATGCCGCTGCTTGAACTTTATATTATTTTTGCTCCTGTTCTCCCCTATATTTTGTGCCCATCTATCTCGTTGGGGCCATGTTTTTGCATAGCTTAGGGGAGAGCACCATTCTGCACCATCAACATTTACACCATCTCATCCCATTTGTATATATTCCATTTGCATCATATGCCTGCTTGTCCATATTTTTGTATCTTAAGCTTTATGTCATACATCTGCATCTGTATTTTTCCTTTTGTTTGTACAGTTTCATTTTTCGTTTATTTTCCTTTTATTTTCCACCTGCCCACCCTAGCCTCATTTTTCCGTCTTTCACGCGTGTTCTCAACAGTGAGGACACTGCTGTGTTTAGCTTGGAGGATGAGCGCTATCATTTTTTATTTTTATTTTTATATTTTATTTCATTTTACACCCGTTTATTTTTATTTTCCACCCTTTTCCTTTTTTCCTTTTAGCATCATATTTTCCATGTTTTGGTATGCTTGCATGCTTGCTTTTACTTATTTTTCCGCCTTTCTATTCCCTTTTTTGCTAGATACATTCCGTATAATGATATCTTTTATAGCCTCTACAACTATCATGATGCTTATTACTTCTGCCATGCTATTTACAGTATTTCAGTTCTTGTTATACATATGATTGCTCATATATTCTTTTGATGGTCTCTCTATGTGAACGCCTGTAATTAATTGAAACTGAATGTATGCAATAGTATTTAGTATGCTTTTGTTGAAAATGCACCAAGATTTATGCATCATTAGAATATCTGAAGCATTTGCCATGTTATCTTATTTCACCTTCTGTTGCATGCCTGATATGTGTGTATGCTTTACAGCCTAACTTCATTATTCGTTGAAATGAATGAAAATACCCATGCTTGCTTATGAGTTTACTTACAATATTATCTTATTGAACCATTGTGCACATCTTATGAGTGAACCGATTGTTATATTAATTCTTTCACCACAAATCTTTTTATTCTCTACATATCACTTGGGTTCACCCCCTTGCAGCTATTTATACCGCAACCACTTTCCAAAAATTGCAAAAGAAAAATCTAGCTTCCAAAAAGCCAAAAAAGGAGCCAAAAGCCAAAAATATATATTTTATAGCTCCTAAGATATATATATATATATATATATATACATATATATATATATACATATATATATATATACATACATATATATATATGAGGGAAATGTGCCTAAGAATGACCTCAGGTAGAGATACCTGAGCACACCCCCGCTGTTCGGGGTTTGTGAGTATTTTTTTTTGAAATTTTTTTTGCAGTAGGTAGATATACTTGTTATGTAGCTCCCCACAAAATTTCAGCTCGATCCGACACCGTTTGAGCCTCCGTTCATCGATTTCAAAAACGTTGCGCAAAACTGTCCAGAATTTGGACAGTTTTGCGCAACGTTTTTGAAATCGATGAACGGAGGCTCAAACGGTGTCGGATCGAGCTGAAATTTTGTGGGGAGCTACATAACAAGTATATCTACCTACTGCAAAAAAAATTTCAAAAAAAATTCTCACAAACGCCGAACAGCGGGGGTGTGCTCAGGTATCTCTACCCGAGGTCATTCTTAGGTACATTTTTTGCTATATATATACATACATATATATATATATATATATATATCTCTCTCTCTCTCTCTCTCTCTATCCCCCCCTTCTGCCCCCCCCCCCCCCCTCTATTGCCATTATTGGAGGTACAAAAATATTTGGGAAAAGCCACAAAAATTCCATTCTTATTCCTTAGATGCGATAACTCAAGCTAAGCTTGGTGGGGGGAGGGGGTGAATTCATTTGACTATATGAGTGAGTACGCCATTAGACTGGAGTTGTGCATAATTGGAAATATTTGATAATGCTGAAACTTTGCGAAATATATTAGCTATGGAGACTTTTCATGATTTGACTTGAATATGTGAATGCTACGATTTATTCAATTCTCAATTGCATTCTTGGTGTGAACTCTTATATCTTCATTTATATCTTTTGATTGAAAAGTGCATCGCCAACATTTGTAAATTAACTCCGGGAATTACACGATGTGGATATGAATTGATTGCATGAATTTAGAGAATCCTTTCCTTTGCTCTTAAATGCATGTAAGTAATATGATTGGTTAAGATATGAAATTCTTATAGCATGTGATTCATTTTAGAAGGGTCGTGATATGTTGCTATGGCTTGAGATCTGATCGAAACTCTAGCACCTCCCTCCATCTTACATTCCTTCTTCCATTTCTTATTTTTATCGCACGGTAAGCCTCGTATTCGTCTTTCTCGATGACGAGTAAGTGGTAAGCTTGGGGGATTTTGATGTATCCATATTTTACATATTTTTATTGCATCATTCCATATCATATTCGCCTCCAAAACCCACATTTTCATATATTATCGCACATTTAATGCCATATTTGAGTTTTGTATAGCGTTGTGGATTTTCAGGAATTTTGGAGCGAATTAGAGCTATTTAGGGACATGGACACATTCGACACGTCCAGGGCGTCATTGGCGAGGTTTCTTGAGAGTTTGCCAAGGCAAGGAAGAAGATTGGAGGAGAGGATGGGAAGAGAGCGAGAGATGATGACTCTGTCTCCAGCCTATGTTCAGTTTCCCAGGCCATGCAGTCGAGTGCTGATGCTACTCGACCGAGCTGACACGCCGATGATGCATAGGAAACGGACACACCGACTCGACTGAGTAGAACAGCCAGCTCGATCGAGCTGTATTCAAACAGAATGCATATTTTGGCTTCTCCCCAAGCGTCCTAGCTCGACCGAGCAGCAAATCTACTCAACCGAGCTGATCGACTACTCGATCGAGTAGCCTATATCATCCAGAGTAGCAGAAGCAGCAAAGCGGAGCCTTTGTCAACTCGACCGAGCAGGCGTTGCTACTCGACCGAGTAGCGTGACGCGGCCAGACAAGTTTGTCGGCCCAATTGCCCAGATTTTCTGAGATTTTTTGGGGTCCTTACCCCTTGTATATAAGAAAGATTTTTACCCTATTTTGGGGAGATTTAAATTTTCCTTATCTTTAATTAGAGTTTTTAAATCTAGCGAAGTTTTGTGTCGTCGCTATTTTGTGAAGTCTATAGCTTGGATTTTTATTGATCTTTATTGCGTGGAAGCTTGATATTCTTAATTCTCTTGTGTTTGCTATTGCTCTACGACGTGCCAGTAATGATTTCTAAACTTTCTATACTTTATTTGATGTTTTCGCATGCCATGATGAACTCTCTTGTGTTTATTGAATCTTCTATTTCTATCTTTATGATTCACGAGTAGTTCTATCTAGGGCTAATGGATTAGCCCTAGGATCTTAGGATTTAGATGTAAAGTTGGAATTTTTAGGTTGCGCTGGTTCAAAAAGGGAAGTGTTTTGGTTGATCTCGCCAAGTTTGTAGGAGATCTCGTACTGAGATCATGTCCATGGTCTGTGGCCATGATGAGCTTAAGGAGTATCCTATGAACTTAATTAAGGAGTAAGTGGATTCAATTAGGGTTTGTGGCCATGCCCGGCGCAATCATTGATGGTATCCACCGATGTCCTATATTACTAATTGGTGACTACCGCTATTGCGTCAATGAGAGCCACCAAAGCATACATCAAATCTTTATCCACGAGAGTGCCATGAATGGAGATCATTCTACCCACGAGAGTGGTATGAATATTGTCGATTATTAATGCACAGATCGCATGTCAAGCCTATCGCGAGAGCGGGGTAAGCGTGCGATACGTTAGACCCATGGCGCCTAGAGCCATGAGTTCTACATCTTAGATGTGATAATCCCTAATAAAGCCAATGCAACGTACGAGTTTAAACCTAGCATCGACATCCGATGATCTTAGTGGTGAGTCCTACTGCAGTAGTCTGTTATTATTGATTACAACCTTATTTGAGATATAACTCCACAACAACCAATCTTTTGAAACCGACTGCTAGCAATATTCCGAAGATTTAGGAATCACCCAAGACCATATTAGCATTCACTTCTGTTACGCCTATTTGCCCGAGGCCCGAAAGACACGAGCCCAGAGACCTGACCGCCGGTCAAAAGCCCATCTGTGCACTCAGGCCCACTCGATAAGGCCCTAGGGGGACCCCCCCCCAAATGTCGATCCGACCCGGCCCCGGTAAGACACCGGTCACTCGCCCACTCCTGCGATAACCGCCCCCTCGATCCCGCTACCACTTAATGGCAGTTATAGGGAGGTGCTGGCATGGCGCAGGGAGCGGCGACGGGGGCGGATTGAGGGGGCACGATTGAGGGCGGACGAGCGACGTGTGTCGGGGACAATCACGGCGGAGGTTTATAAAGGGGCTAGGAGGACGACAGGACATGGGACCGCCTCTCAGGTATCTAGAACCTAAGGTACTCCATCAACGACCTAGTTCCCCCATTTCATCTCCTTCCTCCCCCGCTCGCGCCGTGAGACGCCGTTCCAATCTCCTCTCGAGTCGAACCATCTCCGCCGGGCCTCCTCTTTCAGATCTCTGTCTGACTTAGGCATCGGAGGGTATTTGGCCGGAACCAAGGTCCGGCCCCCTGACGAGCGTTCTCATCTACGCAGGAGGGCATCAGATCCACGGGCCGAGGCTTCCCCTCCGCCCCTCGCCGACCACGCAACCAGCTGGACGACTGAGGCTTCCCCTCGTCATCCGACCGCCGAGGCCGAGTGCGACCGACCGAGGCTGAGCGTCTCGACCCGGGCCGAGGCTACCCCTCGCCCTACCAACGGCCGAGGACCCCGATTCAATCCAGTCGACGCGCTCCACGTCGCCTGCTGGTCTGACTCGAGCCTCAACTGCACCAACTCGACTCGCCCGAGGGAGCCAAACGGGCCCCTCGACCACGTTGACCGGGTTATCCACGGTCAACGCTTTGTAGTGAGAAAACACTCTGAAACATCTGGCGCCGTCTGTGGGAAGCGAAAACCATCCCACGAAGAAGCAAACCACACCAGCAATGGCACGAGCCAGCAATGGAAGGAAGCGCATGCCCCCATACCGGAGGAGGGGAATGGCGCATCCAACGGCAACCCCGAAGACACGACCGTCGGCGATCACCCTGCTCCCTCAACCGAAGAGACCGGCGGCTCAGGACTGGCCACACAGGGACAGCTCCGCGCCCTGGCTCAGGAGACCAACGCGAGCCTCTAGACGTTGGTCGCGACGGTACAGCAGCTCGTTGGCCCTGCGCCATCCAACGGAGGCACGTTGGGCGATAGCCATCGATGGGCGGGGGGTCCCCCGCTCTTGCGGTCCGCTGTGGTTGACGACCACGGGACCCAAAAACCGAACACGGATCGTCGGTTCACGCTGTCCGGCTCCCGTCAGGCGAGATCACGCGCCTCCTCCCCTTATCGTGAAAGGAGCCGAAGAGAAACCGAAGGGACGGAGGGAGAATCGATGACTGCATCATCTCGTCGGTGACGATCGTCCCGCCGCAGGAGAAGCGAACGACACCACTCGAGAGACCGATCACGGCGGAGCACGAGCTCCCACCGGAGGAGCTGGGAGCGCCGGGTCAGCCCGACCCCTAGCGTGGCGAGGGCCGTGGAGCCAGCCCCGCCGGCGCCTGTGCACCCTCCACCACCGAACGAGCCAGAGGCAGGCGACTGTCGAATCCCCGGGGGCATCCACGGAGACCGGTGCCCCCTGTCACGGAGAATAACCGACGCACGGGTCCCCTCTCGATTCAGGATCCCGGCGCTGGGGAAGTACGACGGGTTAGGGGACCCAGGAAACCACATGATGGACTACGAGGGGGACATGTCCTTCCAAGGAGCTGACGATGACCTGCTCTGCCGAGGCTTCTATTCTACTCTCAGGGGAGCGACAAGGACCTGGTACCGCAGCCTGCCCAGCCGCTCCATCGACAGCTTTGAGGAACTCACCCAGTTGTTCTGCAAGCAGTTCATGGCGGGGAGGCAGATCAAGCCTGATGCTGAACATCTGTTCAACATAGTGCAAGGCCCGGCCGAGCCGCTCCGGCAGTTCATGCGCCGCTTCAATGCGGAGAGGCTGAACGTGAACAGCCCTCCCGACCTGGTGGTCCAAACGGCTCTTAAGAAAGGGCTTCGCCACCGAGGCCTCAAGAAGTCCCTGCACAACGATCCCCCGAAGGACCTCCCTGGGATCATGGTGAGGGCCGAGCGCTTCATGTTGACCGAAGAGGCATTGGCCGTGGATGCAGGAAAAGCCATTCGAGGGACCAAGCACGGCGACAGCGGACGAGGCAGCCCCGAAGGATACCGAACCGAGAAGAGGCCTAGAAACAGGCAGCGCGGAGAAGGTACGAGAGACGCCACCCCAGACGCCGTCCTCACCCAAGTGCAGAAGGAAGAACGCGCCGATCGCCCCCCACCGAGGGCAAAAAGAGGTGGGAAGAATAAGGAGAAATACTGCAAGTACCACAAGGACGACGGCCACGATACTGAAGACTGCTGGCACTTGAAGAAGGACATTGAGAAGCTGATGAGTCGGGGGCACGCCAGGAGCTTAGCTGACGAGCCGGCCCATGGGGAAGGGACCTCCATGCAGCCGGACAAGGGGAAGAAGATCAACACCGTCCAAGGACCCCCTCCGCATCATAGAGTGAGCGGGCGAGCTCTCTCCCCCAGTCGTAGCATGGTCCGAGGGGATAATCTAGGTTTACATCCCTCTGTCTAGCTTTATTCCCTATTTCCTTTCCTCCAAATGTACCAGTCCGACAGGACACTTAAGAGTACAATTGCATTCCCTTTTTGTCTTTTCTTAAATCCTCGACGGAATTGACATTTCACTAATAGTGCAAAAGAATGAAGACCGCCGCCTCACTGGAGGAGGAAGAGGAGCTTTGCCCTCGTCGACCGAATCCTGCGCTCATAAGTCTGGGGGCAGTTCCCCCAGCAGGCACGGACGCCGACCGGTCCTAAGCCGAGGAGCTTTGCCCTCGCCGACCGACTCCTGCGCTCATAAGTCTGGGGGCAGTTCCCCCAGTAGGCACGGACGCCGACCAGTCCTAAGCCGAGGAGCTTTGCCCTCGCGGACCGACTCCTGCACTCATAAGTCTGGGGGCAGTTCCCCCAGCAGGCACGGACACCGACCGGTCCTAAGCCGAGGAGCTTTGCCCTCGCCGACCGACTCCTGCGCTTATAAGTCTGGGGGCAGTTCCCCCAGCAGGCACGGACGCCGACCGGTCCTAAGCCGAGGAGCTTTTGCCCTCGCCGACCGACTCCTGCGCTCGTAGATCTGGGGGGAATTCTCCCGGCCAGCGCGGACGCCGACCGGTCCTAAGTCGAGGGACTTTGCCATCGCCGACCGACTCCTGCGCTCATAAGTCTGGGGGCAGTTCCCCCAGCAGCCACGGACACCGACTGGTCCTAAGCCGAGGAGCTTTGCCCTCGCCGACTGACTCCTGCGCCCATAAGTCTGGGGGCAATTCCCCCAGCCAGCGCGAACGTCATCCAGTCCTAGGCCAAGAACAAGGCAGCAACGCAAAGTACACGAGAAGTCCGAGTAAGTCAATTTTGTTTATAACAGTTAACCAGGGTACAAAAATGTGTCTTATTTACAGGGAATCAAGGCGAAGAAACCTCTCTACAAATAATCCACTCACAACGAATGACAAAGTTCGTCACCTACAGAAGCTAGGTCGACACCGACAGAGCAAAATTGGTTGACAAAAGACCAAATTAGTTAGCCCAAGCTAGCAGCCATGCAACCAGCAATTATTGGCCCCGGAGCCGGTAGCGAAGCCGAAGGAGATAGCGGGGCCAGGGATCCATTTTGAAGTAGACTGGCCCAAAGCGAAGCGGATGCTAAAAATTTGAGGATAAGGCCAGGAGGGACGGCTTAGGGAGCCCGGGCTCGGGAGGACACATCCTCGGGCACCTCGCCCTACTCGGAGCGAGGGGGATCGACCGGCAGAGGGGCTTGCCGAACACGCTCCGCACATTCCCAGAAGGAAGACTGGACGACTTCGACGATCCGGGGGGCGATGAGGTCTTCATACGCACCGAAGGCCACCCTGAGAACCTCGAAGATCCTCTTCCCCAGGGTCTCGACGACGCCCCTCTCCACCTCCTCTGAAAGCCGTGTCACCTGGCGCCGATCCGACAGTTCCCTCTGAAGCTCCTCCCTCTTCAGGCGGAACGACTCCGCCGCTTCCTCAGCCGACTGACGGACGTCCTCCAGCTTTCTCCTGGAGGTCACCCACTCGTCCCTCCAACTCGGCCACACGGAGCTTGAGACGCCGAGACTCCATCTGGGCCTCCGTCATAGCCACCTCCGCCGCCCCGGCCCGCTCCTGGGCCCTCATGGAGGACTCCTCCAGCTCCCTCAAGCGGACGGCTCGACACTGCAACTCCACAGCGAGCGCTGAACCCTGGAAAGACGAGACATGGGCTAAGAAGAGGATAAAAGGAAGGAGAGGATAGCAAGATAGCCGAACCTGTTGAAGGATCCAGACCAAGGAATCCGACATCTTGTCGGCAGGGATCTTCTTGAGGAGGCTGCGGTCCCGGGGAGGGACGGAGACCTCGGCAACCGGCTGGGCCAAGGCTCGGTCGACAAACATCGAACTCCCAGGGACGAAAAGGGAAGCCATATTGCTCGCCAACAAGGCACCGATCCCCGGTGATACGGGCGAGGACGCTGCGAGGGGGGTGGTCGACAAGGCTACCGAAGGATCCCCGGTGGTCGCCACAGGAAGCGCGGAACCCGCCGGACTGGAGGGATCCGCGTCCTCCTTCCTCTTCTTTCCTCCGTGGGGCTCCGAAGGCGCCGGAGGGGAGCGCTTCTGCCTCGCACCATCCCCACCCTCGGGAACCTGAGGGGGCACGCCAAGGGCAGGAGGGACTGCACCGGACCCGTCACTATCCCCTGCCTCATGGGCTGACGGGGCGGGTCCGGCCCTTGTGACCCCCCGGGAAGGGGATCGCCAGAAGAAGAGGCGGGAGGCGCGGCTGTAACGTCCGCTTTCCGACCGTTCGTATTTCCTGCGCGCACGTGCTTTATCGTGCACGTATTTTTTTTGGCTATTCCCGAGCTCCGGCATATGCGATGTGATATGCCGTTGTGATCATTTGGGAGTGTAGAATTTTTATAGAAATTTTTGGGAACGTCATTTCACGGCTCGTTTTCTCGCAAACGACTTGGAGTGGTAGGGGCGTTTTAGTCATTTGTCTCAAAACGCCGTTTCCAATTTTACGCAAATTTTTGGTAGACGTAGTGCACGATCAGGCTCCGTTGATCTGTGTGTCTCGTCTCCACGATCATCCTGGTATTTTCAGATTATTTTTCTGACGCCCGTAGTGAGACTTATCCACTAATCAATTTTCAACCCGTAATTAACCCTTAACCATTAGAAATTCGATTTTAAACCAAATTTAATTGTTCCCTAATTATATTCATACGTATCATATCAAATATTTTCCCTCTCTATTGTCCCCTAAACTTTCCCCTCTTTGCACCCACTCTATCTCTCACCCTCTCTCTCTTTGGCCTAAAATCTAGAGATAGTTAGCAAATTGGGTTACTTTATATATATATATATATATATAAACAACTCACGTGAACAAACTAGGCCTACTAGGGTTTCTTGTGTTTCTCCAGCCGCCACCAAACAACTTCCCTCGAGATCTCTCTCCCCTCGCTCCTAACCCCGCCGGCCTTTTTTTCCGTCGACAGTCATCAACCCCGGCACCCGGCACCTGCCGTCGACCCACAGGAGACCCCCACACTCGCCATTTCAGGCAAGTGTACCCACTTACGTTTTTGACCGTGCTTTGGTCTTAGGTTGCTAGAACTGTTAGACTGTGAATGTATAGAACCGGACGTGAAATGATAGCGTCCGGGACGACCCGTGACGACTCAGACTTGACGACGAAGTCTGAGCCTGACAACAATAAACTGCTGACATCATAGGACTATCTTGCGTGTGCGTGCGTGTGGACACCCTAGAATAACAATTCCTTACACTTTTCATGTCATGTCCCTGTTACACAAAAAGCCTTCGGGCGTTTCGGATGCTCTCCATGCGAGAGTGATCCCCGTGACTGTTATACAAAAAGCCTTCGGGCGTTTCGGATGCTCTCCATGCGAGAGTGATCCCCGTGATACAAAAAGCCTGCGGGCGTTTCGGATGCTTTCCTAGCGGAAGTGATCCCTGTTACACAAAAAGCCTTCGGGCGTTTCGGATGCTTTCCTAGCGGAAGTGATCCCCGTGATACAAAAAGCCTGCGGGCGTTTCGGATGCTTTCCTAGCGGAAGTGATCCCTGTTACACAAAAAGCCTTCGGGCGTTTCGGATGCTTTCCTAGCGGAAGTGATCCCTGTTACACAAAAAGCCTTCGGGCGTTTCGGATGCTTTCCTTACGGAAGTGATCCCTGTTATACAAAAAGCCTTCGGGCGTTTCGGATGCTTTCCTTGTGGAAGTGATCCCTGTTATACAAAAAGCCTTCGGGCGTTTCGGATGCTTTCCTAGCGGAAGTGATCCATGTACTTCTTGTCCTGAGTTCCTGGGGTTGGGGTAGGGTTGAGCGTGCGCACGGCAAGAGGGTCTGATCCCCCTCGAACCGTAAGGCGTGAACCCTTCGTGTCACACTTGTCTTGTCTTGTCCCGTCCTGTTTGTCCTGTCTTGTCCCGCCACGTCCAGACTTGTCTTGACACCTGTAGGTTAGTCCCGTAGTTGGTAGCACACGCTACGACTACTACTTGTCCCGTTTTACTTTCCTGCTGCGTTATTTCCTGTCGTGTTACCCTGTTATAACCACAGCATGCTAATCAACCAGTAAACTGTTGTCAAAAAGAACCTCAGCATGTTAATCAACCAGTAAACCGTTGTTTAAATTTCGGTGCACTTGCAGTAAAGTCTAACCCTTCTTGTAGACTTTACCTGACGTACAGTTCCTTTTTCTTGGGTGCTGTACGTCAGGTGTTCAGCCAGAGATCGTGGACGAGGCAGACTCGCTGGAGTACGTGGAGCCGGGGATGTCGTCATCAGAGTACGTACCTGACAAGGACCAGACCTTGAGGTCTTTTAGTCGCCACATCCAGAGGTTGCTACTTTTCGGTTTGTCTTTAAATCTTTTGTTGCCATGCTTAGGCTTCTTTTAGACTTTGTACCAGTTGGATATTATATCTCTATTTAATGAATGCCTTTTTCTTTCTGTACTTATGTTGTTTCGAACTTTATTAATGCAAGAACCTGAAAATCTTTTAAAATGGTACCTCTACAGACGCTTATTGGGTCCGAGCTTCTAAAGCTCTGGCCTAAGCGGGCCTCGTCACGTTTCGCTTCCGTACATTTTGGGAAGCGGGGCGTGACAGGTTTTAGTGGTGGCCCATGCAGGTCATGCAAAAGTTCGGAACAATAAAAGTACCGCATTCATTTAATATCCACGTACAAGTCTGAATTAGTTTCCCAGTCTTAGTTAGTGGGAAGACTTAGGTAGACGTCCCAATTGGATAGTCTAACGCCTTGGTGAGGAATTAGTCATCCTCGTCCTAGAATACCTTAGTAGCCACTTGACTCTGACTGTGTTAGATTTCTAGAGCCCCTCTCTGTTAGCCGTTCGCTCGGGTCCACCGACTTCGGGCCCAGCAGAACGTAACCTTGATCCTCCTAGGAACCTTCTCTTTAGATCCTGATTATAGGCTAGCTCCTTAGGAAGTCTTAGTGTTGAGCTTTCCCTTGATCTTTAGGCAGCCGATAATTAGGAATCTTGGATTTCTAGCATCTTCCAATCGTTACACTCTTGTGATTATCAGCTGTAGAGTTCATCGTAGCTTTCATAAATCTTATCTTAGGCGTATTCTTCATACGATCTTGTTTCGAATTCACGTGATCGTTTCGTGACACTTGTCGATAATTCTTCGAATCCCTCTGTTGCAAACACTGCTTCCTTAAAAAAAAGTATTTTTGAAACTCATTACTAAATTCTTCGCTCGGTTTAACTCCTTTGAAAACCCTTTATTATATATATAGTTAAAATTCATCGCTTTTCGGTTGAAAGTTCCTTCTTAGATTTTGAAATCTCCTTGGTCGTCAATTTTCAAGTTACTAACTGGTAATTATTTCAAATCGGTATCTTTCATGTTTTCATTTTCAAAACCGTGTTAACATTTTGATAATTCAATTTATATTTTTCTGGGCTACAAGATCTATTTCTAAATCACTTACCATGCATATTTTTTTTAAAATATTTTTTTTTCTAAACTAGGGGGAACTTCAATTATTTTATTATGATTATATCTGTTCTATGTTTCTCGTGACCACATTTCAAAAAAATCTTTGTGTAAACTTATTTTTCATTTGCAAAACAATCGTTTTACACCCAACCAACTACCTCCTTATCTTGCCTTATTTGAACTCGTTCCTTCCGATCTTATTTCGTTCCGCTTTTGATTTAGTTTTCTTTCCTTCTTTTATCTAGACATCAGACCTTGTAGATATCCATGTGATCTCCGGTTTAGGAGTAGGCCCTTTGGTAGGTGATGTCGTCATGGTGCATGAGTTTAGGTAGAGTGCGTAGACCCATATGAATGTGTGTCATCTTTAGGATCCTGATGTTTGTTTCCTGTGTCTTGAATGTGTACTCAGCGTTAACCATGGTATGCTGGAAGTTGTCTGAATGACGGTATTCATACTTATATGAATGGCGTCATCGCAGGCAGATCCTTAGACTTAGTTTTAGTTTTAATGAATGATTTATCTTGGTTGTATGTGACTGTATCAAAAACCTTGTTTTCTTTAAACCAAATCTTTAAAGTTTTTAAACTAGCTCACAAGATCACAAATCACTTAACTTCCCTCATCCATTACCGCAACACCACACGTTTTTTTCCAAATGTTTAAAATATTTCTTTGGCCTTAAAGTCTCTCTTTCTCTTCTCTTCTTTCTTCCTTAAACAAAAATTTTCATGTTTGTGATTGTTATATTAATTGGGCCTAGCTATTATCGTTATAGGATTTTGTTTGCAGGTAGGCTTGGAGTGAGATGAGTTTTATTATGTCAATGATTAATTGATTTTGGGGAACACAAGGATGATGGATTAGAATATCTCTTGGATGAAAAGAATGAGTTGACCAAGACCTATTTAAAATACCGATGTGAGACGGACTCAATGAGAAATTCTGGTCGGATGAAATTATACGAGGAGATGAGAACTCAACAGACTTGAGGCTTAGACGGGTAGTAGATAGGAGTAACTGCGGAGAATAGTATGAGTTAGGGTGATCATGAGATTAAGTAGAGCTTATATTAGCATTGAGACGGATTGATGAATTGACGTGAGAAGACTTTGAGAATAACACGACGTGTGGAGATAAATGGATGGTTAGGTTGTCGGATTTAATATTGGTTGAAAATAATTATAATGAGTAGGGGAGATGTGATTTTGATAGTTCACTTATTTGGCGGATAAATTTATGGAAGATGTGACAAGGGATGTATTAAAGACACGGCGAATGTTGATTGGTGAAAGGTGTTATAGGATAGATAGAGTTTTTGTCCTGGATTGGTGATCGACTAGGAAATTATTTTCGCAGTTGATAAATTTTGGGAAAAGATTGAGAAATTGGAAGATGTTATTGAGCGATGATGTTTAGTGGAACGGTATGGAAGGAGAAGATGTTTGTTATACTTTTATGAGGATTTGGAGTTGGAAATTTAAACAGTAGTGATGGATCTATGGTGGAGTGTTAGGATGTGAGATTAGCCGTGGCTTTATCCAGTGAAAAGAAGGATTATGCGGGATTATTTGAGGAACGATGTTGAAATTATAGGATTAGAGATCCTGGTGTGAGAGATGGGAGTTGTAAGCTTGAGTATTTATAGATTTTATATTTATTCTTAGTATGAGTGATTCCGAGGGCGGAATCATTTCTAAGGTGGGTAGAATGTAACGTCCGCTTTCCGACCGTTCGTATTTCCTGCGCGCACGTGCTTTATCGTGCACGTATTTTTTTTGGCTATTCCCGAGCTCCGGCATATGCGATGTGATATGCCGTTGTGATCGTTTGGGAGTGTAGAATTTTTATAGAAATTTTTGGGAACGTCATTTCACGGCTCGTTTTCTCGCAAACGACTTGGAGTGGTCGGGGCGTTTTAGTCATTTGTCTCAAAACGCCGTTTCTAATTTAACGCAAATTTTTGGTAGACGTAGTGCACGATCAGGCTCCGTTGATCTGTGTGTCTCGTCTCCACGATCATCCTGGTATTTTCAGATTATTTTTCTGACGCCCGTAGTGAGACTTATCCACTAATCAATTTTCAACCCGTAATTAACCCTTAACCATTGGAAATTCGATTTTAAACCAAATTTAATTGTTCCCTAATTAGATTCATACGTATCATATCAAATATTTTCCCTCTCTATTGTCCCCTAAACTTTCCCCTCTTTGCACCCACTCTATCTCTCACCCTCTCTCTCTTTGGCCTAAAATCTAGAGATAGTTAGCAAATTGGG
>CM061142.1:306704290-307081388 GCA_030789695.1 Scilla litardierei | reverse complement strand
GGGTGCGTCAAGTTTTTGGCGCCGTTGCCGGGGATGGTAATAGTGTTCCATCTCAGTATATTTTTATCTTTGTGGAGTTTGCTAGCATTCCGATCATTTCTCACCTTACCATCATTTTTATTCTTTTTATTTATTGTGGTGCTACTGACGATATTTCTTCGAGCTTTGTTGGTGCATGAACACCTGCTACAAAGGGTTTACTAGAGAGTTATTGTTTGATCCTGAGATCGAAAAGACAGCCAGGGCCTTGAGAGCCTCTAGCAGAAGTTTATCTCCATCCGCTCAGATGGGAGAAAATCCTTCTCCACCTCCTCCTCGCACTGGGTCCATCAGGGACAACATGAAACCAACTTTTGGCAACAACTCCTCCATACACAGACTGCAACTGACGGTGACGACCTTCGAGCTCAAGACGGGGTTGATCAATCTTATGCAGCAGGATCCCTTCCATGGGCATCCTCATGAAAATCCCAACCATCACATTGATTCCTTCTTGGCGAAGTGTGATGCGTTCAAGGCGAAGGACGTCAGTGATGATGCTGTGAAGCTGCGGCTTTTCCCATTCACCTTAAGGGATAAAGCCTCCTATTGGCTCCGGGCCCACCCTCCCAACAATTTCACCACCTGGGAGAAGCTCGCGCTAGCATTTGTGTATAAGTTTTTGTAACGA
This sequence comes from Scilla litardierei, assembly GCA_030789695.1. NCBI lineage: Eukaryota > Viridiplantae > Streptophyta > Magnoliopsida > Asparagales > Asparagaceae > Scilla > Scilla litardierei. The sequence continues at coordinate 307,080,718 of CM061142.1, read as the reverse complement.
CCGGTTTCAGCGATACGTAGTTCATTTTCCTCGTGTTGTATATCCTTCTTCGTATCCGTAGTTAAGTCGTAACGGACCCGAACCTGTATCCATTTTTATTCTTTTCTAAACTTTTAAATGTTTAATAAGTTTCCTTTATCAAACCCCGTACCCGTATTCAATTACTAATCCCGTTACGTTTTAATTATTATTATTATTATTTTTAAACCCATCATGAATTATCTCTGCTAGTAATTAGTTTAATTTTCAAATTCAAAATTCAAAAATTCAAACATCTCTTCTTTAATTAATTTAAAATTTTTGCAAGGCCAAAAAAATCAACTTTCGAATCTTTTTAAAACTTTTCCTAATGAAAACTTTCCTAATTAAACCTAGTGGCTAAAATTGATTAGCTCTTATTCTCCCAATTAAACCTATTGATTACAAATCCTATTAATGATTTTCCTAGCCTTTTCCTAATATAATCACTTCCTAAATTAAACCCTAGCCGTTTTGAACCCCATAGCCGAATTCACGCACACACCCTATTTTTCAATCACACAACTTATATTTTTATACTATGAACCTGAGTTTAACATTATAATACCCTCCTCACACTATTATTACATAGTAACCCAAGGAACTTGTCAAGCTTGCTCACGTGCTGAGCTATACCATAGGGTCAACAACCTAGCTCAGCACCCCATTTCTCTTATATATAAACTATAGGACATAACCCTATGCTATTGCAGCCTATGTATACCCTTAATATATCTAACCCTAGAGAATCCTAAGGGCTTCACGTGCTGCCCTCACACACAACAATTTATTGTATAATATAAACCCTAAACCAATATTTTATAAACCTAGAGCTAACAGTAAGTACACAGCCTCAACCCCTCCTATTCCTATACACATTTAAACCTAGGGTATTTTTTATTTTCTCCCAACTTCTTCAGCAGCCGCCGCCTGTACCATTCCCCCCCCCCACGCGAACACACGTCGCGGCCTCCTCCCTTGTCCGAGCCCGAGACGCAGCCGCAGCCACTTCAACCCTCGTCACGCCACCAGCGGCGCCTACCTCCTCTCCTCCGGGCAAACAACCCAAACTCGTGGCCTCCCCCTCTCCCGAGCTCTCCTCCCTCCGTCCAAGACCACCGGTGGCGAGCTCTCAGACCGTCGCTCCTCTTCCTCCTACGCGTCGCCCCGACATATTGCAGCGTCGTCGGTGCTGTACACATGCCGCCGGAGTCCCCAGCCGCGCAGTGACCTCGCCCTCCACCCACAGCTCCCGATCTCTTCCTCGCGGCAACCTCGCCCTCCACCCTACAGCTCACCAACCCGCACGACAACGCTGCTTGCCCCGACCTCCGACCAGCCTGCCTCCGGCGGTTCCGATCAGCCCAAGCTCCCACCGTGTCGCTGCCAACCTCTCATGCCATCTTCCTCACCCATGCCGGTGACCCTGACTCCGGCCCCACCTCTGAAGCCACTGGCGCTGTCGTGTCAAAGTACCGCGGCCATCACACATCTGCTGTAGCGCACTCGATGAATCACCCTTATAAACCGTGAGTCCTTATATATATGTGAGATGTGCCTTATATTAAGTATATACATATAGGTATTTATCTCATTTGCAGTAGGTGTGGCATGTTCAGTAGTGATAATGTTTGGGTTATATATATTGCAATGCTTGTATACAATCGGAGTAAATATAAGTAAGACAGTACGTGCAGTGATGTAATGTCTATGCTGATATGTGAACAGTGAATTAAATTAAACATTAGCAGTAGGTTATATATACATGCTAGATGTTAAGTATTATGGGCAGTTTTAATATAATTCTTTGGCCTGACGATAGGATTTAATGACGCGATATGCGGCGCCCAGTTGCAATCACCTGGTCACCCAAATCACCGGTAACAGGCAAGTGTGTAATTAAATACGAATTTTTGAAGTTTGATGACTGTTGCTCTATCTTTTGATTAAATCTGCATATCCTGAAAACTGCAAGTTAATTGACTCTTGAAATTTTTTCCATAACGTTTTGGACTAAAAATGTGACATTCGGACATACAACTTGATAGTGTTCAACTTTAAACATTGGCAAAGAAAACTCGTTTTCGCAACCTGTTCGTTAAACTCACATGTTCAACACTCTCATTAATTTATTGTAAATGTCGACAACCCTATCTTAATGATTGAAAACGTTGTATAAAAGAAATGATGACATTGTTAAATTGCTACATAACTTGTCTGGGCATTTTGAATGCTTAACAAATATGGGCATCGTGAAATCGTGCGCCTCGAAGGCGGTATCGTGATATCGTGATGTCGTGTGAGTCGACTAGGCTGGCTCGTGTTCCGACAAAACTTTTGGGTGGGGTTAGGGTTGAGCGGCCACTGGGCATATGAAAGGTACTCTCCTCAAGAACACCACCCGACGCGGTGGGTTAGTGTCAATCACGGTAAGCCCCGTGAGAGGAACGACCTTCTCATCACGACCTAAAGGCGAGAACCCTATATTAGATATGAATTCTTGACATGGACATTGCAACGCTAACTTGGTCTTCCTGAAAATTGAAACGCTAACGAACTCAGTGAAATCTTAACTTAAATTCTTGCAGCTGCTTAGAACTTACATGCTATGGATGTTTACCTTTTCGTTTCATCACAATTTGTCTCGTTAATTTTTTGTAGCCATCTCTTTTAAATATTTAATGCCTTCTAAATTCATATCAATTGCACAATCTTGCCTTGGGATGCTAATGTCTTCTTGCAGACCTTGCTGACATACATTCATGTTTTTTTTTGGATGTATGTCAGATCTCGAGTTGAGCACTAGGAGGATTCTCTCGAGACACTTGACTTAGAGAGCCAGAGTTCGTCGTAGATGCCGAGTCATTTTCTACGGAAGACTAGAGTCCCTTCCGTCACTACTTTGAGTTTTGGTTTCTGTAACTTGTAGTAGGAATAGTGCTTTGTTGTAGTCTTCTTTTTGGCCCTGCTGAGGCTTGTTGATTAATTTCATGTACGAACTATTTAACTCTGGTTGTGGCTTTATTTTTCTGAAATGTTTCTGATTGTTCTGATACGCAAATGCAAGAACCTCATCTGTGTTTTAATCAAAGACGCTTATTGAACTCGAGCTTCACCGCCCCAGTTCAAGCGGACCACGTAACGCTCTCGCTTCCGGTGTCTTTTGGGAAGCGGGGCGTTACATGTTTTAGTGGTGGCCCATGCAGGTCTTGCAACTGCGAAATTCAGAGCAATGAGAGCACTTTTCATTAGCCAAAACGTCCAGAATTAGTTCATACACGAAATTACTCGAATATCTTGTCTCAGCACGATAGGAAACACATACCAGGATAATAGGAATAGTTAGTTAGACAACCTTGCTCGTCAGTTAGACTTCCTTGCCACGACTTAGCATTATCATCTTGGGAGTCACCATAGCTATTCTCTGATCGTATTAGTTTCGTTAGTCGTCGCTTAGTTCATCGGATCTAGGGCCCAACTGGACGTAGCAATCGTCACCGTGCGAGTCGAACCTGAGACACCCGCGACGCGTGGACTTCGAGACGTGAGACATCCCAGATCCATAAGATTCCGACCTTGATCCTCTACGAACCACCACCTCGGCTTCCCTATCACAGTCTAGTTCTTTGACAAACCTTAAGTGCTAATCTTAGTCGATTAATGATTATTTTCCCCCGATTTTTCTTTTTCGATCACTACACTCCTGTGTTAGTGATCGTAGGAAGCCATCATAGCGTATCCACGGAGTACTTAATCGTACTTACGTTTCAATCGCCGAACCTGATCCTTGTCCTCAATTCACATAAACTCTTCGGATCCGCCATCTTTAACCTTGAACCTCTCCATTGCAGATCCAGGGACTTCCAAAAGTGTTCTCGATACTTCATTATTTGAATTCTTCGCTAAGTTTAAAATTCTTTCGAAAATTTCACTTAGATTTTCTACACTTCGGTCGACTTAAACTCAACATTGATTATGAAACTTTTCTGACACGTATTTAGTTACCATTTTATAGCAATTTTCTAACATACATCCTCCGCACTTCTATTTCGCATGACCTTGTATAGCCACCCTATTTTCCTCGTGTAATGAACTTTCCTTTTAAAAAAAACTTTTATTTCTATTTTGCTAGTTCAAATATCATCTTTTCTTACCAACATATTTCAAAAACAGTCATTCCTATATAGTTAAAAAAAAGGAATACCTTACTAAGTTAAATAGAACTTTAAAATCTTGTGTGTCAGTTTCAAAAGTCATTGCCTTCACATTTTTAACAAAACCATTTCCATTTACAAGCAAGCACCACATCACTAGGCCGTATTACTCTTCACCTATTATTTGACTAATCACTTTTTACATTTTAACTTATACCATTTGTTCGCTATTTTACAATGTTATTATTTTTACACACATCATCCTTATCTTCTTACCTTGGTTCATAAATATTTTATGTCACCCAGCCAGCTAACCTCTTTCCCATGTCACATTCGAAACCGTCCATCACAACATTAACTCGTTGCCTTATTCAACTGTGAATCCTACCATATTACTAGGTTATCACATTAGTGCTTATCCTTGTTTGTGTCAGCTTTAGTTTAAGTATAGTGAGCCATTAGCTTGATGGTGGTGTCCTGGTGCATGTAAATAGATTTTGAGTTTGGACCCGTGTGGTCGAATCTCTATATACCACCCATGTATAAGTGTGTTTACCCTTAATATGTTGGTATAGTGTGATTATCTATTGTGTTGTATGTGCGTGTACGATAATTTGTGATATGTATGCATATGGTCGAGTATATAGTAGTAACCGTTATATTTATACTTAGGCGAGTGATCGGCTATATCACTATAGGAATATCTGAGCGTATTAAATTTAGTATCGGTTAGTTACTATGCGTATATGTATCTTAGCCGAACTTGTTAATGGTTGTAATTGTATACTAGTACAGTGATGTACATGTTAGGTGTAATGATAATAGGTGTACGTATAGTTGTGTGTGCAGATTTATTGTGTGATTTATATGTTAGAATGTCTGGCGTGTACTCGTGCGTATATATGTATGTGGTAAGTTATAGGTGTGCATGTAAATATATATTGTATGAACAAGCTATGTGTTTTATATATAGTAGGATTGTTATAATTACCCCTGTGGGATGATGTGTGAGCATGTGTATAGCAGGAAGTATTTATAGTCGTATGTTTGTGACTACATATATGAATGTATGTAATGTTATACTAGCCCTATGTAAACTACCATGGTTGTGTATACCGGTGTGTATATATATGTCCTATATAGGTACGAGATTGGAGTGTAGTAGTGTAAGTATGTATATGCATGTAAAATGAACGAATGTATATTTATCTGAAGGTGTGTGATATATGAGTAGGTATAAGAATATAGATGTATGTTGTTTCATTATAATGTATGTATGACTGGGATAGGATGACCTTGGTGCCTAAGTCCGCTCACCCCTATATCGACCTATTTAAGGAAGTCTGAGGACGGACTTGATCTTAAGGTGGGTAGATTACGACGACCCTAGTACTATGGGTAAGGCGTATATAAATCTGTGTTTGGTGTAAGGTATTACGTGCATGTATATACGTGTAGTGGCGTGCATTATAATGTATGTATGTTAATATGCGGTGTGTAAAAGTGATTGTGCGATTGAAGTGTTAGTTGACTAAGAATGATTGTATTTATGTGTTAGTGGTATGTTAAGGTGATATGTGGTAATATATCATTATGGATTGTGAGTGTATAAGATATATGGTAATATTGTGTATTAGTAATGATGTGAGTGTGCAAGGTGATAGCACACTTACAGCTAGTAAATTGATGTGTTTGTGTAGTAGAGTTTTACTATCCGCCTGAGTATAATATTGGTTTAGATTGCATTTGTAGGAAGGTAGTAAATTAAACGTGTTAGTTTAATACGTAATTGGTAATATGTGTATGTACATTGTTACTGCTATTAACGTGGACGTTGATTGGTATTATCAGTGGTATTACTATTTGTATTGGTATTAGTGTTGGAAATACTATTTGGACATGGCTTGATGGTAATTTATCATGTGTATAAATTAGAAGAAGGTGCGAACGTTACCCTTACGCTTTCCGGTAACTTAGCCGATACGACTCCGAGGACGGAATCGTTTTAAGGTGGGTAGGATGTAACGACCGGTTTCAGCGATACGTAGTTCGTTTTCCTCGTGTTGTATATCCTTCTTCGTATCCGTAGTTAAGTCGTAACGGACCCGAACCTGTATCCATTTCTATTCTTTTCTAAACTTTTAAATGTTTAATAAGTTTCCTTTATCAAACCCCGTACCCGTATTCAATTACTAATCCCGTTACGTTTTAATTATTATTATTATTATTTTTAAACCCATCATGAATTATCTCTGCTAGTAATTAGTTTAATTTTCAAATTCAAAATTCAAAAATTCAAACATCTCTTCTTTAATTAATTTAAAATTTTTGCAAGGCCAAAAAAATCAACTTTCGAATCTTTTTAAAACTTTTCCTAATGAAAACTTTCCTAATTAAACCTAGTGGCTAAAATTGATTAGCTCTTATTCTCCCAATTAAACCTATTGATTACAAATCCTATTAATGATTTTCCTAGCCTTTTCCTAATATAATCACTTCCTAAATTAAACCCTAGCCGTTTTGAACCCCATAGCCGAATTCACGCACACACCCTATTTTTCAATCACACAACTTATATTTTTATACTATGAACCTGAGTTTAACATTATAATACCCTCCTCACACTATTATTACATAGTAACCCAAGGAACTTGTCAAGCTTGCTCACGTGCTGAGCTATACCATAGGGTCAACAACCTAGCTCAGCACCCCATTTCTCTTATATATAAACTATAGGACATAACCCTAGGCTATTACAGCCTATGTATACCCTTAATATATCTAACCCTAGAGATCCTAAGGGCTTCACGTGCTGCCCTCACACACAACAATTTATTGTATAATATAAACCCTAAACCAATATTTTATAAACATAGAGCTAACAGTAAGTACACAGCCTCAACCCCTCCTATTCATATACACATTTAAACCTAGGGTATTTTTTATTTTCTCCCAACTTCTTCAGCAGCCGCCGCCTGTACCATTCCCCCCCACGCGAACACACGTCGCGGCCTCCTCCCTTGTCCGAGCCCGAGACGCAGCCGCAGCCACTTCAACCCTCGTCACGCCACCAGCGGCGCCTACCTCCTCTCCTCCGGGCAAACAACCCAAACTCGCGGCCTCCCCCTCTCCCGAGCTCTCCTCCCTCCGTCCAAGACCACCGGCGGCGAGCTCTCAGACCGTCGCTCCTCTTCCTCCTACGCGTCGCCCCGACACATTGCAGCGTCGTCGGTGCTGTACACATGCCGCCGGAGTCCCCAGCCGCGCAGTGACCTCGCCCTCCACCCACAGCTCCCGATCTCTTCCTCGCGGCAACCTCGCCCTCCACCCTACAGCTCACCAACTCGCACGACAACGCTGCTTGCCCCGACCTCCGACCAGCCTGCCTCCGGCGGTTCCGATCAGCCCAAGCTCCCACCGTGTCGCTGCCAACCTCTCCTGCCATCTTCCTCACCCCTGCCGATGACCCTGACTCCGGCCCCACCTCTGAAGCCACTGGCGCTGTCGTGTCAAAGTACCGCGGCCATCACACATCTGATGTAGCGCACTCGATGAATCACCCTTATAAACCGTGAGTCCTTATATATATGTGAGCTGTGCCTTATATTAAGTATATACATATAGGTATTTATCTCATTTGCAGTAGGTGTGGCATGTTCAGTAGGGATAATGTTTGGGTTATATATATTGCAATGCTTGTATACAATCGGAGTAAATATAAGTAAGATAGTACGTGCTGTGATGTAATGTCTATGCTGATATGTGAACAGTGAATTAAATTAAACATTAGCTGTAGGTTATATATACATGCTAGATGTTAAGTATTATGGGCAGTTTTAATATAATTCTTTGGCCTGACGATAGGATTTAATGACGCGATATGCGGCGCCCAGTTGCAATCACCTGGTCACCCAAATCTCCGGTAACAGGCAAGTGTGTAATTAAATACGAATTTTTGAAGTTTGATGACTGTTGCTCTATCTTTTGATTAAATCTGCATATCCTGAAAACTGCAAGTTAATTGACTCTTGAAATTATTTCCATAACGTTTTGGACTAAAAATGTGACATTCGGACATACAACTTGATAGTGTTCAACTTTAAACATTGGCAAAGAAAACTCGTTTTCGCAACCTGTTCGTTAAACTCACATGTTCAACACTCTCATTAATTTATTGTAAATGTCGACAACCCTATCTTAATGATTGAAAACGTTGTATAAAAGAAATGATGACATTGTTAAATTGCTACATAACTTGTCTGGGCATTTTGAATGCTTAACAAATATGGGCATCGTGAAATCGTGAGCCTCGAAGGCGGTATCGTGATATCGTGATGTCGTGTGAGTCGACTAGGCTGGCTCGTGTTCCGGCAAAACTTTTGGGTGGGGTTAGGGTTGAGCGGCCACTGGGCGTATGAAAGGTACTCTCCTCAAGAACACCACCCGACGCGGTGGGTTAGTGTCAATCACGGTAAGCCCCCGTGAGAGGAACGACCTTCTCATCACGACCTAAAGGCGAGAACCCTATATTAGATATGAATTCTTGACATGGACATTGCAACGCTAACTTGGTCTTCCTGAAAATTGAAACGCTAACGAACTCAGTGAAATCTTAACTTAAATTCTTGCAGCTGCTTAGAACTTACATGCTAAGGATGTTTACCTTTTCGTTTCATCACAATTTGTCTCGTTAATTTTTTGTAGCCATCTCTTTTAAATATTTAATGCCTTCTAAATTCATATCAATTGCACAATCTTGCCTTGGGATGCTAATGTCTTCTTGCAGACCTTGCTGACATACATTCATGTTTTTTTGGATGTATGTCAGATCTCGAGTTGAGCACTAGGAGGATTCTCTCGAGACACTTGACTTAGAGAGCCAGAGTTCGTCGTAGATGCCGAGTCATTTTCTACGGAAGACTAGAGTCCCTTCCGTCACTACTTTGAGTTTTGGTTTCTGTTACTTGTAGTAGGAATAGTGCTTTGTTGTAGTCTTCTTTTTGGCCCTGCTGAGGCTTGTTGATTAATTTCATGTACGAACTATTTAACTCTGGTTGTGGCTTTATTTTTCTGAAATGTTTCTGATTGTTCTGATACGCAAATGCAAGAACCTCATCTGTGTTTTAATCACAGATGCTTATTGAACTCGAGCTTCACCGATCCAGTTCAAGCGGACCGCGTAACGCTCTCGCTTCCGGTGTCTTTTGGGAAGCGGGGCGTTACAGTTTTATCCACCATCGAAGACGGTCCGGATCCGTGGAGCTATATCGAACTTCAAGCAGCTCCCACAGGAGTCACTTTACGAGGCTTGGGAGAGGTTCAAGGACCTCCAACACCAGTGTCCTCACCATGGGATCGAGCCCTGGGATTTGATGCAGAGCTTCTACAACCAGCTCCAGCCTAGCACCAAGATGATTATCGATGCTGCGACGGAGGGCGCCTTACTAGACAAGTCTCCTGAGGAGGCTATAGATCTGTTGGAGCATATGGCGGCCAACACTCAGCAGTGGAAAGATGAATGAACCGTTGTGACCTGGACTCCTGAGGTCAAGGTCGCTAGCCACTTGGATTCTCATATTGGGACCTTGTGCAAGCATGTGGCCCGCATTGAGCAGCACCAGGACTCCATCCCTGATTCGCCCAGTACATCATATCATCCCGCTGAAAAATATGTAGATCCGGGATATATCCCTAGTGAGGGCCACTATGAGGGTGCTGAGACATCCGAGACCGTACATTACGTCCAAGGAGAAGGACGGAATCTGTGGCAGCATCCTGCTGCCAGGAATCACCCGGGGTTTTCTTATGGAAACCCATGTGGAGGGCTGCAACCTCCGCAATTTCAGAGACCTCCCCCTCCTCCTCAGTAGCAGCAGAGCCAGCAGCAGGGTAGCTTTAGGCCAGCTGGGCCTTACAGGCCACCGGGATATCAGTTCAACCGGCCGCAGCAGCAGAATTTTGCGCCGGCTCTGCCCAAGTCTAATCTTGAAGCCACACTGGAGACCTTCATGAGCGGCCAGATCTGCTTCAATCAGGATACATCGAACCAATTCAAGAATATCAATTCTTCGCTCGATGAACTGTGGGGGCAAATGTCGCAGCTGCTGAAGAATCAGGGGAGACTGCCCTCCCAGCCGGAGACTAACCCTAGAGCTCAAGCCAATGCCATGGTTTCAGTGACCACACGAGAAGGACGGGTGACTGACGCCGTCATGGTCCCGGTGCTTAATAATGAAAAGATCACCACTGAAGAAGCTGTTGATGACAACGATAGAGTTGAGGCCACTGAAGGGCCTGTCACTATTGAGGAGAAAGCGGATGCACCTCCCGTCATATCTACTACGATGCCACCTCCCGTTGATGCATCTAAGGGCAGAGTCTCTAGACCTCCTCCTCCATACCCACAGAGGCTAGCCCTAGCAAAATTGGAGAAGAAGTACTCCAAGTTTATGGAGCTACTAAAGGGGATTCAGCTGAACATCCTATTTATAGATGCAATCACCGAGATCCCAACCTACGCCAAATTTCTAAAGGATCTCATCACGGGAAAGAGGAGGCTCGAAGAAATAAAGTTATTGGAGGATTCCACCTCCGTTATCAGAAATCGCCTCGCCCGAAAGCTGCCGGATCCGGGGAGCTTTACCATTCCAAGTTCCATCGATAGGATGCCAATCAGCAGAGCATTAATTGACTTGGGGGCTAGCATCAGTCTGATGCCCCTCTCCATCTTCAAAAGGCTTCAGACGGAAAGTGAGCTGGAACCGACATCCATGTCCATTCAGCTCGCTGATCATTCCATCACCTACCTGATGGGAATAGCGAGGGACATCATCCTTCAAATACCTCCAGGGCTATGTGTTCCAGTCGACTTCATAATCATGGACATGCCTGAGGTGTAGGATCTAAATAAGGCCTAGAGGTGGGGGGGGGGTGAATAAGCCGATGACCAAATTATCGCAAAATAAAAATATTTAAGTGTAATTAAAAAAAATATGTAGATGCAATAGTAAAAGCAGATAACACAACAAACAGAGAAAGCAGATGACACGGAAGATTTACGTGGTTCGGTCTCCCAAGACCTACATCCACCCCGGAACAACATCGCGAAAAATTGTTTCTTTAAGTAGTTACAGTCACACAAGATTAGAGCCCTAATTCTAACCACTCTGACCAACCCTAGCTCACCAAAGCCCAAAAAGATAACAATACTTATGATGCTCTCCCAATCCGATATGCCCCAACAACTCGTATTACTTGTAACGGTCGCTTTCCGATCGTATCTTCTTCGTGCACGTTCTGTTGAGCGTGCACGTGTTTATTTTAGACTTTGTTGTTTGTGAACACTTTTGTGTGATATGCCGTTGTGACCCTCTCGGGGAGTATTAAAATTGTGGTGTTATTTGGGAACGTCATTTCACGGGTCGTTCTCCCACGACTTGATCCTATTTAAAGAGACGTCGTGATTTTCACTTTTGTCGCTAGACCTTTTTATTTTTAATTTCGTCTCTCATTGTCGAAATTGTGTTCCGTCTTCTCTGTCTTCTTTCTCTCGTCGCCCCGGTCGCCCCAGTATTTATTTCACAATTTTTGGACTTCGTTTGACCCACTTTCACATTTTCCCCGTCTAAATATTGGTTTAACCCTAAGTACCACATATTCTTTTCCCCTAATAATTAAGTGATAATAAGATACACCCTAATACTGACCTAGCCTATTTTTAACTGGGCCCAACCGGCACACAACACACATTTTGGACTTTCAAATCTTATAGATAATAATATAGGAATAAGTTAACCATAAGAGAGAGAGAAAGAACCTCCCACGTGATCAGCCCCTACGCTATTCTTTAGACCTAGGGTTATTATAATTTTTATAAAACCTAAAACATTCACAGCCTAGTAGAATAAGACCCTCCCTGCTCTCAATTCATATGGGGGCCCACCACCTATTCACGTGAGGCCCAAGCTAATAACCCTAGCTTTTTAAACCGCTGCTAGCCTAGGGCTTTTGATATCGCAAACGCCCCCAGCGCCGCAATGTTCTATCCTCGTGCAAACACATCTCACTCCGACCTAAACCCTCGCCCGGCGGCCTATCACCATAGTCGGACCGCTCTCCGGCCACCTATCCGCAGAGTGATCGTCGCCGCCGCGCCCTGTGCGCGGGTGAAGAGCAGCAGCATCGGCGACGGCTGTCAACGCTGCTGCCGCCGCCCTCAGCGCCGCTCGACCCGTCCTCAGCACCACTCGACAACCTCCGGTGCCGCCAGACCTCGCTCCCGTCATATCCCGCCTGAGCACGGCCGGTGCCCCGCCGTTACCCGCATCCAAACGCTTCGCCGGCGGCCATCTCCTCATCGTAGCTCCCTCCGACCACCACGGTGGCCGCTGCCGACCTGTCCGATTCCCCTAGGTCGCGACAGCGCCGACGTTCCTCGCGGCCAGCGACCTTCAGGCGTAGCAACGCCAGCCCGACGGCCTACCCTCCACCGTGACCCCCTAGCAACGCCGGAGCTCTGTTCAACCACCCCCGAGCGTGGCAGCAACCTCACCTGCAGGCAACGGGGGCATCTGCGCATGTAAGCTTCCATGCAAGCAAATAGCTAATGACGAGATTCATGTAAGTTAGTACAGCCCATGTTTGGCATGCTAGTTATTGGTTTATGTTAACACATTAGTTTAGTTATAATATAGGTTGGCTTGTATTACCCCAATTTATTATTGATGTACTAAGTAACAATTACTAGGATATGCTAGCACTTATATGGTAGGTCACAGTACGATGTTTCAATGCCCTGTCCTGTCTTATATATGTGACCTATCTAAGTGAATAAGTTAGTGTAAATAGGTATTAATAATCTTATGTGAATTACCGTGCACATGAAGTGTGTTTGGTATTATTTCCCGTAATTGATGTTATCCGTGTCGCAGATATGATATGTTTCTTTCGCGACCCGTTACCGTTCCCGAGTCGACGCCGTTACCTTGCACGATACCGGAATCCAACCCCTGACGTCGCTACCCGACGTCAGTGTAGCTCTCGCGTCGTGTGAGGGTATATTTCTAACTGTAGGAACCCACACCGCATGTTAACAAGATAAAAACTGTGTTTTAATGCTTTGTAACTCACTAATCCAACTTAATAATACGGGACTGTAGGCTGATGGTTGGACCGAGCGTGGGAGCTCTGGAATTTGTGAATCTGTGATTGGACATTGAGTATTGTGATACCGGCATATATTTCAGGCAAGTGAAACTTGCTACTCTTGTGTAGGGCCATGTCTTAGGCCATTACCTTGCTTAGCGTAAAAGAGACTAGACAGTGAAAGGATAGCTGTCTAGACGCATTTGATCTAGCTTGACAACGAAGCTAGATCCGTCACCCTCATCATGCTTGTATGTCACGTTTAAATTCAATTAACGGTACGCAATTATCTGTTCATATCATCCCTGCATCTTTGCCTGTCACGTTTAAATTCAATTAACGGTACGCAATTATCTGTTCATATCATCCCTGCATCTTTGCCTGTCATGTTTAAATTCTATTAACGGTACGCAATTATCTGTTCATGTTATTGCCTAGTGATTATTCATCGTGATTGCGTAGCACACGCTACGATATTACACTTCCTGGCTCGTGTTCCAGAAGCGAGCCCTGTAGTTGGAAACCCCAACGCTCGATACACATGGGTGGGGTAAGAGATAAGCGGACTGAGCCCCGAGTTGGCCTGATCCGCCACTCCGGCCAGCAGGTGGACTCTCTAGTGTTCAAGTGATTAATAGTGATAGAGATAAGCGGACTGAGCCACGAGCTGGCCAGCAGGTGGACTCTCTATGCACTAAGTGACAAGTGATAAGTGATAAGTGTTATTAATAGTGATAGAGATAAGCGGACTGAGCCACGAGATGGCCAGCAGGTGGACTCTCTATGCACTAAGTGATAAGTGTTAAATGATAAGTGATTAGTGATTTGGTAGCTTTTGCTACATCGTGCGTGCTTGCCTCTCTTTTAAACTGCTGCATCATACTTAACTGCCATGTCATTGTTTAATATTACAAGTGCTAGGTTGTTAGTTACTTTCAGTTTCCTTGCCCAAGTCTCTTGTAGACTTGCTGACATGTGCCCCTTTTCTCTTTTGGGTGTCACATGTTAGATTGTGAGCCAGAGTTGGTCGTCGAGGACGAGCAGGTTACAGGTGTTGAGTTCGAGGATATAAGAGACCAGTCCTAGAGCTCCTTCTAGCTGTTGTTGTTTACTGCTTAGTCGTTGTTAGGCTGTCGGTGCGTAGCACCTCTCTTTTCTTGTTGATGTTATGTATTATGTTGGCCATGCCTTAGGCCTCTTTCTAGTCTCTTGTACTTTCCTTTTAGATTCTTCTTTTAGCCTGGTGGCTTTTCTGTGATGTTGAAATTTATTGTGGACATTCTGAGATTGAATATTTTATCTCTCTCTCCTTCCTTGTTATTATTGTTGTTCCGTGTCACGCTTGCAAGGACCTGCCAATTGATATTTTATACGCTTATCAGACTGCAGCTTCACAGCTCCACGTCTGAGCGGACCTCCTCACGTCTCGCCTTCCATTTTAGGGAAGCGGGGCGTGACATTACTCAAATCAGTTTAGCGGAAGAAAGAGTAAAACCCAAAAACCAATGACATATACAACAACGTATTCACAATAATAAAAGATCAAGAGTTTAGAAAGCTCATTTGTGAAGATCCCTCTGGTGGTTGTCTTTCAGCATGTCAGTAGCTCTGCAATGCTTCTTTCGGAATGTCCATCGGAGTCCTATAGAGGAAGTAGTCGATGTCACCGTGAGAGTAGTCGGTAGAAGCTCCTCAATCAAAGTGATGCCATTTGATGCATAGGAGGAACTGGCTACCCAACTTGGTGTCAATACGTCAGGGATGAAGTCACAGTCGTAACGCTGCAAACGGTGCTCAATTTCGATCTCTAGAACTCGACTTATTGATGAAAATATGAAGAGTGTACATGGGTATTTATAGGAATCAGCTTTTCGGATCTTGACACTGTGCAAAGGGATCCGAACCCATGAAAAACACGTTTAAAATGTGTTAACGGGTCGGGTATGAAAACCTGCTGTCGACAGTGCTCTCCGCCGTTGGATCGAGCGGGATTCGATGACGAAGCAACGCGTGTTCGTCAAAAAGCGTGCAGCGGCGCCCGCCCGCTTTGACCCGGACCCGCATCTGTCGGCACTGTCCGATCATTGCGTGGACGACGGAGATGAAGCCACGTTGCCCGCGGATTTGGACAGCTGCGCCTGCCTTCGACGACTTCGTCCGCTTGGTTGGTGGCCGTTGGATCTCGATCGAGCGGTTCGCAAGCAGGCCACGTCGCTCCACATCAAGCGCACGTCGGATGCAAAATGAAAGGCCTAGATGAGGCCACGTCTCCCCCGTATGGTGTTGTGATGAAGCCGTATTTCCCAACAGTGTCGTATGTCGATTTTCCAGTGTATCTTTGACGTATTCCATTGTATTTTGGCACCAAATAAATCCAATAAATTCTGAAAAAATTCTCAAAAATCCCAGAGACCCATATATACATGTTCGAATTGTTTCACCTCAATTCACCACTTGTAGAAAAATTTCCTTCATTGTATACTCTGTATTTCTTCGTATCTCCCTGTATTTTAGCTTCAAAAAATTTCCATAATTCTTGAAAAAATTCTCATGCTGTTTATAGCCTATGATTAACTCTAGGGTAGAGTTTCATAGCTATACTTCATTGTTCGATCAGCTTTCGTAAATCCAAATGTAGTTTCAGCTTTGTATTTCAACGTACTTGAGTACGTACATGTGTAACCTGACCAAACATGACTGTCACACTGCATAGGGACCTGAGAAACACTTAACACACATATTAGAACAGTTCAGTTTGGTTTGTTATCATCAAACATAGTCTAGGAGGCTGTTTCCAACAATCTCCCCCTTTTGATGAGAACAAACCAAACATTAAGATTACATCAAAAACTTGTGAAGTGTGTGAAGTGTTAAGCATGAAATTTTGAGCATGAATGGAAAAATGTTTCAAAAATATGCTCCCCCTATCTCTGATGTTCATGATCCCCCTATCTCTGATCATCATGTTACATCGTGTTCATGTTCCCATTCCCAATCTTAATATATATCTCCCCCTTTTTTTTTATCAAAAGAGAGCAAATAGCATATGCTGAATGGAAAATTAAACATTATAAAGCAGAACAAAAAGCAATACATTGATGACCACAATGAATAAATAAGCAATAAGCACTAAATCGTAACTAGCAGAATTCATCTCCGTGCTCAAGTGTGATGATCAAAAGTTTAGTACATATGGAGATGTAATAGGGAATACAGCCTATCATATGCATTTTTCAACTAAATATATGAACGTCAAAGATTGAGTTTCCCCTTCTAATGTAATATGAGTTCAAGGTACCAATTCCAAACATGACTGATAAGGATTTTTAAATGGGGAATGGCAGTGCTTGACGGACTTAACACCAACGCTAAGAAAATGACATTTATAGCATAAGTTGGATATCCGAGGGTAGTATCAAGGACATGGATCGTATCCATTTTTCATACGAAGCTCTATGTATATATTTTTAAGACACTTGTCTTGTTATTCTTTTTATACACGTATATATATTATAATGAGAGCTCTTCTTTTTACCCATGCCTTAAAACATCATATCCCATTAGTTTAAACATAATTTATTCCACCAACAACCGCTTTTCTTATTCAAGATTACACAGCCATAGCAAAAACATTTTGATCTGTGTAAGTGTGAGTTGAAGATGAAAGACTTTTGTTACTCATTAATGATTATGACCTAATTAAGCATGTAGTCTATGAATGCAAGCATTGTTAAGAATATAATATTCAAAATCCATGAGGCCTATGTTTTGCATCAAAGACATTTCTGATGAAAAGTCAAAATGAGGAGATAGACATTTCATTTCCACCCCCCTTTTTATACATTTTTCTTTTTCAAATTTTTTATTTTCCTTTTTATAGCACACCACACAAAAATAAAAGCACACCAAAAAATATTGTCACTCTAAACATGATCAATGATGCCCAGTTCTAGACGTAGACGACAAAAGCGATCTTCTGACAAAGGTTTTGTAAAAATATCTGCCAACTGAGAATCAGTAGAAATATATTCAATCGATACATCCTCTTTTGCCAAATGATCCTTAAGAAAATGATGTCTTACGTCAATGTGTTTTGTTCGAGAGTGATGAACAGGATTGTTCGAAAGATCTATAGCACTCTTACTATCACATCTTAATGGAACTTTTCTAAGATCCAAACCGTAGTCAGACAAGGTTTGCATCATCCAAATTATTTGGCCACAACAACTTCCAAGGGCAATATACTTAGCTTCAGTAGTGGAAAACGCAACACTGTTCTGCTTACGACTAGACCAAGAAACTAATGAATGTCCTAACATAAAACATGTTCCACTAGTGCTCTTTCTATCAATCATACTACCAGCATAATCATCGTCAGCAAATCCAATTAAATCAAATAAAACACATGAAGGATACCAAAGGCCTAAAGAAGGTGTGTGAATAACTAAAGATCCTTTTTATGGCAATTAAGTGTGACTCTTTTGGACAAGCTTGAAAACGTGCACACAAACATACAGCAAACATTATATCGGGCCTAGACGCTGTTAAATTATGGAGAGAGCCAATCATACCTCGATAAATCTTTTGATCCACGTCGATTCCTTTTTCATCTTTTTCCAGCTTCGTTGTGGGACTCATGGGAGTTCCAATTCCTTTTGCCTTCTCCATCCCAAACTTTTTCAATAGTTCTCTGATGTACTTGGTTTGCGATAGGAAGATGCCTTCTTCAGTTTGCTTGACTTGGAATACCAAAAAGTACTTCAGTTCTCCAACAAGGCTCATCTCAAATTGATCCTGTATGACCTTCTCAAACTTTTGACATAAAAGATCATCAGTAGCACCATAAATAATATCATCAACATATATTTGTACGATGAGAAACTGATTATGATCATGCAAAATAAAAAGTGTGTTGTCTGCACTACCCTTTCTAAAATCATTTTCCAAAAGATAAGCACTAAGACGATCATACCAAGCTCTAGGAGCTTGCTTAAGACCATATAACGCTTTTTGAAGTTTAACATAATGATGTGGAAAATCATGACTTTCAAAACCAGGGGGTTGTTCAACAAACACATCTTCTTTCAGGTACCCATTCAAGAATGCACTTTTAACGTCCATCTGTTTAAGCTTGAGTTTCTTATAACTTGCAAAGGCTAGTAAAATTCTTATAGCTTCCAATCTAGCAAATGGTGCAAAATTTTCATCAACATCTATGCCTTCAATTTGATTATAACCTTTAGCAACCAATCTAGCCTTATTCCTGATTACTTTTCCAGATTCATCAAGCTTGTTTTTATAAATTCATTTGGTACCTACAATAGGATAATCTATGGGTCGTGACACTAAAGTCCAAACATTATTTCTATCAAATTCATTCAATTCATCATGCATAGCCATTACCCAACTTTCCTCAATCAAATCAGATTCAATAGTCTTTGGCTCAATTTCGGATATAAAATCCCCACGAATGCATAAAGCACAAAGATTACTAAAAGAGGAACGAGTTCGTATACCTGCCGTTGGTGCTCCAATGATCAGTTCTGGTGGATGATTTGGATTGTACCTTAGCACTATTCTATTCAGTGGTTCTTCCTCTTGGTTCTCTTCTTTTTAGTAGGTTCTTGTGTTTGACTTGGTTCAACAATGTCCCTTGCACCGCTATCATTCTCTGCAATTGCATCACCTTCAGTTTCCCTGTAATTCAAAGAATTATTCTAAATTTCATCAAATTAACATTAATTGATTCAACTATAGTCAAAGTGCGTTTATTATAAATCCTGTAAGCTTTGCTCCTTGACGAATATCCTATAAGCACTCCTTCATCTTATTTGGATTCAAATGTACCAAGTTGATCTCCAGTGGTTAATATGAAACATCTGCATCCAAATACTCTAAAATATGAAATATTAGTAGTCTTTCCATGCCAAAGTTCATAAGCAGTTTTCTTTACTATTGGTCTTAGCATGACTCTATTACAAACATAACAAGCATCATTTATTGCCTCGGCCCAAAAAGACATAGGCAATTCATACTCATTCAACATAGTTCTAGCCATTTCTTTTAAAGTCCTATTCTTTCTTTCAACTACTCCATTTTGTTGCGGTGTTCTACGAGAAGAAAATTCATGCATAATTCCTTTTTCTAAACAAAAGTTTTCAAAGATTATATTTTCAAATTCTCCTCCATGATCACTTCTAATTTTTATAAATGAAAGATTTTTCTCATTTGAAACTTGATTGCAAAAGTTTTGAAAGTTTTCAAAAGAGTCTGACTTTTTGGCTAAGAAATAAAACAATGTAAATCTTGAAAAATCATCGACCAAAACTAAGCAAAACTTCTTTCCATTTAAACTAGCAACATCAGTTGGTCCAAATAAATCCATGTGAATTAATTCTAAGATGCATGTAGTTGATATTTCTCTCATTCCAGTAAAGGTAGATCGAGTTTGCTTACCTTTCGTGCATGCTACGCACAACTTACTATTCTCATATTTCTGATGTGGCAGTCCTCTTACTAGATTTCTGTTCTCCAGTTTCTGCAACAACTTTATTCCAGAATGTGCCAATCTTCTGTGCCACAGTGTTGCCTCGTCTTCCCTGCCAATCAAACATTTAGCTATTGTTAGTTCTTCAATAATAAGTGTATAAACATTATTTTTCCTATTAGCTGTAATCAAAACATTACCTGAGACAGTATCAATGATTTTACAAAATTGTGCATCAAATACTACGTTCATACCTTTGTCACAGAGCTGGCTAATAGAGATGAGATTGTGTTTAAGATTTTCAAACCATAGGACATCCTTTAGTTGAAAAGTGTCGTTACCTACAACACCCTTCCCAATTACCTTGCATTTTTCGTTGTCCCCAAGTGTAACACTTCCTTCTTCTTGCATTACGAGGCTAAGGAACTTGTCGTAACTTCCTGTCATGTGTCTTGAGCAGCCAGAATCCAAATACCACTCACACTTTTGTTCCTTAGCCATGCTGTGCACCTATACATAAGAAAAACAGGACATGTGTGACCTAGGCAACCAAATAGGTCCACGGTGTTAGTGATAGTGCCTTTAGGAACCATACTTGTTTAAATTTGATTTTCTTGTTTCCATACAAACAGTTCCTACATGAAAGACCAATAGAACCACATGTATAACATTTAGCACGAGCAGGTTTCCTTTTAACAGTTCCATTGTGAACAATCTTCTTTTAAGCGTAATGGTTTCCATATCCTAGACCTTGTTTATTGTTTCCATGTGATTGATAACCAAGAATGATGTCGAGAGATTTCTTCCCTACACCAAATTTCTTAAACTCAATTCTAAATCAGAGATCTTAGATTTTAAATAGAAGTTTTCATTCACAAGCATGGTAATTTTACTTATAAAGGCCTTTTTATTTTCATCTTCATTTTTCTTAAAGTTTTCAACTTTCTTTTCAAGACTCACAATCTTTTCTTTGGACTTGCTTTCTTCTAGTTTTAGCATGGCACACGATTCACATTTAAAAGTTTCATGCAAACTAGTTTTTCCTTTTAATTTTGAAATAGTAGCTTTAAGATTCTCAATCTCAGATTTCATTTTATCTTCATTTTGTGAAATATGAAAATTATCCTGATGTAATTCAAAGTTGGTTTCTTTTAAAGATTCTACAGAGGATTCTAGATTATTGATCTCTATGTTCATATTTTCACAAATGTTCATAAGTTCTGATAGAGAGAATTCGTGTACCTCCGATTTTATCGAATCTATGTCTCCAACCAGAAATAAGGATGAGTGAGCAACTTCCTCTTCTGGTTCATCCTTGTCATCGTCATCCCACATCACAGCAAGTGATCTTCCTTTTGATTCTGTCGGGGCATCCTTCAAAGTTGGACAATTCTTCATGAAGTGTCCTTGTTTCCTGCATTTGAAACACTGTACAGACTTAGTAGTATTCTGTTCAGAAGAAAAGTTTGAAGGATTAAACTTATTAAAGCGATTGAACCTTTTCGACATTTCAGACTTTCCCTGCGGTGTCTTGATGTATCTCCTGAAGCCTCTGACCATCAGGGCTTGCTCATCATCAAGATCATCGTCGCTTTCTTCTGCTTTGAATGCTATGGACCTTACAGCTTTGGCTTCTCCCTTTTCCCGTGTCTCGATGGTTTTCAGTTCTAGTTTATGTGACATCAGGTTCCCAATCAAATCATCCAAGCTCAATTTGGAGAGATCTCGAGCTTCTTGGATTGCAGTAACCTTTGGACGAAAAGTATTTGGCAAGGCTCGAAGGATTTTTCTTACCAGTTGCATGCTTGAGTACATCTTTCCAAGTGCCTTTGAGTTGTAGACGATGCCTGTAAATCATGCATACATGTCCTTGATCGTCTCTGTAGGTTTCATGTGGAAGCCATCGTATTCCGTGCTGAGAAGCACTAGTCTTGATTCCTTGACGTGAGATGTTCCCTCGTGTGTTACTTCCAGAGTACGCCAAATTTCCTGTGCAGTTAAATAGTGGGAAACACGATTAAACTCAGACTTATCGAGGGCACAAATTATTGCATTCATTGCTTTTCCATTTAATGAAAACAACTTTTTATCATTGTCATCCCATTTATCCTCAGGTTTTGGGATTTCAATATTTTCAATTATTATAACAGGTGATGTATATCCATTAGCAATGATTTTCCAGTCATCATAATCAGCAGACACTAACTATATTTTCATCATAGCTATCCAGTATGCAAAATCAGTTCCATTGAATTTTGGGGGTCTGACAGTAGATTGACCTTCAGAAAATGCTGAATCATAAAGACTTATTGTAAACTAGACTTAAATGGTCAAGCCTGGTGCTTTGATACCAATTGTAGGATCTAAATAGGGCCTAGAGGGGGGAGGGGTGAATAGGCCGATGACCAAATTATCGCAAAATAAAAATATTAAGTCTAACTAAAACAAATACGTAGAAGCAATAGTAAAGCAGATAACACAACAACCAGAGCAAGCAGATGACACGGAAGATTTACGTGGTTCGGTCTCCCAAGACCTACATCCACCCCGGACCAACATCGCTAAAAATTGTTTCTTTAAGTAGTTACAGTCACACAAGATTAGAGCCCCAACTTTAACCACTCTGACCAACCCTAGCTCACCAAAGCCCAAAAAGATAATAATACTTATGATGCTCTCCCAATCCGATATGCCCCAACAACTCGGATTACTCAAATCAGTTTAGAGGAAGAAAGAGTAAAACCCAAAAACCAACGACATATACAACAATGTATTCACAATTATAAAAGATCAAGAGTTTAGAAAGCTCATTTGTGAAGATCCCTCTGGTGGTCGTCTTTCAGCATGGCAGTAGCTCTGTAATGCTTCTTTCGGAATGTCCATCAGAGTCCTATAGAGGAAGCAGTCACTGTCCCCGTGAGAGTAGTCGGTAGAAGCGCCTCAATCAAAGTGATGCCATTTGATGCACAGGAGGAACTGGCTGCCCAACTTGGTGTCAAAACGTCAGGGATGAAGTCACGGTCATAACACCGCAAACGGTGCTCAATTTGGATCTCTAGAACTCCACTTATTGATGAAAATGTGAAGAGTGTACATGGGTATTTATAGGAATCAGCTTATCGGATCTTTACACTGTGCGAAGGGATCCGAACCCACGAAAAACACGTTTAAAACGCGTTAACGGCTCGGGTTTGAAAACCCACTGTCGGCAGCACTCTCCGCCGTTGGATCGAGCGGGATTCGATGACGAAGCGACGCGTGTTAGTCAAAAAGCGTGCAGCGGCGCCTGCCCGCTTTGACCCAGACCAGCATCTGTCGGCACCGTCCGATCATCACGTGGACGACGGAGATGAATCCATGTCGCTTGCGGATTCGGATAGCTGTGCCTGCCTTCGACGACTTCGTCCACTTGGTTGGTGGCCGTTGGATCTCGATCGAGCAGTTCGCAAGCAGGCCACGTCGCTCCACATCAAGCGCCTGTCGGATGCGAAATGAAAGGCCCAAATGTGGCCAAGTCTCCCTGTATGGCGCTCCGATGAAGCCCAACAGTGCCGTATGTCGATTTTCCAGTGTATTTCTGACGTATTACACCGTATTTTGGCACCAAATAAATCCAATAAATTCTGAAAGAATTCTCAAAAATCCCAGAGCACCATATACATGTTAGAATTGTTTCACCTCAATTCACCACTTGTAGAAAAATTTCCTTCATTGTATACTCTGTATTTCTTTGTATTTCCCCGTATTTTGGCTTCAAACAATTTCCATAATTCTTGAAAAAATTCACATGCTGTTTATAATTGCCTATGATCAACTCTAAGGTAGAGTTTCATAGCTATCTTCATTGTTTGATCTGCTTTCGTAAATCCAAATGTAGTTTCAGCTTTGTATTTAAACGTACTTGAGTACGTACATGTGTAACCTGACCAAACACGACTGTCACACTACATTGGGACCTGAGAAACACTTAACACATATATTAGAACAGTTCAGTAGGATTTGTTATCATCAAACATAGTTTAGGAGGCTGTTTCCAATATGAGGGAGGGAGCTCTCAACTCATACTCGGTCGTCCCTTCATGGCAACGGCCGGTGTTCTGATAAACGTCCGGGAAGGGACCCTCTCTCTCAACGTGGGGGATATTGAAGCTGAGTTCCGGCTACAAAAGCCGATGAGGGAGCGAGCCCATGTAGAAGGGGCTAGTTATCTGTAGCTTCTCGAAGAAGAAGCAATTGAAGATTTTACTGTCGAAGGGGACTTGAAGGACCCAATGAGGACAAGCATTGACGGCGACGATGACCCAACCTACAACAAAGCGGTCGCCGCGTACATCCAAGTATTGGATGAGGAGTTTCGATTCCATTCATCAAATCATCAAGGATCAGAGACCATATCTTATGTGGAGGAGAATATTGGAGTATGCGGAAATAAAACGCCGCCGGTTTGCACCACCCTTGAAGATTGACGCGCGACCGGCGCGTGCACCTAATGAGCATTGATATATTTGAGGGAGTCGAGCTCACGACTGAAAACGAGCGCTTATTGGAAGGCAACACAATTTCGTAGACTTTGGATTCTCTTTTTCCTAGTTTTGTTTTTTATTTTGTATTTTTAGACAAAACCACAAAAACCACAAAAAATTTGATGAGTTCTTACTTTGTGTAGGACGGACAATTGGGGGTATGCATATGTACATTATAAATAGAAGGAAGCTGGAGGAGAACATCAGATTCAAAGATCTGGGGAGAAAATCAAAGAAAATGAAGATCTGGGGAGACACAGGGAACTCGCCCGAGCAGCTTCCCTGCTCGGTCGAGCAGCACAGACATGGAGACAAAAGTCTATATGGCACGGCCCAAGTAGCTAGCTGCTCGGCCCGAGTAGGATTCGACACGGACAGATCAATAAATTACTCGGTCGAGTCGTACAGGCTTTGAAATTTGAGGAGAAAACGTCACTCTGTCGACCCGGACAGAGTATTATTGGCTCGGCCCGAGTAGGAATCGACTCGGACCGCGCATCGAGATGCTCGATCAAGTACTACAGGTCTTCAAAGTTGAGGAGAAAACGTCACTCCGTCGACCCGGACAGAATATTATTGGCATGGCCCGAGTAGGAATTGACTCCGACCGAGCATCTTGCTACTCGGTCGAGCCGACAAGGGAGTATTTCGTTCAAAATTTTTGCGATAACTCGGTCGAGCAGCCTAGCTGCTCGGATCGAGTAGGGTTGGGTTTCGAACCAAACCCGGTTTTATTCCTTTTAATCCCACCGTTAAATTTTTTTACCCTAAAAACTTTTACCCCCCCCCCAAATTACCTTCGAGCTCCCCTCTTTCCCCCCTACTCATTCGACCCCCGCCCTGCGCCGTTCTCCTCTATTCGCACCACCGCCGACGCCACCTGGGGCGCCGCCTGGAGCACTGCCCACCTCCGATCAGCCCCTCTCCCCCTCTCTCTTTCTCCCTCTCTATCTCTCCATCACCTCCCCTCTCTTCCCCCACTCTCCTCCCTACTCAGTCTACAGCGTCGTCGACGGTGCCATTGCAGTCGATGGCGTCACCGTCACGGCCACCTCCCCATACAAACCCCCACCTTACCGACCTCCCCCTTTCCCTCTCCATCAGCTCCCCCTCCCCGCCCCCTCTCTTCCCCCTATTCGTAGACGACACCGCCGACGGCGCCACCGCCGCTGACGGCATCGCCGACCCGTATTCCCTAAACCCCCCACCCTCTTTCAACCCCCAACCCCCCCCATTCCCCCCGCTCTATTAACGGCGACCGCCATTTGCCACCAAAATCCGTGCCCTAGGGCATGGAACGAGCAGCTCAACTGCTCGTTCTGACTCCCAGACCGAGTAGCACTTCTCAGACCGAGCAGTCTCACTGCTCGGTCCGAGTAACACCATATCTGTGTATCACCCAGTTTTGATCGATTATCTGATGTTTTGCCCGTTTCGAATTGCAGGTCCTCTCCATTGACGTTGGTAGCAGCTTTGCGGACTAGCTTGGGGGATCTTTTGCGCGATCGCATCATTCGCACTCACGGTACGCTCGTTCCCTTCTATATTTTCATACCTTATTTCATATACCGCATACACGATGGTTCGCACACGCGGATCTACCACACCCCCTGCTCGCGGGAAGATGCCGTCTTCTGGCGCCTCCTCTTCCCGACCCCACCACCGTGCATGCCACACCACCACCACCACCACCACCACTACCACCACACCGTCTACCACCGCTCAGACCACCACCATCCCCACCACACCCGTCACGTCAGCCGTGATCCCTCTCACCACAGACCCTATCCCTTCCTCTGCTGCCACCACCATCTTTACCTCATCATCCCCATACCCCGCACCCCCCACTGATGACCTGACCGCACGTATCCCTACATACGGCATTACTTTCCGAGATAGCACACAGAGAGCATGCTATTATATGCTCCATCAGCACCGTCTAGTGCCTACAGTTTTCATAGACGTGCCGGCACTCAGGTCCCTGGGACTCCTACAGGGAGTTCACCACCTGTACCGAGCGATCGGTTTCGACCGTTTCCTCGGTGTTCACGCCCCCACTTACACGCACATTGCTCTAGAGGGCCTCAGTTCCCTTGCTCTTACCCTGAGGACGGCATCCCCTTCCGCATCCTGGATCACGACTGCACATTCACTTTTGCTATGATCCGGGAGTATTTCCACTTCCCAGCCGTCCTAGAGCACAGACTGGACTTCTCCCCTACCTAAGACGTTACCGATTTTGATGCAAGCATCTTTTGGGAGCGTATTTTCGGACTTCCACAGTATCGACCTACCCGGGCAAAGGCATCATGCATTATGCACCCATGCCTTCTCTATGCTCAGAGGCACCTTGCTTCTATACTGTTTTGCAGGCCTGAGGTCGGGACTATGTCCTTCCCCGAGCTTATCAATCTTATGGGTATGACTCGACCTATTCGTTTCCATCCTGACAGCTCTCTACATCCATTCATGCTCTCTGACGCATCCCACTGGCTATGTCACAGACTTTACCAGACAGCCATTAGCTACCACTCCACAAACATTTGTTGCGGTGCATTCTTCACTATTTTTGTGAGGATGCTAGATATTCCCATTCCAGCTGACCTACACCATCACCCGGTCCCGACACGCTTGACCATTGGCGCGCTCGAGCACATGCACATTATTCGACCACACAGTGTTCGTCACTAGCAGTATCTAGTAGGCACCACCCATACTCCTACATGATTCTACCCACCCCTCACCTGATGCACATCCCCACTGTCCAGCTTGACTGTATGATTCCTCAGGTCTTCCCACTCCCACCCATCCATGTTCTTGAGCCACCTGGAGCACCGATCGGGGCACCGGTCGATGACCCGGTTCCCTACCCCCCCGGTTTTCGAGTTCCTTGACATAGCTGCACTAGTTGCCGGCCTACCAGCACCCCTAGCTCACCCATCAGTTACTGGAGCCTCCTCCCCCACCCCTTCTGTTTTCGCCGTATCTGCTTTCGCCGAGTCCTCGGGGACTGTCCTTACCTCCTGCCCCGAGACTCAGATTTCTTCTATCTCTGTATCGGTGCCGGAGGGCACCGATATACATTTTGATGACACACCCATAGATCTTGACTCTCCCGTCCACGATCCTTCCCCCCACCCTCCCACCTCTGTCGGACCTTATGGCTTCAGTCCCTTTCTCTTTAGGTCCCCACATTCCACTTTCTAGCCCCACTTCATCCACTTCAGCTGCCATTTTTACCCAGAGCGTGTCGACGTCTGTCTACAGTTCTGTGTCGGCTACAGCTCTTCCTTCAGCAGTCTCTGAGCTACTTACGAGCTCACCCTCTCCTAATTTCCATGCTCGGCACCGTGCATCAGTTGCACAGGGCCGCTTCATGAGAGTGGTATCTCACAGACGTTTTCCTAGCTCTCCGACCGACTTGCGTACTATCGATGCCTGCCTCGCCACTTTAGAGGAGTTGACTTCCCGCTTACGACGTGATTTTGATGACTTTTTAGAGGCTATGGTGGCACATAGATCCAGAGTCGAGTCGGATCTTACATCTATCATAGATCTCCTCCGTCACCGTGGCCCACCTACTGTCATACTTGCACACGCTCCTCCTCCGAGGCCGGACACTGTGACACACACTGCACCACTCAGTGCTTCACCTCCTCAGGCTTCTGCAGAGCCCGTTTCTACTACTTCTGAGTCATCAGTCACAGTTGATGCACTCTCTGCCCTGGTTTTTCATTCTTCTGAGCCCGCCACCTCTGCCATCGATATCACCGCCAGCCCTCCCCTTGGCTCACAGCCAGACCACCCACCCACCACCCCTGGTCCATAGCAGAGGGACCCATCACCACCCCCAGAGGGTGGTGCCTCTGCTTGATGTAGTCCTTACCCACTTTGCCTCCCCTATAGATTTTGTATCCATCTGTCTCTTCGGGGCCCTACTTTTACATAGCTTGGGGAGGCATCACTCATGCATCATATCTCATTGTGCATGCATCATGTCATGTTTTTATTTTATTATTTCTTTTCGCACACTTTTGTTTATCTTATTTTTATTTCATTTCCCCCCACCCACCCGACCCCTTTAGCATCATCTCCCGCTCACGAGCGATTTCTTAGCAGTGAGGACACTGCTAGGTTTAGCTTGGGGGATGCGCGCTGCTGCTGTATTTTTATTCTCTCTTTTGCATTTTCTTTCCTTCAGTTTTTATTTCACTTTTCCACCATTTTTCACGTCATTTTATTTTTTCTCATCTTGCATCATATTTTCTATTTTTACCATGCATGCATCTCTTTTTATTTTATTTTCGATTTTTCTCCGCCTCTTTTTCTTTATTTTTTCTAGGGATGTTTCCACATGATGATATCTCTCATGGCCTTATTAGTCTTTTGTGATGCTCATCTCGTTGACGTGCTATTAGGGTGAATTTCAGCTTTACTATTTATATGCATGCATTTCTTTTGATGATCTATCTGATTTAATACTTGAAATGAATTGAAAATCAAATGCATGAATTAGTATCTAGTATGGTTTATGTTGGAAAACGCACCAGGTTCACACATCACTAGAACACTTGGAGCATCTATTTGTTATCTCAGTCACTTCTGATTGCATGCCTGCTGATATTGTGTTTACTACTGCAGGTCTTATTTAGTATTCATTTAGGGAAGTGAAAATATCCATGCTATATATATGAGTTTAGTTAGGGTTTTATTTTATCAAACTTTGTGCACCCTCTTATGAGTGAACCGAGAGTCCCACTATTTTCCTTCTTCACATATCTATTTTATATCTCTACATATCGGTTGGTTGCACCCCCATAGCTACCCTTACCACATCTTACTTCCCAAACCCAAAAAGAAAAAGTATAGCTTCTAATTGAAAAAAAAGTGTATATACTCCTATGTGAAAAAGAAATGAAAAGAAAATGAAAAGATATTGTTTTATATCATTTCATTAGAAGTTATCATTTATTCTGGGAAGAAAAAAAATAAAAATTCCATATCATTTTCCTTGATGCGATGCCTCAAGCTAAGCTTGGGGGGTAAACCAACCGATTACATGAGTGAGCATGACATTAGAGTGGAGACGGTGCACATCAGGGAGATTTTATAAAACCTAAACTTTACGAATTACTTTAGTTTTGGAGATTTTTTTACGTATTGAAATGAATATCTGAATTGCATGATTTTTCTATTCTCTATTGCATGTTGTGTGATTCTCTTATGCTCCTTGTGTATCTATGATTGAAAAAGGGGTTGCCAACTTCTTTATACTAGAATCTAGGGATTGCATGAGATTGATATGATTTGACGGTGTTATTTCAGTAGATCCCTATTCTTTGCCTGCACTGCAAGCTAGTCATATGATGTGTAAAGCTAGAAATTGCCAGTAGCATGTATGTTTATCATTCAGAGTATCGTAATATACTATTTAGGCCTGAGATCTGACCGATCATCCCTAGCACTCTCCACTCGCTTCTCTTTTTGTTTTTCCTTTCTTTCTATTTTTTCATTTCCCTATTTTCGTTTTGTTTTCCTCCCGGCGTACCGATTATTCGTCTTCCTTGAGGACGAGTAAGAGGTAAGCTTGGGGGATTTTGATGTGTCCATATTTTACACTGTTTTCATATCATGATTCCATTGCATCTCATGCCATTTTCGCATCCAAATCCCTCATTTTACTACGATATTGCATTTCTGACAATATTTCCGAGTTTCGTAGTGTTTTGTCGGTTTTCAGGGATTTGGAGCGATTCGGGACCCCACTTGGGTATGGACACATCCGACGTGCTCGTGAGCTTATTTGCAGGGCTCTGGAGGAGTTTGCCACACCTTTGGAGCCATCAGAGGAGAAGAGAGGAGAAGAGAGAGAGAGAGAGAGAGAGAGAGAGAGAGAGAGAGAGAGAGAGAGAGAGAGAGCACTGGTGCTTCTGTAACATTTTCCAAGAAAATTCTCGGTCCGAGCAGCTCGGCTGCTCGACCGAGTCATATTAGATTTTGGAGAGAGCTGACACGGGCTGACTCGGACCGAGCAATTCAGCTGCTCGGTCGAGCAGCCTCAATTTCCACAACTAAAGCCATTAAGCGACGCGCCCCGAGCAGCTGACTGAGTCTACTCCTACTCGGACCGAGCAAGAAGCTGCTCGGTCGAGTAGGCTAAGCAGCAACTTTAATTTTTCGTAGTGCTCGTTCAAGCAGCTTGTCGACGCGTCCCGAGCTACTGAACAAGCAACTTATTGCTCGACCGAGTAGCCTACTCGGTCGGTAACCCCAAGGTCATTTTTGGAAAGTTATGAAAGATCGCGATGCGCGCGATCTCGGGGCACTGAAGGCCGGCAGAGCTAAGCGACTGAGGGGGGATCTTCCATTAGGAATTTTTGGTGTTTTTGCGAGGAGAGCTAGGCGATTTTTGTTAGGAATTTCGGAGATTTAATTTTGTAAGAAACTTTTAGATCAATCGAGATTTATTGGGAATATTATTGGTTCTTCTTGCGTTTGGAATTCTTGGATAAATCGCAATTCTTTTCCACTACCCGCTGTAAGTTTTCCTCTTGGATTATTTCGATTTTTATAATGTCTCTCTCCTTGGAATCAATGATTTCATATGTTACTATTGCGATGTGTGAGTAGATTCTTTCTAGGGTTGATGGGTTAGTCTTGGGATCCTAGGGAAAAATGTAGATCTGGATCCCTACGTTGAATTGGGGATTTAAGGTTGTATTTCGGTTGATCCCACCGAATCCGTAGATAACCTGTACTGAGATCATGCCCACGGTCTGTGAAATTGATGTGCTTAAGGGGTATCTAAGGATTCGAATAGGGAAATCGGTGGATCCAACCAAGGCATGTGACCATGCCCGGCTCGTGCCTTGAGGGGATCCATCGACGAACTATACTGCTACGTTGACTGCTACCACTATTACGTCAACGAGAGCTCCGAAATACCTGACCGACGCCCCGCTTGCGTCGCGGCGGCGCGGTGTCGTTTACCGCAAGTTTCACGGTTAGTGTAGGGTGCGGGAATATCGAACTCAGGGAGGCGAGGTTGTGCTTGGGTCAGGTAGGACCTAAATCACCCCGAGGGGTGAGCTAGCCCGAATCGGTAGATGGTTGTCACGAAAGAAAATAAAAGGGTGTGAACGAAAAGAAAGTAAACCCGGGACTTTGGTTTCCAACCCGACGAGAGACTCTCGCCGATACGGCCTACGGGTATGGATAGCGATCGGGATTAGGGTCTATTGGTGAGACGTTGCCTCTGAAAGTGGTACCGGCGTCCCATGGGCCCGATATTCCGGTCGGTGCCCAGGATGATACACCGGACTTCCCGGATTCGATCAGTGGGCACTCCAGTGTCCATTAACACTGATCGATCCCGGGAGCACTAAGCCCGCAACGATATCTCCCAACGTCTCATCATGCCGCTCCCGCGTGCTAGGATTCGGCGTCACGCTAAGGGCGTGAGCTATGGCTAGGGAGTCAACCGCCAAGTTTATTCCCCCTTGGCCCGACGGTCAAAGGCGGTCTTTTTCCCGCTAATGACAATGAAACACCCCGCGTAATCGTTAGATTCCTACTCCATATCGATTTCCTAACCCTATGGACGCATCGGGAAGAGCCCCCGAAGGGGTTTCCACCAAAATCCCAGATTTGGGAACTACTCACAAAAATTCATGAAAAAGCAATCTAAATGAAATTTAACCGTTGAAATCATAATCGGACAATTGCAATGCGGAAGTAATAGAGTAATAAAGACAATACTAAAATTTTAGAAAGATATGAAAACTTACTAAAGAGTAACAATTACAGCCGTCAAAAGGAAATAAAACAGTAGAAAAAACAGCAACTCCCGTTTCTGGAACCCTAGGGGTTCTATATATAGAACTTCGCATCAACCGATCGGTTGACAAGTCAACCGATCGGTTGATCCGTTACAAATAAATAACAGAAAACAGCGAGTTTTCACCCGATCTCATGAACCGGTCGGGTGAGTTCTTGAGCGACCGGTTGGATCTTGGAGCAGTCGGGTGAACCGATCGGTTCGACGCCCGTGTCTTCAGCTCTTCTTCTTCAGCTACAGATGAACCGATCGGGTGAGAGTCACCCAATCGGTTGGAATTCTGCTCAAAAATACAGAGAACAGCCGCCCGCAGAACCGGTCTGTGAACCGGTCGGGTGACCTCTTTGTGAGCTGCGGCAGAGACCGGGTGGTGCACGCGTGCATCACCCGATCGGTTGAAGATGACCAACCGACCGGGTGAGGGGCTGAAAGATGAATTCTTCAACGTTTGACCCCCTGGATCACGCGTGACTTCTCCCGTTGCTCCGGGGACTTGGGATATCATCGTTAAACGTCCCCTACGTGGTCGAACCCCTGCAATCATGGATAAACAAAGAAAAGTGAAAGAAAACGGGAAAATATACGAAAACGAATAAGAGACGGCGGAAAAACACGGAGAAACACAAAAGAAAACGTGCGTGAATATATGAAATATAAACGCACGTCAAAATCCCCCAAGCTGAACTCTTCCTCGTCCTCGAGGAAGACGAGTGAGAGTAGGAGCTTGGAAGGGAAAAATAGAGAGGAAGAAAGAAAAAGAAAACTCTAAACCCTAGTTCGTCCATCAGAGCCATCAAAATCGAAAACGACACACCAAGCAAGCAAACGCCAAATCACACCACTAAACCTAGGAAAGCGAGTCCAAATAAGTGTCGTGGGTCTACGCGGTGAAGCGCGAGTGAGCGTCGTCGTGTGCTAGCAAATGGTGATGCTTTCTACGATGTGCTATGAGGCTCGATATACACAAATCCAAGATATGACCCAAAATATCGATCCGAATTGAAATAAGCGGCGAATATAAGTTCAAGCATGCATGAGAAGAGTTAGAATAGAAGCGTATCATGCATCGGGGACTCCACAACTAGGGTTAAGAAAATCACGCCACTATAGCCTAGATACTAGCTAAAAAGTTCCTAAGCCAAGTGTTCTCGATAACGACGGGGGTTGAGATGATGTGGAGAAGAACACTCGGTGCAAATTCTCGCCTTCCCTTTATTCTTGGCAAGCATGAAAAAATATTCACACGGAAATTTTTTTGGGTTTTGGGTATTTGTATTTTTTGGATTTTTGGGCTATACAAGATTTTTCTTTTCTTTTTGGGTTTTTCTTTTCTTTTCTCCTTTTTTTTGGATTTTTGGGATATTGGCTATACACATGTGTACTCTCCCAAGTGGGAGAACGGTACACGACGAGGGGATTTGCACCAAGTAAAACAAAAAAGAAGTCGAAATCTAAACACTTGGGCAGAGGAAACTATTCTCGCTAAATAGAGCGTAGGCTAAATGGGTTATCCTAGTCCTTAGTTGTGGAATCCCGACGCATGCGAATTGAAGTATACGATATAAATATAGCATGCAAACACTGGAAACAAATACCGCATATTCAAATCGGAGCATGCTAATCTAGGGGTCATTCCTGGACAGGTATATAAAGTAAAATCACAAGGCAGAAGCACACCAATGCTAGTCACGACACACGACTCACAAAAAGCTAAGTGTACCCGCGATGCGTGAAATGCAAGAGGACTCAAAATCCTAGGGTTAGTGAGTGTGATTATCGATGCAATGCTAGGTGTGTGTGACTTGGTGGCGATTCATCATAGGATTCATCTCTAGGAGAAAGAGCTAAAAGAGAAGAAAAGAAAAAATAAAAACACGATGAAAACGTCACAAAAAACGAAAAAAAGAAGGACTCAAACGACGCACACAGTGCGACTCCCCCAAGCTGAAGTTTGCATTGCCCTCAATGCAATATGAGTGAGTACGGGAGGGCAATGATAATGGGGGGGAATACGCACTGACACAAAAAGAAATGAAAACGAGGAAAAAACATAGATAAAATTAAAAAAGAAAGAAAGATTAAAATCAAAATCAAAATAGTACGAAAATAAAAAATAAAAATAAAAGGCACACGACACGACACTCAAAAATGAAAAACAAGCACACACACAAAAAATGAGAAAAACAAACAAAACACGACAGCACGCCAAAGTAGACGTCCCCCAAGCTAGACCAGAAAGTGCTAGCGAAATGATATGATCGATGAACTGCAGAGATGTGCAAGGGGGAGTCAAAAACAAAAGAGGTGAATCTAAAAAAAACAACACGCAAATAGTCCCCCCCTCCGACAGAGACAAAGCAGGGCCCCGAAAAGACAGATGGGCACAAATATGGGGTGGGGCAAAAGTGGGAGAGTAAAATTAAGCAGGGGCACCACCCTCTGGGGGTGGTGACGGGGGCCTGCGCTGTGGACCAGGGGTCGTGGAGGGTGGAATGTGGAGCTCGGAGACGTCGGGTGGGTCTTCGCGGATGTGGCGAACGAAGCTTTGAAGAAAGGGGAGGTCTCGGTCGACGGACTCCTCGGTTATCCGACCACCCTGCCCAGCTAGGAGGATCATGGCCATGAATCGATCGACTTGGTCTTGATCAGGGGCAGATGGGTTGGGGGTGGTGGGCTGAGCCGGGGGCTGTGCGCGACGAGCGCGACGGTTGGGCCTAGGGTTCGAAGAGCTAGCGTCGGTGGGTTTAATACGGCGGGGAGGCATTGTGTAGGTGTTGTTTGTGCGCGTAGGTGTGTGAGAGTACAATGAATTCAACACAAACACGAAATACGACCAACAAGCAAATGTAATAGATTAAAATTAAGCAAAGGAGCGAGTTTACCCAAATGAGATTGAAGATAATCGATCGTAGACGCCCCGATGCTATTCGATTGGAGCACGCTGTGAAGCCGCAGCGATCTCTTCAACAAGTTCCGACGCTGGGGGGGTGGGTGAAATTTAGGGTTTGTGTGGAGGGAGATGGCGGGGGAATGGAGAGAAATGATGGTGGACGGGTAGGGAGATGGCTGGGGAAGAAGATCGAAGCTGATCTTGGGGAAGAAAGTAGGAAGGCGCACGAGGGGAGTCGAAACGGCGGCGATTCGGGCGATCGGGCGAGGGTGAAAACGAACGGGTGTCGGGGGGGGGGGGTTTATATAGGGTTTTAAGTCGAACCGATCGGGTGACTTGTCACCCGATCGGTTGACGGTTAGGTCGAAAATCTTGTCGAAGAAATGCTACAGGCGAACCGGTCGGTTGACTTTTCAACCGACCGGTTGGCCGCTCCACTCATTTTCCTGAGAGCTTAGGGCTGCTCACCCGGTCGCGTCAACCGATCGCGCTTGAACTCAACCGATCGGTTGATATTCCCCAAAATTTCCTGAGAGTTCTTCCCAGCTCACCCGGTCTGCCACCCAGTCTCTTCATTACTCAACCGATCGGGTCATATGGGGACAGATCTCGGCATGTATCAGATACATCCCAACCGATCGGGTGAGTTGTCAACCGGTCGGTTGGGGCTTGTTTCCTGCAAAAACCAATAGATTTGTTTAAGTCCCCGAACGGATGTTCTCGCGGCTGATTTTATTTATAAAAATAGACAAAATAAAGTCAAAAATAACGCTGAAAAGTGGGGAAAAAGTTTAGAACATGGGTTGCCTCCCATGAAGCGCACTTGTTTAACGTCGTTGGCTCGACGCCCACAAGAGATGCTCATGGTGGTTGGTACGGGTGATGCCCAAAGTTCGGCATCTCTTCTTCATTGGAGCTGAAGGCACTTGGAGTAGTCAGCGGCTGGAAAAATACTTGCTCGACTACCCTCCCCTTGTTCTTGGGATCCGGTGGCTTTTCCTTGGTGTTGGCGCTTCCCGCCATCTTCTTCAGGATCCGGACCTCGTCTTTAGTGAGGTCCATGGGCTCTTTCCACGTTCTCCTCGCAGGAGGAGTCTTGGGGAACCCGGGAGGGGTCGTTCTTACTGCACTCGGCCCCACCTCTGAAGCCACTGGCGCTGTCGTGTCAAAGTACCGCGGCCATCACACATCTGCTGTAGCGCACTCGATGAATCACCCTTATAAACCGTGAGTCCTTATATATATGTGAGCTGTGCCTTATATTAAGTATATACATATAGGTATTTATCTCATTTGCAGTAGGTGTGGCATGTTCAGTAGTGATAATGTTTGGGTTATATATATTGCAATGCTTGTATACAATCGGAGTAAATATAAGTAAGACAGTACGTGCAGTGAAGTAATGTCTATGCTGATATGTGAACAGTGAATTAAATTAAACATTAGCAGTAGGTTATATATACATGCTAGATGTTAAGTATTATGGGCAGTTTTAATATACTTCTTTGGCCTGACGATAGGATTTAATGACGCGATATGCGGCGCCCAGTTGCAATCACCTGGTCACCCAAATCACCGGTAACAGGCAAGTGTGTAATTAAATACGAATTTTTGAAGTTTGATGACTGTTGCTCTATCTTTTGATTAAATCTGCATATCCTGAAAACTGCAAGTTAATTGACTCTTGAAATTATTTCCATAACGTTTTGGACTAAAAATGTGACATTCGGACATACAGCTTGATAGTGTTCAACTTTAAACATTGGCAAAGAAAACTCGTTTTCGCAACCTGTTCGTTAAACTCACATGTTCAACACTCTCATTAATTTATTGTAAATGTCGACAACCCTATCTTAATGATTGAAAACGCTGTATAAAAGAAATGATGACATTGTTAAATTGCTACATAACTTGTCTGGGCATTTTGAATGCTTAACAAATATGGGCATCGTGAAATCGTGCGCCTCGAAGGCGGTATCGTGATATCGTGATGTCGTGTGAGTCGACTAGGCTGGCTCGTGTTCCGGCAAAACTTTTGGGTGGGGTTAGGGTTGAGCGGCCACTGGGCGTATGAAAGGTACTCTCCTCAAGAACACCACCCGACGCGGTGGGTTAGTGTCAATCACGGTAAGCCCCCGTGAGAGGAACGACCTTCTCATTACGACCTAAAGGCGAGAACCCTATATTAGATATGAATTCTTGACATGGACATTGCAACGCTAACTTGGTCTTCCTGAAAATTGAAACGCTAACGAACTCAGTGAAATCTTAACTTAAATTCTTGCAGCTGCTTAGAACTTACATGCTAAGGATGTTTACCTTTTCGTTTCATCACAATTTGTCTCGTTAATTTTTTGTAGCCATCTCTTTTAAATATTTAATGCCTTCTAAATTCATATCAATTGCACAATCTTGCCTTGGGATGCTAATGTCTTCTTGCAGACCTTGCTGACATACATTCATGTTTTTTTGGATGTATGTCAGATCTCGAGTTGAGCACTAGGAGGATTCTCTCGAGACAGTTGACTTAGAGAGCCAGAGTTCGTCGTAGATGCCGAGTCATTTTCTACGGAAGACTAGAGTCCATTCCGTCACTACTTTGAGTTTTGGTTTCTGTAACTTGTAGTAGGAATAGTGCTTTGTTGTAGTCTTCTTTTTGGCCCTGCTGAGGCTTGTTGATTAATTTCATGTACGAACTATTTAACTCTGGTTGTGGCTTTATTTTTCTGAAATGTTTCTGATTGTTCTGATACGCAAATGCAAGAACCTCATCTGTGTTTTAATCACAGATGCTTATTGAACTCGAGCTTCACCGATCCAGTTCAAGCGGACCGCGTAACGCTCTCGCTTCCGGTGTCTTTTGGGAAGCGGGGCGTTACAGTTTTATCCACCATCGAAGACGGTCTGGATCCGTGGAGCTATATCGAACTTCAAGCAGCTCCCACAGGAGTCACTTTACGAGGCTTGGGAGAGGTTCAAGGACCTCCAACACCAGTGTCCTCACCATGGGATCGAGCCCTGGGATTTGATGCAGAGCTTCTACAACCAGCTCCAGCCTAGCACCAAGATGATTATCGATGCTGCGACGGAGGGCGCCTTACTAGACAAGTCTCCTGAGGAGGCTATAGATCTGTTGGAGCATATGGCGGCCAACACTCAGCAGTGGAAAGATGAATGAACCGTTGTGACATGGACTCCTGAGGTCAAGGTCGCTAGCCACTTGGATTCTCATATTGGGACCTTGTGCAAGCATGTGGCCCGCATTGAGCAGCACCGGGACTCCATCCCTGATTCGCCCAGTACATCATATCATCCCGCTGAAAAATATGTAGATCCGGGATATATCCCTAGTGAGGGCCACTATGAGGGTGCTGAGACATCCGAGACCGTACATTACGTCCAAGGAGAAGGACGGAATCTGTGGCAGCATCCTGCTGCCAGGAATCACCCGGGGTTTTCTTATGGAAACCCATGTGGAGGGCTGCAACCTCCGCAATTTCAGAGACCTCCCCCTCCTCCTCAGTAGCAGCAGAGCCAGCAGCAGGGTAGCTTTAGGCCAGCTGGGCCTTATAGGCCACCGGGATATCAGTTCAACCGGCCGCCGCAGCAGAATTTTGCGCCGGCTCTGCCCAAGTCTAATCTTGAAGCCACACTGGAGACCTTCATGAGCGGCCAGATCTGCTTCAATCAGGATACATCGAACCAATTCAAGAATATCAATTCTTCGCTCGATGAACTGTGGGGGCAAATGTCGCAGCTGCTGAAGAATCAGGGGAGACTGCCCTCCCAGCCGGAGACTAACCCTAGAGCTCAAGCCAATGCCATGGTTTCAGTGACCACACGAGAAGGACGGGTGACTGACGCCGTCATGGTCCCGGTGCTTAATAATGAAAAGATCACCACTGAAGAAGCTGTTGATGACAACGATAGAGTTGAGGCCACTGAAGGGCCTGTCACTATTGAGGAGAAAGCGGATGCACCTCCCGTCATATCTACTACGATGCCACCTCCCGTTGATGCATCTAAGGGCAGAGTCTCTAGACCTCCTCCTCCATACCCACAGAGGCTCCATACCCACAGAGGCTAGCCCTAGCAAAATTGGAGAAGAAGTACTCCAAGTTTATGGAGCTACTAAAGGGGATTCAGCTGAACATCCTATTTATAGATGCAATCACCGAGATCCCAACCTACGCCAAATTTCTAAAGGATCTCATCACGGGAAAGCGGAGGCTCGAAGAAATAAAGATATTGGAGGATTCCACCTCCGTTATCAGAAATCGCCTCGCCCGAAAGCTGCCGGATCCGGGGAGCTTTACCATTCCAAGTTCCATCGATAGGATGCCAATCAGCAGAGCATTAATTGAATTGGGGGCTAGCATCAGTCTGATGCCCCTCTCCATCTTCAAAAGGCTTCAGACGGAAAGTGAGCTGGAACCGACATCCATGTCCATTCAGCTCGCTGATCATTCCATCACCTACCTGATGGGAATAGCGAGGGACATCATCCTTCAAATACCTCAAGGGCTATGTGTTCCAGTCGACTTCATAATCATGGACATGCCTGAGGTGTAGGATCTAAATAAGGCCTAGAGGGGGGGGGGGGGGGTGAATAAGCCGATGACCAAATTATCGCAAGATAAAAATATTTAAGTGTAATTAAAAAAATATGTAGATGCAATAGTAAAAGCAGATAACACAACAAACAGAGAAAGCAGATGACACGGAAGATTTACGTGGTTCGGTCTCCCAAGACCTACATCCACCCCGGAACAACATCGCGAAAAATTGTTTCTTTAAGTAGTTACAGTCACACAAGATTAGAGCCCTAATTCTAACCACTCTGACCAACCCTAGCTCACCAAAGCCCAAAAAGATAACAATACTTATGATGCTCTCCCAATCCGATATGCCCCAACAACTCGGATTACTCAAATCAGTTTAGCGGAAGAAAGAGTAAAACCCAAAAACCAATGACATATACAACAACGTATTCACAATAATAAAAGATCAAGAGTTTAGAAAGCTCATTTGTGAAGATCCCTCTGGTGGTTGTCTTTCAGCATGTCAGTAGCTCTGCAATGCTTCTTTCGGAATGTCCATCGGAGTCCTATAGAGGAAGTAGTCGATGTCACCGTGAGAGTAGTCGGTAGAAGCTCCTCAATCAAAGTGATGCCATTTGATGCATAGGATGAACTGGCTACCCAACTTGGTGTCAATACGTCGGGGATGAAGTCACAGTCGTAACGCTGCAAACGGTGCTCAATTTCGATCTCTAGAACTCGACTTATTGATGAAAATATGAAGAGTGTACATGGGTATTTATAGGAATCAGCTTTTCGGATCTTGACACTGTGCAAAGGGATCCGAACCCATGAAAAACACGTTTAAAATGTGTTAACGGGTCGGGTATGAAAACCTGCTGTCGACAGTGCTCTCCGCCGTTGGATCGAGCGGGATTCGATGACGAAGCAACGCGTGTTTGTCAAAAAGCGTGCAGCGGCGCCCGCCCGCTTTGACCGAGACCCGCATCTGTCGGCACTGTCCGATCATTGCATGGACGACGGAGATGAAGCCACGTTGCCCGCGGATTTGGACAGCTGCGCCTGCCTTCGACGACTTCGTCCGCTTGGTTGGTGGCCGTTGGATCTCGATCGAGCGGTTCGCAAGCAGGCCACGTCGCTCCACATCAAGCGCACGTCGGATGCGAAATAAAAGGCCCAGATGAGGCCACGTCTCCCCGTATGGTGTTGTGATGAAGCCGTATTTCCCAACAGTGTCGTATGTCGATTTTCCAGTGTATCTTTGACGTATTCCACCATATATTGGCACCAAATAAATCCAATAAATTCTGAAAAAATTCTCAAAAATCCCAGAGACCCATATATACATTTTCGAATTGTTTCACCTCAATTCACCACTTGTAGAAAAATTTCCTTCATTGTATACTCTGTATTTCTTCGTATCTCCCTGTATTTTAGCTTCAAACAATTTCCATAATTCTTGAAAAAATTCTCATGCTGTTTATAGCCTATGATTAACTCTAGGGTAGAGTTTCATAGCTATACTTCATTGTTCGATCAGCTTTCGTAAATCCAAATGTAGTTTCAGCTTTGTATTTCAACGTACTTGAGTACGTACATGTGTAACCTGACCAAACATGACTGTCACACTGCATAGGGACCTGAGAAACACTTAACACACATATTAGAACAGTTCAGTTTGGTTTGTTATCATCAAACATAGTCTAGGAGGCTGTTTCCAACAATCTCCCCCTTTTGATGAGAACAAACCAAACATTAAGATTACATCAAAAACTTGTGAAGTGTGTGAAGTGTTAAGCATGAAATTTTGAGCATGAATGGCAAAATGTTTCAAAAATATGCTCCCCCTATCTCTGATGTTCATGATCCCCCTATATCTGATCATCATGTTACATCGTGTTCATGTTCCCATTCCCAATCTTAATATATATCTCCCCCTTTGTTTTTATCAAAAGAGAGCAAATAGCATATGCTGAATGGAAAATTAAACATTATAAAGCAGAACAAAAAGCAATACATTGATGACCACAATGAATAAATAAGCAATAAGCACTAAATCGTAACTAGCAGAATTCATCTCCGTGCTCAAGTGTGATGATCAAAAGTTTAGTACATATGGAGATGTAATAGGGAATACAGCCTATCATATGCATTTTTCAACTAAATATATGAACGTCAAAGATTGAGTTTCCCCTTCTAATGTAATATGAGTTCAAGGTACCAATTCCAAACATGACCGATAAGGATTTTTAAATGGGGAATGGCAGTGCTTGACGGACTTAACACCAACGCTAAGAAAATGAAATTTATAGCATAAGTTGGATATCCGAGGGTAGTATCAAGGACATGGATCGTATCCATTTTTCATACGAAGCTCTATGTATATATTTTTAAGACACTTGTCTTGTTATTCTTTTTATACACGTATATATATTATGATGAGAGCTCTTCTTTTTACCCATGCCTTAAAACATCATATCCCATTAGTTTAAACATAATTTATTCCACCAACAACCGCTTTTCTTATTCAAGATTACACAGCCATAGCAAAAACATTTTGATCTGTGTAAGTGTGAGTTGAAGATGAAAGACTTTTGTTACTCATTAATGATTATGACCTAATTAAGCATGTAGTCTATGAATGCAAGCATTGTTAAGAATATAATATTCAAAATCCATGAGGCATATGTTTTGCATCAAAGACATTTCTGATGAAAAGTCAAAATGAGGAGATAGACATTTCATTTCCACCCCCC
Source organism: Scilla litardierei (assembly GCA_030789695.1). Taxonomy (NCBI): domain Eukaryota; kingdom Viridiplantae; phylum Streptophyta; class Magnoliopsida; order Asparagales; family Asparagaceae; genus Scilla; species Scilla litardierei. The sequence goes on along the minus strand of CM061142.1, from coordinate 307,038,368 downwards.
TTTTTATACATTTTTCTTTTTCAAATTTTTTATTTTCCTTTTTATAGCACACCACACAAAAATAAAAGCACACCAAAAAATATTGTCACTCTAAACATGATCAATGATGCCCAGTTCTAGACGTAGACGACAAAAGCGATCTTCTGACAAAGGTTTTGTAAAAATATCTGCCAACTGAGAATCAGTAGAAATATATTCAATCGATACATCCTCTTTTGCCAAATGATCCTTAAGAAAATGATGTCTTACGTCTATGTGTTTTGTTCGAGAGTGATGAACAGGATTGTTCGAAAGATCTATAGCACTCTTACTATCACATCTTAATGGAACTTTTCTAAGATCCAAACCGTAGTCAGACAAGGTTTGCATCATCCAAATTATTTGGGCACAACAACTTCCAAGGGCAATATACTCAGCTTCAGTAGTGGAAAACGCAACACTGTTCTGCTTACGACTAGACCAAGAAACTAATGAATGTCCTAACATAAAACATGTTCCACTAGTGCTCTTTCTATCAATCATACTACCAACATAATCATCGTCAGCAAATCCAATTAAATCAAATAAAACACATGAAGGATACCAAAGGCCTAAAGAAGGTGTGTGAATAACTAAAGATCCTTTTTATGGCAATTAAGTGTGACTCTTTTGGACAAGCTTGAAAACGTGCACACAAACATACAGCAAACATTATATCGGGCCTAGACGCTGTTAAATTATGGAGAGAGCCAATCATACCTCGATAAATCTTTTGATCCACGTCGATTCCTTTTTCATCTTTTTCCAGCTTCGTTGTGGGACTCATGGGAGTTCCAATTCCTTTTGCCTTCTCCATCCCAAACTTTTTCAATAGTTCTCTGATGTACTTGGTTTGCGATAGGAAGATGCCTTCTTCAGTTTGCTTGACTTGGAATCCCAAAAAGTACTTCAGTTCTCCAACAAGGCTCATCTCAAATTGATCCTGTATGACCTTCTCAAACTTTTGACATAAAAGATCATCAGTAGCACCATAAATAATATCATCAACATATATTTGTACGATGAGAAACTGATTATGATCATGCAAAATAAAAAGTGTGTTGTCTGCACTACCCTTTCTAAAATCATTTTCCAAAAGATAAGCACTAAGACGATCATACCAAGCTCTAGGAGCTTGCTTAAGACCATATAACGCTTTTTGAAGTTTAAAATAATGATGTGGAAAATCATGACTTTCAAAACCAGGGGGTTGTTCAACAAACACATCTTCTTTCAGGTACCCATTCAAGAATGCACTTTTAACGTCCATCTGTTTAAGCTTGAGTTTCTTATAACTTGCAAAGGCTAGTAAAATTCTTATAGCTTCCAATCTAGCAAATGGTGCAAAATTTTCATCAACATCTATGCCTTCAATTTGATTATAACCTTTAGCAACCAATCTAGCCTTATTCCTGATTACTTTTCCAGATTCATCAAGCTTGTTTTTATAAATTCATTTGGTACATACAATGGGATAATCTATGGGTCGTGACACTAAAGTCCAAACATTATTTCTATCAAATTCATTCAATTCATCATGCATAGCCATTACCCAACTTTCCTCAATCAAAGCAGATTCAATAGTCTTTGGCTCAATTTCGGATATAAAATCCCCACGAATGCATAAAGCACAAAGATTACTAAAAGAGGAACGAGTTCGTATACCTGCCGTTGGTGCTCCAATGATCAGTTCTGGTGGATGATTTGGATTGTACCTTAGCACTATTCTATTCAGTGGTTCTTCCTCTTGGTTCTCTTCTTTTTAGTAGGTTCTTGTGTTTGACTTGGTTCAACAATGTCCCTTGCACCGCTATCATTCTCTGCAATTGCATCACCTTCAGTTTCCCTGTAATTCAAAGAATTATTCTAAATTTCATCAAATTAACATTAATTGATTCAACTATAGTCAAAGTGCGTTTATTATAAATCCTGTAAGCTTTGCTCCTTGACGAATATCCTATAAGCACTCCTTCATCTTATTTGGATTCAAATGTACCAAGTTGATCTCCAGTGGTTAATATGAAACATCTGCATCCAAATACTCTAAAATATGAAATATTAGTAGTCTTTCCATGCCAAAGTTCATAAGCAGTTTTCTTTACTATTGGTCTTAGCATGACTCTATTACAAACATAACAAGCATCATTTATTGCCTCGGCCCAAAAAGACATAGGCAATTCATACTCATTCAACATAGTTCTAGCCATTTCTTTTAAAGTCCTATTCTTTCTTTCAACTACTCCATTTTGTTGCGGTGTTCTACGAGAAGAAAATTCATGCATAATTCCTTTTTCTAAACAAAAGTTTTCAAAGATTATATTTTCAAATTCTCCTCCATGATCACTTCTAATTTTTATAAATGAAAGATTTTTCTCATTTGAAACTTGATTGCAAAAGTTTTGAAAGTTTTCAAAAGAGTCTGACTTTTTGGCTAAGAAATAAAACAATGTAAATCTTGAAAAATCATCGACCAAAACTAAGCAAAACTTCTTTCCATTTAAACTAGCAACATCAGTTGGTCCAAATAAATCCATGTGAATTAATTCTAAGATGCATGTAGTTGATATTTCTCTCATTCCAGTAAAGGTAGATCGAGTTTGCTTACCTTTCGTGCATGCTACGCACAACTTACTATTCTCATATTTCTGATGTGGCAGTCCTCTTACTAGATTTCTGTTCTCCAGTTTCTGCAACAACTTTATTCCAGAATGTGCCAATCTTCTGTGCCACAGTGTTGCCTCGTCTTCCCTGCCAATCAAACATTTAGCTATTGTTAGTTCTTCAATAATAAGTGTATAAACATTATTTTTCCTATTAGCTGTAATCAAAACATTACCTGAGACAGTATCAATGATTTTACAAAATTGTGCATCAAATACTACGTTCATACCTTTGTCACAGAGCTGGCTAATAGAGATGAGATTGTGTTTAAGATTTTCAAACCATAGGACATCCTTTAGTTGAAAAGTGTCGTTACCTACAACACCCTTCCCAATTACCTTGCATTTTTCGTTGTCCCCAAGTGTAACACTTCCTTCTTCTTGCATTACGAGGCTAAGGAACTTGTCGTAACTTCCTGTCATGTGTCTTGAGCAGCCAGAATCCAAATACCACTCACACTTTTGTTCCTTAGCCATGCTGTGCACCTATACATAAGAAAAACAGGACATGTGTGACCTAGGCAACCAAATAGGTCCACGGTGTTAGTGATAGTGCCTTTAGGAACCATACTTGTTTAAATTTGATTTTCTTGTTTCCATACAAACAGTTCCTACATGAAAGACCAATAGAACTACATGTACAACATTTAGCACGAGCAGGTTTCCTTTTAACAGTTCCATTGTGAACAATCTTCTTTTAAGCGTAATGGTTTCCATATCCTAGACCTTGTTTATTGTTTCCATGTGATTGATAACCAAGAATGATGTCGAGAGATTTCTTCCCTACACCAAATTTCTTAAACTCAATTCTAAATCAGAGATCTTAGATTTTAAATAGAAGTTTTCATTCACAAGCATGGTAATTTTACTTATAAAGGCCTTTTTATTTTCATCTTCATTTTTCTTAAAGTTTTCAACTTTCTTTTCAAGACTCACAATCTTTTCTTTGGACTTGCTTTCTTCTAGTTTTAGCATGGCACACGATTCACATTTAAAAGTTTCATGCAAACTAGTTTTTCCTTTTAATTTTGAAATAGTAGCTTTAAGATTCTCAATCTCAGATTTCATTTTATCTTCATTTTGTGAAATATGAAAATTATCCTGATGTAATTCAAAGTTGGTTTCTTTTAAAGATTCTACAGAGGATTCTAGATTATTGATCTCTATGTTCATATTTTCACAAATGTTCATAAGTTCTGATAGAGAGAATTCGTGTACCTCCGATTTTATCGAATCTATGTCTCCAACCAGAAATAAGGATGAGTGAGCAACTTCCTCTTCTGGTTCATCCTTGTCATCGTCATCCCACATCACAGCAAGTGATCTTCCTTTTGATTCTGTCAGGGCATCCTTCAAAGTTGGACAATTCTTCATGAAGTGTCCTTGTTTCCTGCATTTGAAACACTGTACAGACTTAGTAGTATTCTGTTCAGAAGAAAAGTTTGAAGGATTAAACTTATTAAAGCGATTGAACCTTTTCGACATTTCAGACTTTCCCTACGGTGTCTTGATGTATCTCCTGAAGCCTCTGACCATCAGGGCTTGCTCATCATCAAGATCATCGTCGCTTTCTTCTGCTTTGAATGCTATGGACCTTGCAGCTTTGGCTTCTCCCTTTTCCCGTGTCTCGATGGTTTTCAGTTCTAGTTTATGTGACATCAGGTTCCCAATCAAATCATCCAAGCTCAATTTGGAGAGATCTCGAGCTTCTTGGATTGCAGTAACCTTTGGACGAAAAGTATTTGGCAAGGCTCGAAGGATTTTTCTTACCAGTTGCATGCTTGAGTACATCTTTCCAAGTGCCTTTGAGTTGTAGACGATGCCTGTAAATCATGCATACATGTCCTTGATCGTCTCTGTAGGTTTCATGTGGAAGCCATCGTATTCCGTGCTGAGAAGCACTAGTCTTGATTCCTTGACGTGAGATGTTCCCTCGTGTGTTACTTCCAGAGTACGCCAAATTTCCTGTGCAGTTAAACAGTGGGAAACACGATTAAACTCAGACTTATCGAGGGCACAAATTATTGCATTCATTGCTTTTCCATTTAATGAAAACAACTTTTTATCATTGTCATCCCATTTATCCTCAGGTTTTGGGATTTCAATATTTTCAATTATTATAACAGGTGATGTATATCCATTAGCAATGATTTTCCAGTCATCATAATCAGCAGACACTAACTATATTTTCATCATAGCTATCCAGTATGCAAAATCAGTTCCATTGAATTTTGGGGGTCTGACAGTAGATTGACCTTCAGAAAATGCTGAATCATAAAGACTTATTGTAAACTAGACTTAAATGGTCAAGCCTGGTGCTTTGATACCAATTGTAGGATCTAAATAGGGCCTAGAGGGGGGAGGGGTGAATAGGCCGATGACCAAATTATCGCAAAATAAAAATATTAAGTCTAACTAAAACAAATACGTAGAAGCAATAGTAAAGCAGATAACACAACAACCAGAGCAAGCAGATGACACGGAAGATTTACGTGGTTCGGTCTCCCAAGACCTACATCCACCCCGGACCAACATCGCTAAAAATTGTTTCTTTAAGTAGTTACAGTCACACAAGATTAGAGCCCCAACTTTAACCACTCTGACCAACCCTAGCTCACCAAAGCCCAAAAAGATAATAATACTTATGATGCTCTCCCAATCCGATATGCCCCAACAACTCGGATTACTCAAATCAGTTTAGAGGAAGAAAGAGTAAAACCCAAAAACCAACGACATATACAACAATGTATTCACAATAATAAAAGATCAAGAGTTTAGAAAGCTCATTTGTGAAGATCCCTCTGGTGGTCGTCTTTCAGCATGGCAGTAGCTCTGTAATGCTTCTTTCGGAATGTCCATCAGAGTCCTATAGAGGAAGCAGTCACTGTCCCCGTGAGAGTAGTCGGTAGAAGCGCCTCAATCAAAGTGATGCCATTTGATGCACAGGAGGAACTGGCTGCCCAACTTGGTGTCAAAACGTCGGGGATGAAGTCACGGTCATAACACCGCAAACGGTGCTCAATTTGGATCTCTAGAACTCCACTTATTGATGAAAATGTGAAGAGTGTACATGGGTATTTATAGGAATCAGCTTATCGGATCTTTACACTGTGCGAAGGGATCCGAACCCACGAAAAACACGTTTAAAACGCGTTAACGGCTCGGGTTTGAAAACCCACTGTCGGCAGCACTCTCCGCCGTTGGATCGAGCGGGATTCGATGACGAAGCGACGCGTGTTAGTCAAAAAGCGTGCAGCGGCGCCTGCCCGCTTTGACCCAGACCAGCATCTGTCGGCACCGTCCGATCATCACGTGGACGACGGAGATGAATCCATGTCGCTTGCGGATTCGGATAGCTGTGCCTGCCTTCGACGACTTCGTCCACTTGGTTGGTGGCCGTTGGATCTCGATCGAGCAGTTCGCAAGCAGGCCGCGTCGCTCCACATCAAGCGCCTGTCGGATGCGAAATGAAAGGCCTAAATGTGGCCAAGTCTCCCTGTATGGCGCTCCGATGAAGCCCAACAGTGCCGTATGTCGATTTTCCAGTGTATTTCTGACGTATTACACCGTATTTTGGCACCAAATAAATCCAATAAATTCTGAAAGAATTCTCAAAAATCCCAGAGCACCATATACATGTTAGAATTGTTTCACCTCAATTCAGCACTTGTAGAAAAATTTCCTTCATTGTATACTCTGTATTTCTTTGTATTTCCCCGTATTTTGGCTTCAAACAATTTCCATAATTCTTGAAAAAATTCACATGCTGTTTATAATTGCCTATGATCAACTCTAAGGTAGAGTTTCATAGCTATCTTCATTGTTTGATCTGCTTTCGTAAATCCAAATGTAGTTTCAGCTTTGTATTTAAACGTACTTGAGTACGTACATGTGTAACCTGACCAAACACGACTGTCACACTACATTGGGACCTGAGAAACACTTAACACATATATTAGAACAGTTCAGTAGGATTTGTTATCATCAAACATAGTCTAGGAGGCTGTTTCCAATATGAGGGAGGGAGCTCTCAACTCATACTCGGTCGCCCCTTCATGGCAACGGCCGGTGTTCTGATAAACGTCCGGGAAGGGACCCTCTCTCTCAACGTGGGGGATATTGAAGCTGAGTTCCGGCTACAAAAGCCGATGAGGGAGCGAGCCCATGTAGAAGGGGCTAGTTATCTGTAGCTTCTCGAAGAAGAAGCAATTGAAGATTTTACTGTCGAAGGGGACTTGAAGGACCCAATGAGGACAAGCATTGACGACGACGATGACCCAACCTACAACAAAGCGGTCGCCGCGTACATCCAAGTATTGGATGAGGAGTTTCAATTCCATTCATCAAATCATCAAGGATCAGAGACCATATCTTATGTGGAGGAGAATATTGGAGTATGCGGAAATAAAACGCCGCCGGTTTGCACCACCCTTGAAGATTGATGCGCGACCGGCGAGTGCACCTAATGAGCATTGATATATTTGAGGGAGTCGAGCTCACGACTGAAAACGAGCGCTTATTGGAAGGCAACACAATTTCGTAGACTTTGGATTCTCTTTTTCCTAGTTTTGTTTTTTATTTTGTATTTTTAGACAAAACCACAAAAACCACAAAAAATTTGATGAGTTCTTACTTTGTGTAGGACGGACAATTGGGGGTATGCATATGTACATTATAAATAGAAGGAAGCTGGAGGAGAACATCAGATTCAAAGATCTGGGGAGAAAATCAAAGAAAATGAAGATCTGGGGAGACACAGGGAACTCGCCCGAGCAGCTTCCCTGCTCGGTCGAGCAGCACAGACATGGAGACAAAAGTCTATATGGCACGGCCCAAGTAGCTAGCTGCTCGGCCCGAGTAGGATTCGACACGGACAGATCAATAAATTACTCGGTCGAGTCGTACAGGCTTTGAAATTTGAGGAGAAAACGTCACTCTGTCGACCCGGACAGAGTATTATTGGCTCGGCCCGAGTAGGAATCGACTCGGACCGCGCATCGAGATGCTCGATCAAGTACTACAGGTCTTCAAAGTTGAGGAGAAAACGTCACTCAGTCGACCCAGATAGAATATTATTGGCATGGCCCGAGTAGGAATTGACTCCGACCGAGCATCTTGCTACTCGGTCGAGCCGACAAGGGAGTATTTCGTTCAAAATTTTTGCGATAACTCGGTCGAGCAGCCTAGCTGCTCGGATCGAGTCGGGTTGGGTTTCGAACCAAACCCGGTTTTATTCCTTTTAATCCCACCGTTAAATTTTTTTACCCTAAAAACTTTTACCCCCCCCCCCCCCCCCGAAAATTACCTTCGAGCTCCCCTCTTTCCCCCCTACTCATTCGACCCCCGCCCTGCGCCGTTCTCCTCTATTCGCACCACCGCCGGCGCCACCTGGGGCACCGCCTGGAGCACTGCCCACCTCCGATCAGCCCCTCTCCCCCTCTCTCTTTCTCCCTCTCTATCTCTCCATCACCTCCCCTCTCTTCCCCCACTCTCCTCCCTACTCAGTCTACAGCGTCGTCGACGGTGCCATTGCAGTCGATGGCGTCACCGTCACGGCCACCTCCCCATACAAACCCCCACCTTACCGACCTCCCCCTTTCCCTCTCCATCAGCTCCCCCTCCCCGCCCCCTCTCTTCCCCATATTCGTAGACGACACCGCCGACGGCGCCACCGCCCCTGACGGCATCGCCGACCCGTATTCCCTAAACCCCACACCCTCTTTCAACCCCCAACCCCCGCCATTCCCCCCGCTCTATTAACGGCGACCGCCATTTGCCACCAAAATCCGTGCCCTAGGGCATGGAACGAGCAGCTCAACTGCTCGTTCTGACTCCCAGACCGAGTAGCACTTCTCAGACCGAGCAGTCTCACTGCTCGGTCCGAGTAACACCATATCTGTGTATCACCCAGTTTTTATCGATTATCTGATGTTTTGCCCGTTTCGAATTGCAGGTCCTCTCCATTGACGTTGGTAGCAGCTTTGCGGATTAGCTTGGGGGATCTTTTGCGCGATCGCATCATTCGCACTCACGGTACGCTCGTTCCCTTCTATATTTTCATACCGTATTTCATATACCGCATACACGATGGTTCGCACACGCGGATCTACCACACCCCCTGCTCGCGGGAAGAGGCCGTCTTCTGGCGCCTCCTCTTCCCGACCCCACCACCGTGCATGCCACACCACCACCACCACCACCACCACTACCACCACACCGTCTACCACCGCTCAGACCACCACCATCCCCACCACACCCGTCACGTCAGCCGTGATCCCTCTCACCACAGACCCTATCCCTTCCTCTGCTGCCACCACCATCTTTACCTCATCATCCCCATACCCCGCACCCCCCACTGATGACCTGACCGCACGTATCCCTACATACGGCATTACTTTCCGAGATAGCACACAGAGAGCATGCTATTATATGCTCCATCAGCACCGTCTAGTGCCTACAGTTTTCATAGACGTGCCGGCACTCAGGTCCCTGGGACTCCTACAGGGAGTTCACCACCTGTACCGAGCGATCGGTTTCGACCGTTTCCTCGGTGTTCACGCCCCCACTTACACGCACATTTCTCTAGAGGGCCTCAGTTCCCTTGCTCTTACCCTGAGGACGGCATCCCCTTCCGCATCCTGGATCACGACTGCACAGTCACTTTTGCTATGATCCGGGAGTATTTCCACTTCCCAGCCGTCCTAGAGCACAGACTGGACTTCTCCCCTACCTAAGACGTTACCGATTTTGATGCAAGCATCTTTTGGGAGCGTATTTCCGGACTTCCACAGTATCGCCCTACCCGGGCAAAGGCATCATGCATTATGCACCCATGCCTTCTCAATGCTCAGAGGCACATTGCTTCTATACTGTTTTGCAGGCCTGAGGTCGGGACTATGTCCTTCCCCGAGCTTATCAATCTTATGGGTATGACTCGACCTATTCGTTTCCATCCTGACAGCTCTCTGCATCCATTCATGCTCTCTGACGCATCCCACTGGCTATGTCACAGACTTTACCAGACAGCCATTAGCTACCACTCCACAAACATTTGTTGCGGTGCATTCTTCACTATTTTTGTGAGGATGCTAGATATTCCCATTCCAGCTGACCTACACCATCCCCCGGTCCCGACACGCTTGACCATTGGCGCGCTCGAGCACATGCACATTATTCGACCACACAGTGTTCGTCACTAGCAGTATCTAGTAGGCACCACCCATACTCCTACATGATTCTACCCACCCCTCACCTGATGCAAATCCCCACTGTCCAGCTTGACTGTATGATTCCTCAGGTCTTCCCACTCCCACCCATCCATGTTCTTGAGCCACCTGGAGCACCGATCGGGGCACCGGTCGATGACCCGGTTCCCTACCCCCCGGTTTTCGAGTTCCTTGACATAGCTGCACTAGTTGCCGGCCTACCAGCACCCCAAGCTCACCCATCAGTTACTGGAGCCTCCTCCCCCACCCCTTCTGTTTTCGCCGTATCTGCTTTCGCCGAGTCCTCGGGGACTGTCCTTACCTCCTGCCCCGAGACTCAGATTTCTTCTATCTCTGTATCGGTGCCGGAGGGCACCGATATACATTTTGATGACACACCCATAGATCTTGACTCTCCCGTCCACGATCCTGCCCCCACCCTCCCACCTCTGTCGGACCTTATGGCTTCAGTCCCTTTCTCTTTAGGTCCCCACATTCCACTTTCTAGCCCCACTTCATCCACTTCAGCTGCCATTTTTACCCAGAGCGTGTCGACGTCTGTCTACAGTTCTGTGTCAGCTACAGCTCTTCCTTCAGCAGTCTCTGAGCTACTTACGAGCTCACCCTCTCCTAATTTCCATGCTCGGCACCGTGCATCAGTTGCACAGGGCCGCTTCATGAGAGTGGTATCTCACAGACGTTTTCCTAGCTCTCCGACCGACTTGCGTACTATCGATGCCTGCCTCGCCACTTTAGAGGAGTTGACTTCCCGCTTACGACGTGATTTTGATGACTTTTTAGAGGCTATGGTGGCACATAGATCCAGAGTCGAGTAGGATCTTACATCTATCATAGACCTCCTCCGTCACCGTGGCCCACCTACTGTCATACTTGCACACGCTCCTCCTCCGAGGCCGGACACTGTGACACACACTGCACCACTCAGTGCTTCACCTCCTCAGGCTTCTGCAGAGCCCATTTCTACTACTTCTGAGTCATCAGTCACAGTTGATGCACTCTCTGCCCTGGTTTTTCATTCTTCTGAGCCCGCCACCTCTGCCATCGATATCACCGCCAGCTCTCCCCTTGGCTCACAGCCAGACCACCCACCCACCACCCCTGGTCCATAACAGAGGGACCCATCACCACCCCCAGAGGGTGGTGCCTCTGCTTGATGTAGTCCTTACCCACTTTGCCTCCCCTATAGATTTTGTATCCATCTGTCTCTTCGGGGCCCTACTTTTACATAGCTTGGGGAGGCATCACTCATGCATCATATCTCATTGTGCATGCATCATGTCATGTTTTTATTTTATTATTTCTTTTCGCACACTTTTTTTAATCTTATTTTTATTTGATTTCCCCCCACCCACCCGACCCCTTTAGCATCATCTCCCGCTCACGAGCGATTTCTTAGCAGTGAGGACACTGCTAGGTTTAGCTTGGGGGATGCGCGCTGCTGCTGTATTTTTTATTCTCTCTTTTGCATTTTCTTTCCTTCAGTTTTTATTTCACTTTTCCACCATTTTTCACGTCATTTTATTTTTCTTATCTTGCATCATATTTTCTATTTTTACCATGCATGCATCTCTTTTTATTTTATTTTCGATTTTTCTCCGCCTCTTTTTCTTTATTTTTTCTAGGGATGTTTCCACATGATGATATCTCTCATGGCCTTATTAGTCTTTTGTGATGCTCATCTCGTTGACGTGCTATTAGGGTGAATTTCAGCTTTACTATTTATATGCATGCATTTCTTTTGATGATCTATCTGATTTAATACTTGAAATGAATTGAAAATCAAATGCATGAATTAGTATTTAGTATGGTTTATGTTGGAAAACGCACCAGGTTCACACATCACTAGAACACTTGGAGCATCTATTTCTTATCTCAGTCACTTCTGATTGCATGCCTGCTGATATTGTGTTTACTACTGCAGGTCTTTTTTAGTATTCATTTAGGGAAGTGAAAATATCCATGCTATATATATGAGTTTAGTTAGGGTTTTATTTTATCAAACTTTGTGCACCCTCTTATGAGTGAACCGAGAGTCCCACTATTTTCCTTCTTCACATATCTATTTTATATCTCTACATATCGGTTGGTTGCACCCCCATAGCTACCCTTACCACATCTTACTTCCCAAACCCAAAAAGAAAAAGTATAGCTTCTAATTGAAAAAAAAGTGTATATACTCCTATGTGAAAAAGAAATGAAAAGAAAATGAAAAGATATTGTTTTATATCATTTCATTAGAAGTTATCATTTATTCTGGGAAGAAAAAAAATAAAAATTCCATATCATTTTCCTTGATGCGATGCCTCAAGCTAAGCTTGGGGGGTAAACCAACCGATTACATGAGTGAGCATGACATTAGAGTGGAGACGGTGCACATCAGGGAGATTTTATAAAACCTAAACTTTACGAATTACTTTAGTTTTGGAGATTTTTTTACGTATTGAAATGAATATCTGAATTGCATGATTTTTCTATTCTCTATTGCATGTTGTGTGATTCTCTTATGCTCCTTGTGTATCTATGATTGAAAAAGGGGTTGCCAACTTCTTTATACTAGAATCTAGGGATTGCATGAGATTGATATGATTTGACGGTGTTATTTCAGTAGATCCCTATTCTTTGCCTGCACTGCAAGCTAGTCATATGATGTGTAAAGCTAGAAATTGCCAGTAGCATGTATGTTTATCATTCAGAGTATCGTAATATACTATTTAGGCCTGAGATCTGACCGATCATCCCTAGCACTCTCCACTCGCTTCTCTTTTTGTTTTTCCTTTCTTTCTATTTTTTCATTTCCCTATTTTCGTTTTGTTTTCCTCCCGGCGTACCGATTATTCGTCTTCCTTGAGGACGAGTAAGAGGTAAGCTTGGGGGATTTTGATGTGTCCATATTTTACACTGTTTTCATATCATGATTCCATTCCATCTCATGCCATTTTTGCATCCAAATCCCTCATTTTACTACGATATTGCATTTCTGACAATATTTCCGAGTTTCGTAGTGTTTTGTCGGTTTTCAGGGATTTGGAGCGATTTGGGACCCCACTTGTGTAACGACCACTTTTTCGTCGTACGTTGTTCGTGCACGTGCTTTTGTCCGTGCACGTGTTTGTTTTAGACTTTGTTCGTTTGTGAACACTTTCGTGTGAAATGCCGTTGTGAACGTCTCTGAGAGTATTAAATAGTGGCACTAATTTGGAACGACGTTTCCCGAGTCGTTTCCCACAATTTAAACTTACTCGATGAGACGTGACGATTCTCACTCTTGACGGGAGACGTTTCTATTTTTAGTTTCGTCGTCCGACTTCGAATCTGAGATCCGTCTTCTTAGTTAGCTCACATTCGTCATCACGATCACCCCGATATTTATTTTATAATTTTTGGAGTTCATTTGACCACTTTTATAATTTTTACAAGTTTTATATTATTTTTAATAATTTATTTTTAAATTAATTTCGGCCAAATAAAATTTATTTGAGTTTTAAACGTTTTAAAGAATTTTTGAGCCAATTTCCAGCTCATTTGGACCAGGTCAAATCCTAGATTGGGTTGGAGAAGTTTAAATTCAAATTTCAAATCTTTTTTGAATTCTAATCCTATTAGATTTAGCCCTGGACCAAGTCAACCCACCTATACTATATAAGCAACCCCTAGCAAGTCCTATTTTCCAAAGAAATTAGCCCTAGCCTCTTCCAAACTCATTTTGGACGTTGCGACGAATCGTCGCAACGTTGCGACGTTCAGCCCCCGTACGACCGAGGAAAACAGCTCCGTTCGCCCGCTCAGACCGAGGCCCAACCCCGCATCCAACGCCACCCGCATCGCAGCACAGCGTCCCGCTCGCACCCGTGTCCGACCGAGAAGAACTCTCGGTCAGACCGATAGCGTGGCCCGCTCACGCTCCCGCCCCGCACCGCATCTGTCGCCCGCTTCGTCCCCCGCTCCGCTCCGTGCCCGACCGAAGGCCCCGCCTGCTGTGACCGAGCGCCCGAGCGCTGCAGCGTTGCAACGCTGTCCCGCCCGCTTCCAAGCGAACGACCGAGGATCTCCATCGGTCTGACCGAAGGAAACGCCCGCACCCGCCGCCGTGACCGACCCCCGCTGCTGCACAGCCCCGTTCTCTCGCAGCGACCGAGGAATTCTCCCGCATTGGAGGGGTACGACCGAGAGTCACTCGTCGCAACCCCGCATCCGTCGCACCGCTTGCCACCGTGGGCCCCCCAAGTTCTCCAGAGTTATTGTGGGTCCCCCAAAGGCCCCTAGGAGTACTGTGGGCCCCACCTAGGTGCTTGCTCTTCGAGGATCCGTCGCGTACGACGTCGTCGCACGTCGTAGCCCGTCGTCGCACGTGCTAGCTTTGGAATCTGGAACCGTCGCCCCGGTCGAAGCTCTGAATTTTCCAGCAAGGAATATATATTGGAATCATGACTTGGATCGTGTTCTATTATTCCAACCCCCGGTGTCGCTACTCGACGCCGGTGTAGCTTTCGCGTCGTGTTGAGGTAACGCTTTGCACCCCTAGGACCCCCCAACCCAATGCATGCTAATCAAGACTAAAATCAGTATTTTCAAAGTATTTTAAATGTTTTAAATTCACTAATCAAGATTAATAATATGGACTTTAGGCCGGTGGACTTGTGCACGTAGGAATCGTGACTTTGGACTCGTTGGACGGTGTTTTCTTGACGTGATAGTTGCAGGCAAGTGAAACTTGCCAACTCTTGTGTAGGGCCATGTTTTTAGGCCACTTACTTGTTTTTAGCGTAAAAGAGACTAGTCAGTGAAATGATAGCTGGCTAGACGCCTACTTGATCTAGTTTGACAACGAAACTAGATCCGTCACCTAATTAATCTAGCTTGACAACGAAGCTAGATCCAACCCTTTAAACTTGTTGTTCATGCATACTAAACTGTCACGTTTACTTTCCTTAAACTGTACGTACTTTTAACTGCCATGCATTGCATCTTACATGTCATCCAACTTGATTGTTGCATCGTAGCACACGCTACAAAATACTTGTACAAATCCGTGTTTCCGTGTCCCTGGCTAGGTGCACCCCTAGGCCATACTTGTTTACACACTTCCTGGCTCGTGGTCCAGAAGCGAGCATTCCGTGTTCGGGGGTAAGGCCCTGGCTCGACACACGTGGGGGGGTAGGGATAAACGTTCACTTGAGCTTAGGAGTGGCCCGATCAGCCCTCTAGCCAAAAGGCGGAATCTCTGTGCACGAGGTGCTTACTTTCCTTGTCTTGTACTTGTCTTGTGAATGTCATGCCATGCTCGTACTTTACTTTACTTTACCTTACCTGTTGCACTCATACTTTAAACTGCCATGTCAACGCATTCATGCTAGAACTGCTAGGTTGTTCACTTTACTTTTAGTTTCCTTGCACAAGTCTCTTGTAGACTTGCTGACATGTGCCCCTTGCTCTTTTGGGTGTCACATGTTAGACCTGAGCTAGAGACCGTTGCTGTGTACGTGATGAGTTGCTGACGCTGAGTCTGAGTCCATGATTGCCCAGGAGGATTTTGGTGGACACCGGTGACCATGCTTTGAGTTTTGTTGAGCTTTATGTTGTTTTAGGCCTTTTGTTAGTTATTGGTGCGTAGCACCGTTGTTTTGTACTTTGTACTTTTGTTGGCCATGTTTGGGCCTTTAGACTTTTTCTTTTAGCCTGGTGGCTTTTCTGCGATGTTGGAAACTTATTTTATGGATATTCTGAGATGTTTCTTTTGTCTCATTTAATTATTATTATCTTTGTTTCGTTAGCGTTGCAAGGACCTGCAGTTTTAAACTTGATCGACGCTTATCGGACTTGCAGCTTTGTAGCTTCAAGTCTGAGCGGACCTTCTCACGCTTCGCCTCCACGTTTTTGGGAAGCGGGGCGTGACAGGTTTTGTTGGTGGCCCATGCAGGTCAATCTTGCAATTGCGAATTAACGGAACAACGATAATAACGGAATGTCCATTAAATAAATTGCAACATCCGAGTCATAAGCCCTGAGTTTAGTTGTTTTCTTAGGACACTAGGTGATAAGAAGGCTTAGTTAGACGTCTGTGCTTGCTAGTTAGAGGCCCTGACTGTAGTTAAACCCCCCCTTTCTGGCAATTGATTTAATCGTCGTAGGAGTTACCTTAGTGGTCCTTGCCTAACCCTGACCATATTAGGCTTCTAGAACTTCCTTTAGTCGTTCGCTCTTGGGTTCAACGATTTCGGACCAAGCTGAACGCATTTCTTTACCGTCTAACCCTTAGAAGTCTTAGCGCCTAGTTCCTAATCTTTAGTTGGTCGACCGTAGGAGTTTCTCCGTAGCCTCCTCTGGTTCATATCCTAGGCTTATGAATGTCTGATCTCCGACCAATTCCCTTGCCTCGATTCACGAGATCGCCTCATGACGATTGTCGTCAATTTTCAAACCTTTCCGTTACAATCTTGAATCTTCCAAAAGTATCTTTCGATTTCCTCTTTCCCTAGGTTTAAACTTGTTCAAAATTTTAATATACTTATACTTCATACTTCTTCATTGATTTAAATTTTTAAAAATGTTTGTAGGAATTTTTGAATGCTAGTTTATAGTATTTTCCCAGTCTATGCTTTTCGTACTTGTGTAAGTGTGTTGTTCTTTCATATATTAATTTTATTCTGAAACGTACTTTTATTTTGCTCAATTCGATTTATAATTTCCCCTCTTATTTATGCCATTCGAATAACACATCGTGTTTACTTTTAATATATTTTTCAAGACACATGGAATTTCAGCTTTCAGCAAGTTAGTTTTTGCTCATCGTTTTCCCTGTTTCAGATTTTTGAAATTACTATTTTCATAACCACTTCCTGATTTAGACCCTCCGTGATTTGATTTTAAAGACTTACTATTCGACTTCGATAATTCTTATACTAAGTCAATATTATTATTTTTCCGTGCACCATACCTACTTTCAACTATTTTTATCTGTGCCAGACTTGTTGTGCTAGTATATTAAGAACCTTGTGTAAATCAGTTCCTCGTTTTTGGCAAATCCTGATTTCTCTAAAAGAAGTTTCAATATTGATTTTTCCATAGCCTAAAAGTTTTGAAAGCATTTAACCTGAGTTTAAATTTTTCCGTTACTTGATTTCATTCTTCGACTTTCCAAAACTTTTTGACAAAACTATATTGAATTACTGACGTATAAATTTTCTAAACCACGTCCTTAATATTCGTGTAAATGATTTTACTTCCTGTTATGATGACTTTTAAAACCAATAGACCATTTTCTCTCTTATTATGAATGTTCGACTCAAATTTATTTTGAACAACTCATTTTATCGATCCCCAAACATTTCTTCTCAGATGAGGATTTTAAAGTACAACCGTTTTCAATTTTGCGTATTTTAGCTTATGCTATTTATCCTAGTTGCTTTTCTGTACTCTATTCAAGCATCACTACATCTCCTTTTTCCCTCAACCTAAACCTCACCTTTGAGTCAATGTTTCGTCCAACCAAGCCGTCTCCTCGTATTCGTCCTATCTGAACTCGTGCTTGTCGATCCTTCCCTCGTCTCGCCCTCGATCTCTCTTTATTGCTTAGGCCTTAGAGACCGTCAATGTCTGTGTCAACTCTTAGTTGTTAGTAGACCCTTGGGCCCTTGTGAGGTTCTCGTGGTGCACGTACCTAAGTTGTGTACGTGGGCTTGAATGAGAATTCCCATAGCATATTGATGCTTGCCTATTGTGTGGTATATATATATATATATACTCGGAGTTATTCGTGATATTATGAAGTTGTTGTGTGTTAGTAGTTATAGATTTTTGTGTGGATAGTTATACTATACTAGGGATGCCTGTGTATATAAGAGTTAGCGTTGAAATATCTAAGTAGTGTATGTAATACTTATAATGGTTGAAATAAATGATTGGTAAAGCTATGTATATGCTAGGTGTGATGATAATGAGTGAACATATATATATAAGTAAGTAGGTCTATTGTGTGACCTATATACTAGTACGAGTGAGTATGTGCTCGTAGGTAGATATATATGGTGCTTATATGTAAGTAGTTATGTTTTGTTGCATGAGTATATAGGTGATATACATATGGTAGTAGGATTATAATTTTGATTGGTATTGCTTGCTTTTACGGGATGTTGCATGAGTGCATACCGTGAGGTATACACGACTATTGCACATCTTAATTATGTATGTGTGGATGAGTTAGTATACTAATTATAGGTAGTAGGCTATGGTGTGAATATATATATATATAAGTTACATGTGTGTGTGACTATACGATGAATACGTATGCGTGTACTAGGGAGTGTATTATAATTATACGTATGTTGTTGTCTATATTATTATTATTATGGTGTATAAATTGATTGAACTATGTATGTATTACCGGACTAAATATTAAGTGAATGACTTATGGTATGTATATGGTTGTATTGGTAGACGTATAAATATTGGAGTGGTATTGGTATATGTATGAATGCCGTGTTACGTATATAGAATATTCTGATGTGTGTACTGAGTCTCACTCAAGCTGGAGTGGGTATACTCTAAGTATATTGAATGTATGTTTGTAGTTTGAATATAGCAATGTTTGATGTATGTATGGTGATAGAAGTGTTTGTGCCTGGTTGTGCTACGCACATGATTGTGGGTCGCTACGCCAGTATATAGTTATAGGTGTTGGTCTTGTGATATAGCTAAATACTAAGGACTTGTTATGTGAACGTATGTGTACTAGCTGAAACTAGGTATGTATGTGTGCTAGTTATATAATGGTATGATTGGTGTATGTAAATGAAATGTTAGCGTGTATGGGTGTGCACCATGCACGGGTAAGTATGTGCTTAGTTATAGGTTTTGATGACTATGGTATATGTGGCGTGTCGTAAATACAGTTATAGGACCGTACGTGATGTGAATACATGGTGAACTATTTGCATGTATTTGAATGACTATATATTGTGAAATTATAGTAGCGGTGAATGTATATTAGATATAGTGAACTTGACTTAATTATAGTATGGTGTGACTACATGTGTTGATGTGTTTGGTGTTGGATGAATACTAGGGATTATTAGAGGGTAGTATACCTTTGATGTTTGTGCATAGGTAGCTACATATAGGTAGAGCGATGATTGTATTGGCTAAGCGTGAAACTATCTTTATATAAGTATCTGAAATATTGTTTTGTGTTTAGGTAAGTAGTAGCAGTTACATAAGGGATGAATGTTTGTATACCTGATTGAAATACATGTATGAAGTTGACGGACTATAATAGGTATAAGTGTATACGTACGTGAATGTATATATATACGTGTTGGTAATAATAATGTTTGACTACCTAGTGCATATATGAGCACTTGTAATGACTATACTTGGTTTGAAATATAATGTGACTTGATTTGGGGTAGTTATTAGAGCGACTAGATATATTAGAAAGTCCGAGGACGGACTTTATTCTAAGGTGGGGAGGATGTAACGACCACTTTTTCGTCGTACGTTGTTCGTGCACGTGCTTTTGTCCGTGCACGTGTTTGTTTTAGACTTTGTTCGTTTGTGAACACTTTCGTGTGAAATGCCGTTGTGAACGTCTCTGAGAGTATTAAATAGTGGCACTAATTTGGAACGACGTTTCCCGAGTCGTTTCCCACAATTTAAACTTACTCGATGAGACGTGACGATTCTCACTCTTGACGGGAGACGTTTCTATTTTTAGTTTCGTCGTCCGACGTCGAATCTGAGATCCGTCTTCTTAGTTAGCTCACATTCGTCATCACGATCACCCCGATATTTATTTTATAATTTTTGGAGTTCATTTGACCACTTTTATAATTTTTACAAGTTTTATATTATTTTTAATAATTTATTTTTAAATTAATTTCGGCCAAATAAAATTTATTTGAGTTTTAAACGTTTTAAAGAATTTTTGAGCCAATTTCCAGCTCATTTGGACCAGGTCAAATCCTAGATTGGGTTGGAGAAGTTTAAATTCAAATTTCAAATCTTTTTTGAATTCTAATCCTATTAGATTTAGCCCTGGACCAAGTCAACCCACCTATACTATATAAGCAACCCCTAGCAAGTCCTATTTTCCAAAGAAATTAGCCCTAGCCTCTTCCAAACTCATTTTGGACGTTGCGACGAATCGTCGCAACGTTGCGACGTTCAGCCCCCGTACGACCGAGGAAAACAGCTCCGTTCGCCCGCTCAGACCGAGGCCCAACCCCGCATCCAACGCCACCCGCATCGCAGCACAGCGTCCCGCTCGCACCCGTGTCCGACCGAGAAGAACTCTCGGTCAGACCGATAGCGTGGCCCGCTCACGCTCCCGCCCCGCACCGCATCTGTCGCCCGCTTCGTCCCCCGCTCCGCTCCGTGCCCGACCGAAGGCCCCGCCCGCTGTGACCGAGCGCCCGAGCGCTGCAGCGTTGCAACGCTGTCCCGCCCGCTTCCAAGCGAACGACCGAGGATCTCCATCGGTCTGACCGAAGGAAACGCCCGCACCCGCCGCCGTGACCGACCCCCGCTGCTGCACAGCCCCGTTCTCTCGCAGCGACCGAGGAATTCTCCCGCATTGGAGGGGTACGACCGAGAGTCACTCGTCGCAACCCCGCATCCGTCGCACCGCTTGCCACCGTGGGCCCCCCAAGTTCTCCAGAGTTATTGTGGGTCCCCCAAAGGCCCCTAGGAGTACTGTGGGCCCCACCTAGGTGCTTGCTCTTCGAGGATCCGTCGCGTACGACGTCGTCGCACGTCGTAGCCCGTCGTCGCACGTGCTAGCTTTGGAATCTGGAACCGTCGCCCCGGTCGAAGCTCTGAATTTTCCAGCAAGGAATATATATTGGAATCATGACTTGGAGCGTGTTCTATTATTCCAACCCCCGGTGTCGCTACCCGACGCCGGTGTAGCTTTCGCGTCGTGTTGAGGTAACGCTTTGCACCCCTAGGACCCCCCAACCCAATGCATGCTAATCAAGACTAAAATCAGTATTTTCAAAGTATTTTAAATGTTTTAAATTCACTAATCAAGATTAATAATATGGACTTTAGGCCGGTGGACTTGTGCACGTAGGAATCGTGACTTTGGACTCGTTGGACGGTGTTTTCTTGACGTGATAGTTGCAGGCAAGTGAAACTTGCCAACTCTTGTGTAGGGCCATGTTTTTAGGCCACTTACTTGTTTTTAGCGTAAAAGAGACTAGTCAGTGAAATGATAGCTGGCTAGACGCCTACTTGATCTAGTTTGACAACGAAACTAGATCCGTCACCTAATTAATCTAGCTTGACAACGAAGCTAGATCCAACCCTTTAAACTTGTTGTTCATGCATACTAAACTGTCACGTTTACTTTCCTTAAACTGTACGTACTTTTAACTGCCATGCATTGCATCTTACATGTCATCCAACTTGATTGTTGCATCGTAGCACACGCTACAAAATACTTGTACAAATCCGTGTTTCCGTGTCCCTGGCTAGGTGCACCCCTAGGCCATACTTGTTTACACACTTCCTGGCTCGTGGTCCAGAAGCGAGCATTCCGTGTTCGGGGGTAAGGCCCTGGCTCGACACACGTGGGGGGGTAGGGATAAACGTTCACTTGAGCTTAGGAGTGGCCCGATCAGCCCTCTAGCCAAAAGGCGGAATCTCTGTGCACGAGGTGCTTACTTTCCTTGTCTTGTACTTGTCTTGTGAATGTCATGCCATGCTCGTACTTTACTTTACTTTACCTTACCTGTTGCACTCATACTTTAAACTGCCATGTCAACGCATTCATGCTAGAACTGCTAGGTTGTTCACTTTACTTTTAGTTTCCTTGCACAAGTCTCTTGTAGACTTGCTGACATGTGCCCCTTGCTCTTTTGGGTGTCACATGTTAGACCTGAGCTAGAGACCGTTGCTGTGTACGTGATGAGTTGCTGACGCTGAGTCTGAGTCCATGATTGCCCAGGAGGATTTTGGTGGACACCGGTGACCATGCTTTGAGTTTTGTTGAGCTTTATGTTGTTTTAGGCCTTTTGTTAGTTATTGGTGCGTAGCACCGTTGTTTTGTACTTTGTACTTTTGTTGGCCATGTTTGGGCCTTTAGACTTTTTCTTTTAGCCTGGTGGCTTTTCTGCGATGTTGGAAACTTATTTTATGGATATTCTGAGATGTTTCTTTTGTCTCATTTAATTATTATTATCTTTGTTTCGTTAGCGTTGCAAGGACCTGCAGTTTTAAACTTGATCGACGCTTATCGGACTTGCAGCTTTGTAGCTTCAAGTCTGAGCGGACCTTCTCACGCTTCGCCTCCACGTTTTTGGGAAGCGGGGCGTGACAACTTGGGTATGGACACATCCGACGTGCTCGTGAGCTTATTTGCAGGGCTCTGGAGGAGTTCGCCACACCTTTGGAGCCAGCAGAGGAGAAGAGAGGAGAAGAGAGAGAGAGAGAGAGAGAGAGAGAGAGAGAGAGAGAGAGAGAGAGAGAGAGAGAGAGAGCCCTGGTGCTTCTGTAACATTTTCCCAGAAAATTCTCGGTCCGATCAGCTCGGCTGCTCGACCGAGTCATATTAGATTTTGGAGAGAGCTGACACGGGCTGACTCGGACCGAGCAATTCAGCTGCTCGGTCGAGCAGCCTCAATTTCCACAGCTAAAGCCATTAAGCGACGCGCCCCGAGCAGTTGACTGAGTCTACTCCTACTCGGACCGAGCAAGAAGCTGCTCGGTCGAGTAGGCTGAGCAGCAACTTTAATTTTTCGTAGTGCTCGTTCAAGCAGCTTGTCGACGCGTCCCGAGCTACTGAACAAGCAACTTATTGCTCGACCGAGTAGCCTACTCGGTCGGCAACCCCAAGGTCATTTTTGGAAAGTTATGAAAGATCGCGATGCGCGCGATCTCGGGGCATTGAAGGCCGGCAGAGCTGAGCGACTGAGGGGGGATCTTCCATTAGGAATTTTTGGTGTTTTTGCGAGGAGAGCTAGGCGATTTTTGTTAGGAATTTCGGAGATTTAATTTTGTAAGAAACTTTTAGATCAATCGAGATTTATTGGGAATATTATTGGTTCTTCTTGCGTTTGGAATTCTTGGATAAATCGCAATTCTTTTCCACTACCCGCTGTAAGTTTTCCTCTTGGATTATTTCGATTTTTATAATGTCTCTCTCCTTGGAATCAATGATTTCATATGTCACTATTGCGATGTGTGAGTAGATTCTTTCTAGGGTTGATGGGTTAGTCTTGGGATCCTAGGGAAAAATGTAGATCTGGATCCCTACGTTGAATTGGGGATTTAAGGTTGTATTTCGGTTGATCCCACCGAATCCGTAGATAACCTGTACTGAGATCATGCCCACGGTCTGTGGAATTGATGTGCTTAAGGGGTATCTAAGGATTCGAATAGGGAAATCGGTGGATCCAACCAAGGCATGTGACCATGCCCGGCTCGTGCCTTGAGGGGATCCATCGACAAACTATACTGCTACGTTGACTGCTACCACTATTGCGTCAACGAGAGCTCCGAAATACCTGACCGGTGCCCCGCTTGCGGCGCGGCGGCGCGGTGTCGTTTACCGCAAGTTTCACGGTTAGTGTAGGGTGCGGGAATATCGAACTCAGGAAGGCGAGGTTGTGCTTGGGTTAGGTAGGACCTAAATCACCCCGAGGGGCGAGCTAGCCCGAATCGGTAGATGGTTGTCACGAAAGAAAATAAAAGGGTGTGAACGAAAAGAAAGTAAACCCGGGACTTTGGTTTCCAACCCGACGAGAGACTCTCACCGATACGGCCTACGGGTATGGATAGCGATCGGGATTAGGGTCTAATGGTGAGACGTTGCCTCTGAAAGTGGTACCGGCGTCCCATGGGCCCGATATTCCGGTCGGTGCCCAGGATGATACACCGGACTTCCCGGATTCGATCAGTGGGCACTCCTGTGTCCATTAACACTGATCGATCCCGGGAGCACTAAGCCCGCAACGATATCTCCCAACGTCTCATCATGCCGCTCCCGCGTGCTAGGATTCGGCGTCTATGCTAAGGGCGTGAGCTATGGCTAGGGAGTCAACCGCCAAGTTTATTCCCCCTTGGCCCGACGGTCAAAGGCGGTCTTTTTCCCGCCAATGACAATGAAACACCCCGCGTAACCGTTAGATTCCTACTCCCTATCGATTTCCTAACCCTATGGACGCATCGGGAAGAGCCCCCGAAGGGGTTTCCACCAAAATCCCAGATTTGGGAACTACTCACAAAAATTCATGAAAAAGCAATCTAAATGAAATTTAACCGTTGAAATCATAATCGGGCAATTGCAATGCGGAAGTAATAGAGTAATAAAGACAATACTAAAATTTTAGAAAGATCTGAAAACTTACTAAAGAGTAACAATTACAGCCGTCAAAAGGAAATAAAACAGTAGAAAAAACAGCAACTCCCGTTTCTGGAACCCTAGGGGTTCTATATATAGAACTTCGCATCAACCGATCGGTTGACAAGTCAACCGATCGGTTGATCCGTTACAAATAAATAACAGAAAACAGCGAGTTTTCACCCGATCTCATGAACCGGTCGGGTGAGTTCTTGAGCGACCGGTTGGATCTTGGAGCAGTCGGGTGAACCGATCGGTTCGACGCCCGTGTCTTCAGCTCTTCTTCTTCAGCTACAGATGAACCGATCGGGTGAGAGTCACCCGATCGGTTGGAATTCTGCTCGAAAAAACAGAGAACAGCCGCCCGCAGAACCGGTCTGTGAACCGGTCGGGTGACTTCTTTGTGAGCTGCGGCAGAGACCGGGTGGTGCACGCGTGCATCACCCGATCGGTTGAAGATGACCAACCGACCGGGTGAGGGGCTGAAAGATGAATTCTTCAACGTTTGACCCCCTGGATCACGCGTGACTTCTCCCGTTGCTCCGGGGACTTGGGATATCATCGTTAAACGTCCCCTACGTGGTCGAACCCCTGCAATCATGGATAAACAAAGAAAAGTGAAAGAAAACGGGAAAATATACGAAAACGAATAAGAGACGGCGGAAAAACACGGAGAAACACAAAAGAAAACGTGCGTGAATATATGAAATATAAACGCACGTCAAAATCCCCCAAGCTGAACTCTTCCTCGTCCTCGAGGAAGACGAGTGAGAGTAGGAGCTCGGAAGGGAAAAATAGAGAGGAAGAAAGAAAAAGAAAACTCTAAACCCTAGATCGTCCATCAGAGCCATCAAAATCGAAAACGACACACCAAGCAAGCAAACGTCAAATCACACCACTAAACCTAGGAAAGCGAGTCCAAATAAGTGTCGTGGGTCTACGCGGTGAAGCGCGAGTGAGCGTCGTCGTGTGCTAGCAAATGGTGATGCTTTCTACGATGTGCTATGAGGCTCGATATACACAAATCCAAGATATGACCCAAAATATCGATCCGAATTGAAATAAGCGGCGAATATAAGTTCAAGCATGCATGAGAAGAGTTAGAATAGAAGCGTATCATGCATCGGGGACTCCACAACTAGGGTTAAGAAAATCACGCCACTATAGCCTAGATACTAGCTAAAAAGTTCCTAAGCCAAGTGTTTTCGATAACGACTGGGGTTGAGATGATGTGGAGAAGAACACTCGGTGCAAATTCTCGCCTTCCCTTTATTCTTGGCAAGCATGAAAAAATATTCACACGGAAATTTTTTTGGGTTTTGGGTATTTGTATTTTTTGGATTTTTGGGCTATACAAGATTTTTCTTTTCTTTTTGGGTTTTTCTTTTCTTTTCTCCTTTTTTTTGGATTTTTGGGATATTGGCTATACACATGTGTACTCTCCCAAGTGGGAGAACGGTACACGACGAGGGGATTTGCACCAAGTAAAACAAAAAAGAAGTCGAAATCTAAACACTTGGGCAGAGGAAACTATTCTCGCTAAATAGAGCGTAGGCTAAATGGGTTATCCTAGTCCTTAGTTGTGGAATCCCGACGCATGCGAATTGAAGTATACGATATAAATATAGCATGCAATCACTGGAAGCAAATACCGCATATTCAAATCGGAGTATGCTAATCTAGGGGTCATTCCTGGACAGGTATATAAAGTAAAATCACAAGATAGAAGCACACCAATGCTAATCACGACACACGACTCACAAAAAGCTAAGTGTACCCGCGATGCGTGAAATGCAAGAGGACTCGAAATCCTATGGTTAGTGAGTGTGATTATCGATGCAATGCTAGGTGTGTGTGACTTGGTGGCGATTCATCATAGGATTCATCTCTAGGAGAAAGAGCTAAAAGAGAAGAAAAGAAAAAATAAAAACACGATGAAAACGACACAAAAAACGAAAAAAAGAAGGACTCAAACGACGCACACAGTGCGACTCCCCCAAGCTGAAGTTTGCATTGCCCTCAATGCAATATGAGTGAGTACGGGAGGGCAATGAAAATGGGGGGGAATACGCACTGACACAAAAAGAAATGAAAACGAGGAAAACACATAGATAAAATTAAAAAAGAAAGAAAGATTAAAATCAAAATCAAAATAATACGAAAATAAAAAATAAAAATAAAAGGCACACGACACGACACTCAAAAATGAAAAACAAGCACACACACAAAAAATGAGAAAAACAAACAAAACACGACAGCACGCCAAAGTAGATGTCCCCCAAGCTAGACCAGAAAGTGCTAGCGAAATGATATGATCGATGAACTGCAGAGATGTGCAAGGGGGAGTCAAAAACAAAAGAGGTGAATCTAAAAACAACAACACGCAAATAGTCCCCCCCTCCGACAGAGACAAAGCAGGGCCCCGAAAAGACAGATGGGCACAAATATGGGGTGGGGCAAAAGTGGGAGAGTAAAATTAAGCAGGGGCACCACCCTCTGGGGGTGGTGACGGGGGCCTGCGCTGTGGACCAGGGGTCGTGGAGGGTGGAATGTGGAGCTCGGAGACGTCGGGTGGGTCTTCGCGGATGTGGCGAACGAAGCTTTGAAGAAAGGGGAGGTCTCGGTCGACGGACTCCTCGGTTATCTGACCACCCTGCCCAGCTAGGAGGATCATGGCCATGAATCGATCGACTTGGTCTTGATCGGGGGCAGATGGGTTGGGGGTGGTGGGCTGAGCGGGGGGCTGTGCGCGACGAGCGCGACGGTTGGGCCTAGGGTTCGAAGAGCTAGCGTCGGTGGGTTTAATACGGCGGGGAGGCATTGTGTAGGTGTTGTTTGTGCGCGTAGGTGTGTGAGAGTACAATGAATTCAACACAAACACGAAATACGACCAACAAGCAAATGGAATAGATTAAAATTAAGCAAAGGAGCGAGTTTACCCAAATGAGATTGAAGATAATCGATCGTAGACGCCCCAATGCTATTCGATTGGAGCACGCTGTGAAGCCGCATCGATCTCTTCAACAAGTTCCGACGCTGGGGGGTGGGTGAAATTTAGGGTTTGTGTGGAGGGAGATGGCGGGGGAATGGAGAGAAATGATGGTGGACGGGTAGGGAGATGGCTGGGGAAGAAGATCGAAGCTGATCTTGGGGAAGAAAGTAGGAAGGCGCACGAGGGGAGTCGAAACGGCGGCGATTCGGGCGATCGGGCGAGGGTGAAAACGAACGGGTGTCGGGGGGGTTTATATAGGGTTTTAAGTCGAACCGATCGGGTGACTTGTCACCCGATCGGTTGACGGTTAGGTCAAAAATCTTGTCGAAGAAATGCTACAGGCGAACCGGTCGGTTGACTTTTCAACCGACCGGTTGGCCGCTCCACTCATTTTCCTGAGAGCTTAGGGCTGCTCACCCGGTCGCGTCAACCGATCGCGCTTGAACTCAACCGATCGGTTGATATTCCCCAAAATTTCCTGAGAGTTCTTCCCAGCTCACCCGGTCTGCCACCCGGTCTCTTCATTACTCAACCGATCGGGTCATATGGGGACAGATCTCGGCATGTATCAGATACATCCCAACCGATCGGGTGAGTTGTCAACCGGTCGGTTGGGGCTTGTTTCCTGCAAAAACCAATAGATTTGTTTAAGTCCCCGAACG
The DNA here is from genome assembly GCA_030789695.1 of Scilla litardierei. Taxonomy (NCBI): domain Eukaryota; kingdom Viridiplantae; phylum Streptophyta; class Magnoliopsida; order Asparagales; family Asparagaceae; genus Scilla; species Scilla litardierei. Next base: position 307,010,475 of record CM061142.1, on the reverse strand, counting down.
GATGTTCTCGCGGCTGATTTTATTTATAAAAATAGACAAAATAAAGTCAAAAATAACGCTGAAAAGTGGGGAAAAAGTTTAGAACATGGGTTGCCTCCCATGAAGCGCACTTGTTTAACGTCGTTGGCTCAACGCCCGCAAGAGATGCTCATGGTGGTTGGTACGGGTGATGCCCAAAGTTCGGCATCTCTTCTTCATTGGAGCTGAAGGCACTTGGAGTAGTCAGCGGCTGGAAAAATACTTGCTCGACTACCCTCCCCTTGTTCTTGGGATCCGGGGGCTTTTCCTTGGTGTTGGCGCTTCCCGCCATCTTCTTCAGGATCCGGACCTCGTCTTTAGTGAGGTCCATGGGATCTTTCCCCGTTCTCCTCACAGGAGGAGTCTTGGGGAACCCGGGAGGGGTCGTTCTTACTGCACTCGGTTTTCCAGCAGCTTCTTTGTCTTCGGGGCCATCTCCATCTTCTGAATCTCCTAAGTCATCGGGGGGGTTTCTCAGGAGAATCTCCCAGGAGCTCTCCTCTACAGCTTTTTCTTCTTCTATCTCAAGCAAATTGCATCCAGGGTCATCAGGGGGATCGGGGTGCTTCATGGATAGTCCCAGATCAAACTCAACTTTCTCTCCGCCGACGTTTAGAGAAAGTTTTCCGTTCTTCACATCTATTAGAACGCCAGCAGTGGCCATGAAGGGCCGTCCCAAGATAATGGGGGTGTGTGCGTCTTCGGGCATGTCCATGACTACAAAGTCCACAGGCACATGCACCCCTCTCACATTCACGAGGAGGTCATCCATAACTCCCACCGGATATTTGACCGACCGGTCAGCTAGTTGTAGGGTCATCCCGGTGGGCTCCAAATCACCCATCCCTATCCTTCTGTACATCGACAAGGGCATCAAACTAACACTCGCTCCGAGATCGACGAGTGCACGATGAATCTTCACTGCCCCGATCGTGTAAGGAATGGAAAAGCTCCCCGGGTCTTTAAGTTTCGGCGGATTTGCCCTCTGGATAAGAGCGCTACACTCCGCCGTCAACACTACTTTCTCTTTTCTAGACCCTCTCGTCACCAAATCTTTCAAGAATTTTGCATAGGAGGGGATTGTTTCGATTGCTTCTAGGAAGGGGATTTGCAAACTCAGGTCCTTGACCATGGCGAAGAACTTGCCATATTTCTCATCAATTTTTGCCTGAGCCAACCGTTGTGGAAATGGCACAACGGGTTTATACACTTTCGGGCTCTCTTCCCCCTTCTTCTCCTTCTCTTCTTCAGAGACTCCCTCCGGAGTCATAGGATTTGATGACGAAGCACCGGCGTCGTTTGATTTTTCGATCGGTTTCTCAACGACCGATTGTGCTTCCGGGTTGCTAGGGGGCACTCTAGTAGGAATTTGTGTCCCGCTTCTCAGAACGATAGCGGACACATTTGCGTGCTCGTGCACGAGTGCCGATGTTTGGGTTGCTCCCCTCGGGTTCACCTCCGGTTGTGGCGGTAATTGGTTTTGTGACCTTGCAAGGTTCGCCACTTGTAACCCCAGCTGGGTTACTTGGTCCGTGAGGGTCCGCTGAACCATTTCCAGCTTTTGGTTGATCCTCTCCTGGTTGGTAATATATTGAGTCAAGAGAGACTCAACCGGAGAGACGGCCCTCTGTTGGCCATACTGCTGCTGCTGCTGGAACGGCTGCTGATTCCTGGGGGCGTAAGATTGTTGCTGAAATGGTTGTTGCTGTGACCTAGCCGGCTGATAAGTTTGTTGCTGCGGCTGCTGAGGTGGTGAGGGCTGAAATGGTGGCCGGTAACTGAAGTTCGGGTGGTTCTGATTGTTTGGAGAGTAGGCCAGGTTGGAATTTGTCCTTGGCGGATACGGCGCATTTCCCGTAGGGTTGTAAAATAGTGCGCTCGCCTGATCCAACGGTGGTGAGATGTCGCCACCGTCGAATTCCCCAAAGAATTCGGACTCTACCGCAGAAATTTGCTGTGTACCGGCCCCACCGGCTCCTACCATTAGTGCGGAGATCTGGGTCGAAAGCAAGTCAAACTTGCTTGAAAGTTTGTCGACATCCTCGACTCTGTGTATACCCCCAGATCTTGGTGTGGCTCTCTCGTCACACCACCGCTCATTGTTGGATGCCATATTTTCCAGAATATGCCCGACATCTTCCTCGCTTCTAGACATGAAGGAACCCCCAGCCGCGGCGTCCATAGAAGATTTCAGGTCATCCCTCAACCCATTGTAGAACAGATTAATAATCTGCCACTTCGGAAGCTCATGGTGAGGGCATCTTCTTTGCATCTCTTTATATCTCGTCCAAGCCTCATGCAAGGACTCGTGGATAGCCTGGGAGAAGGAGGAGATCTCACTCCTCAACTTCATGGTCTTCCCCGGAGGAAAGAACTTCGTCAGAAAAGCGTTGGAGAGCTTCTCCCAGGTGTTGAAAGTGTTGGGGTCCTTCCCCCTTAGCCATTGCTTGACTTTGTCTCGCAAAGAGAAGGGGAACAGCTTCAGAAGGATAGCCTCTGTCATGACACCGTTAATCCGGAAGGTGTCACATTTCTCCAAGAAGGAGTCTAGGTGCTCGATCGAGCTCTCCATGGGTGCACCCGCAAACTGATCCTGCTGGATCCATGTCACTAGAGACGGCTTCAGCTCAAAGCTTTGGGCCGTGCTAGCTGGAGGACGGATGGCGGAAGTAGACTCGATGGATGGCATCGAGTACTCCAGCAGAGACTTGTGAGGTGGGGTGTTCTCCTCCATGGATTCGGGATCTTCTCTTCTTCGCTTCTCGGCGGCCAAACGCCTAAGGGTGGCGTTAATCTCTGGATCGAGGGGAATCAAGTCGTCAAGACTCCTTGAACTCCTGCGCATGAAAAACAACAAACACCCGTGAAGCGACAAGTGGGAAAGAAACAGATAAAATAAGAAATAAAAATAAGAAAAATAAAAAGGAAAAAGGAGAATGCGAAAATTATCGCGAGGTAGGGATGTGAGCTAGACACGAGGGTTCAAGAGATCCTAAAATAACAAGCACGTTGCCTCCCCGGCAACGGCGCCATAAACTTGACCGGCGCCCCGCTTGCGTCACAGCGGCGCGGTGTCGTTTACCGCAAGTTTCACGGTTAGTGTAGGGTGCGGGAATATCGAACTCAGGGAGGCGAGGTTGTGCTTGGGTCAGGTAGGACCTAAATCACCCCGAGGGGCGAGCTAGCCCGAATCGGTAGATGGTTGTCACGAAAGAAAATAAAAGGGTGTGAACGAAAAGAAAGTAAACCCGGGACTTTGGTTTCCAACCCGACGAGAGACTCTCACCGATACGGCCTACGGGTATGGATAGCGATCGGGATTAGGGTCTAATGGTGAGACGTTGCCTCTGAAAGTGGTACCGGCGTCCCATGGGCCCGATATTCCGGTCGGTGCCCAGGATGATACACCGGACTTCCCGGATTCGATCAGTGGGCACTCCCGTGCCCATTAACACTGATCGATCCCGGGAGCACTAAGCCCGCAACGATATCTCCCAACGTCTCATCCTGCCGCTCCCGCGTGCTAGGATTCGGCGTCTACGCTAAGGGCGTGAGCTATGGCTAGGGAGTCAACCGCCAAGTTTATTCCCCCTTGGCCCGACGGTCAAAGGCGGTCTTTTTCCCGCCAATGACAATGAAACACCCCGCGTAACCGTTAGATTCCTACTCCCTATCGATTTCCTAACCCTATGGACGCATCGGGAAGAGCCCCCGAAGGGGTTTCCACCAAAATCCCTGATTTAGGAACTACTCACAAAAATTCATGAAAAAGCAATCTAAATGAAATTTAACCATTGAAATCATAATCGGACAATTGCAATGCGGAAGTAATAGAGTAATAAAGACAATACTAAAATTTTAGAAAGATCTGAAAACTTACTAAAGAGTAACAATTACAGCCGTCAAAAGGAAATAAAACAGTAGAAAAAACAGCAACTCCCGTTTCTGGAACCCTAGGGGTTCTATATATAGAACTTCGCATCAACCGATCGGTTGACAAGTCAACCGATCGGTTGATCCGTTACAAATAAATAACAGAAAACAGCGAGTTTTCACCCGATCTCATGAACCGGTCGGGTGAGTTCTTGAGCGACCGGTTGGATCTTGGAGCAGTCGGGTGAACCGATCGGTTCGACGCCCGTGTCTTCAGCTCTTCTTCTTCAGCTACAGATGAACCGATCGGGTGAGAGTCACCCGATCGGTTGGAATTCTGCTCGAAAAAACAGAGAACAGCCGCCCGCAGAACCGGTTTGTGAACCGGTCGGGTGACTTCTTTGTGAGCTGCGGCAGAGACCGGGTGGTGCACGCGTGCATCACCCGATCGGTTGAAGATGACCAACCGACCGGGCGAGGGGCTGAAAGATGAATTCTTCGACGTTTGACCCCCTGGATCACGCGTGACTTCTCCCGTTGCTCCGGGGACTTGGGATATCATCGTTAAACGTCCCCTACGTGGTCGAACCCCTGCAATCATGGATAAACAAAGAAAAGTGAAAGAAAACGGGAAAATATACGAAAACGAATAAGAGACGGCAGAAAAACACGGAGAAACACAAAAGAAAACGTGCGTGAATATATGAAATATAAACGCACGTCAATACCCCGCAATTCTAACCCACAAGAGTGGTACGAATTGGGGGATTAATTCCCTAGCCTAATGCAATGCAAGGATCCTATCCTGACATCAACCCCCAACGATCCTAGTGGTAATCCCTAAAGCCCTAGTCCCTTTTATTGATATTACAACAACAACAACCAACCCAAATTCTTTACCCCGATCGCTATCCTACTTCCAAACTTAGAGATAAATTGAGAACTAATTGACACTATCACCGTCCCTGTGGGATTCGACATCTTATATACTATAACTCGATACCGTCCGCTTGCGGATTGAGCCCAAAATTGTAGCCTAGGTGCCATACCACGCATGGCAATTGTGACACCACCAGGTGGAACCTAGGTGTATCTTACGGGTGCGTCAGCCTCTAAATTGGGATTTGGGGCTGCCGATGCATATTATTGTTGTGGTGGGCGATTGTAGTACCCCAGCGATCTGTAAGGCCTAGATGGCCTAAACCCAAACTGTTGTTGCTGAGGAGGTGGCCCTTGTTGTTGGTGAGGAGGAGGTGGTGGCCTTTGTTGTTGTTGAGGTTGCAATGCTCCATTTAGGTTCCCATATGATAATCCAGGAGAATTTCTCACCGTCGGATGTTGCCATTGATTTCTCCCATCTTCTTGCACATATTGGACTTGCTCCACTGGCATATCTATTCCCTCAAAGGAACCTTCTAATGGGTCGTACCTTTGCTCGGCACAGTCCTCTTATACCGCATAAACAGGAGCTCTAGGAGTGGGGGTGATAGCATCCAATATTTCTTCAATCCTTGCCACCTGTTTGCAAAGAGTCTCGATATGACCATCAAGATGAGTGGCGACTTTTACCTCGGGGCCTCTAGTTGTTGATCGCTCGTTGCTACACTGCTGAGTATTTGCAGCCATTTGCTCTAGTTAAGATATAGCTTCATCAGCTTGCTTGTCCAAGAGGGCTCCTTGAGCGGAGGCATCGATAATCATCTTTGTACTTGGTTTGGGCCCACTATAGAAGCCCTAAACAAGATCCCACTACAGGACTACATGGTGTAGGCATTGATGCTACAGATCATTGAATCTTTCCCAAGCCTCGTACAACGACTCCTGAGGAAGTTGCCAAAAATTTGTGATTGCTCCTCGAATCCTCATCGTTTTGGACGGTGGATAGAACTTGTTCATGAAGGCTGTAGCCAACTGCTCCCAAGTCGTGAAGGAATTAGAAGGATGCGCTTGCAACTGATGTGTCCATATTTTCCATAATTTCATGGCATCGTTCCATTGCATTTCATATCATATTCGCTTCCAAACCCCTCATTTTCATACGATATTGCAATTCTAACACCATATTCGAGTTTCATAGAGTTTTGTGGCTTTTTAGGGATTTTGGAGCGATTCGGGACCACTTTTGGATATGGACACGTCCAGCACGCCCGTGAGCCCGTTGGCAAAGCTCGACAGCAGTTTGTCGAGGTTTGGAAGCCTTTGGGAGGAGTGGAGGAGAATACCAAGAGTGGAGGAGAAGCTGTCAGGTGTTAGCTGAGATTTTCCCAGGCGACTCGACCGAGCAGAGTAGGCTGCTCGGTCAAGCTGATGCACAAGAGAAGCTGATACGTATCCGACTCGACCGAGCAGTGTGGTACTCAGTCGAGCAACTTCTATTCTTTTTGAAGGTCCGCCATCAACGTCCTGCTCAACCGAGCAGGACTTGCTCGCCCGAGTCAGATGGCGACTCGACCGATCAAGGCCTACTCGGGCCGAGTAGACAGAACGACAATTTTTGAAGAAACTTGAGAGACTGACAGACTCAACAGAGCAAGTGGGTTGCTCGACCAAGCAGCCCGACCGAGCAAGCTTCTACTTGACCGAGTCACTGACTCGGTCGGCGACAGTGAAGACTAATTTTGGAATTATTTTGGTGGGCCCAGGAGATGCGCGAGGGAGAGTGAAGTGCGGATCTAAACGAGGAAACGGGGGAGGTCATTCTTTGGATGTTTTTGAATTATTTTTGGAGAGGAGAGGGGATTAGAGACGATGTGTAGATCTAACCCTATTTTTGGGGATAATTGAAATTTTTTTTGGAAGATCAATTGCTCTTGCATTTGAAGGGTTTCCTAGGACCTTTAGGGTACAAAAACTCTATTTCCGTCCTAAGTCGGACGGAACATAGACATAAAAAGTGCGGCGGAAAAAGTATGTTAATCTAATTAACATGCAGCCCTAAGGAACTAGACCCTCTTAGCCATGATCTCTGCCAACTTGGGATGGATCTGACCAACCCAAGAGGGATCTAAACTACTGCGAATAATTAAAAGGATAGCTTCTAAAACATACCCGGAATCTCAACTTTGGGGCGGGCAAGATGTTCCGGACCGTCGTCCAAGCCGCTCCCCGTCCTACACTGAGTGCTTCCTCGAACCGCTCCTCGAACCACTCCGCATCCCGAGGCGAGCAATCCTCGTGTCGCCGAGCCGACCACACGTCGAAGAAAGTTTCACGCGAGTGAAAGCCTTCGCCAAGATTTTGGATCCGAATCCGAACTCCTTCATGGCTTTGCTAGAGCCCTCAGGAGTAAGGCAGAAATATAGGGAGATAGAGAATATTAATTTAAGGCTAGATACGAGCGTGCTCCAACATACGGGAGCTGCGCAGATCTGTTGCTTGTGATGAGTTTGGAGGAAGGGGGAGGTCCCTATTTATATAGGCGGCTGACTATCCCCTTTTCTCCACAACTGATGTGAGACTATTAAATTTTAGTTAATTAAATCAAGTTAGTTTGCCTTTCACAAAAGGCAAACTTCCGTGAATTTTAACTTTCTCACCGTTAAGCTTCAATCTTGGTATAACTAACCAAATCGAAGGGCGTTCAACGGTGAACGCATAGGAAAAAACCGTGAGTCAATCGGAATCCGTTTGACCCTCTAATTAATCATCCAAAGTTAGCCAAAGCCATTCAAAGATGGAAAATCCAGCCGTAAAAAAATCCTAGGTTTTTTTAAAAAAACCCTAACCAGAAAATTCAGGCTTGGTGGGCCTCCATTTTTGCTGGGTTCAGCCCAACAGTTTGGGCAGACTTGTTTTGGCTATAACTTGTGCATTTGGACTCCGTTTTTGATGCGGTTTGAACCTGTGTTTAGAGCGGGACGATCCCGTCATTTAGGTAACCTTTTCCATGCATTTATTATATTAAATATTTTCGTAAACTATTTACGACACCTTTAATCCGGTTTGCATCAAATGCAAAATAGTCCCTATCTAAGCTAAATTTTTCATTTGCATCAAATACAAATGATCAGAGGGCATATCCCCCAACATCACCCACTTGCACTCAGGATCATTTATCTCGAATGCAGGAGATAATTGCAAACATCTTTTGCAATATTTTATCCCTTGCATCAAATGCATATTCTCCCTAATCGTTTCTACCTATTACTAGACGAAGGTCGCACTCTGTGTGAGACCCTACAGCCTGACCCATACAACAGGTTGGGCTCGAAGCCCTATACAGCAGTGACCACGAGCAGTAGTTGCCGTCCCTGCTTCAGAATCATCATTATGTGGTTGACTCATTGACATGAGTATTGTCGGGACCACCCTGACTATTTCCGTGATGAATTCTGCAGTTATAGTCTCTTCGTCTTAACTATGTCGTGTAGATCAAGTCTAGGGTACGGTCAAAATGTCAACCCAATAACTTGACTCTGGTTAGTTTCTATCTATCTTTAGTCAACTAATGTTGGACTTCTTCCAACATACTCTAATCAGAGATTTTACTAAAGACCGAACTAACTCTACGACACTAACTCCTATTGACCGGGAGAGACGAATCGTCTCTTGGTCATTACTCTCCTCGTATGCTTCAAGTGACACCCAATCAAAGACCTTTCGATAGGCCTAGCCTTGAAGCTTGGTCAGTGATCTAATTGGCATTGTTCACGCACAGTTTCGTAAAATGACCTTAAGTCAAAAGTCCAACTTGCCTATCATCACTAAGAGTTATCATTGACAGATTGGTCAATATAACCATATGATAACTCTTGTGGATCGTTCAGTGAACTCATTCTCTAATGAGCATCTGTGTATTGTCTTTGACTTCGCCAAGTCAAACGATCATGAGATCATCGCCACAGCTAAACTGTGAAGACTAAGACACAATGGTCTATCTGATGTTTCGATATCCTTGTCTCGAAACATCTAAGACCATGAACCCTTTTAGACTTATGCTACAAACAGTCAAACCTTACTCCATGACCCAGATACTCATCTCGATACCTGTTTGACCTTGCATAAAGTCTCAGGACTTTACATAAGTTAATATCTAATGTTAACTACATTATAAAGTAACTTAGATAAATTATTACCAAACAGCTTACTGTTACTTCGAACAAGATATTTGTGCTTTTCACATAGAGATAAATAGCCTCGAGGGCATCATCTCTCTACATCTCCCACTTGAACTCAGGCCCATTTATCTCGATATCTCATACCGTTTTTACACATAAGTTTTTCAAGACTTCATGTAGTAGAGCATTCATGAGTGGATCTGCTAAACCGTCTACTCTATAGACTTAAGGGGTTTCTATGTTCATGTTAGACCAACCATTTGAATCTCATTCAAATAATTCACTTGGTCTTTCAGAATCCATAATATTTTATTTCCTTGGATCTTATCCAGTTCATCGTACCTTAGGATAATAATTTTAAATTAGTTACTGGTCATTTCAAATGGCTCATATCTATTTCTGATAAAGTGTCAAACCTTTTGATCACTTTGCTCATATCTATTTCTGCTAAACCGTCTACGCTCCACTGACTTTGAACAGTTTCTGCCTAATTCATATAAGTTGTTTCGTCTAAATCATATTTAGAAAAACGAACTTATAAGTGAATGCTCCAATTTTCATGGTCAACATAAGTATTTACATCGAGTTTGGTCCGAGTAGATCCGTACACATCTGCTGGTAAAAACGGGCTCATCATAATCCGTTTATAGGAAATTGGATGAAAAACGTTCTCGACCAACATGATTGTACTTCACTATTTTCTTTCTGCACCAATCTTTTTAATTTAAAGATTTACTTGCAGAAAATGAGGAAACATTTTCCTTGGGCACGTAAACTAAATTCCAAAATTTATTTACGCACACGGACCTATTCTGATTGCATCGATTTATTAATCGGAGTTACTACTCCGAATTTCATCCCGAAAGTTGACTAAGTCATCATCAGTTATGATGTCTAACTCGACAATTCGTCTCATGAGATTCGGGTAATTATACAACTTCCTTACGATTGATTTAATGAATATCTTATTGATAATGTCCTTATAGAACATTATCAAAACCTAGGCATTACTATTTGGTTCTTAACCCAGAGGGAGGACTTAACTCATAGTCACTTGTTATGGATCGCACCAAGTCTAACTAAGTGTGATTCATACCGTTTAACACACCGATGTGTTAACAGGCCTGACCTGAGAGAAAATCATATTTTCTTTTAATTACACAAGATTTTATATAGCTAAGTATTTGACCATTCGATCTAATTGAATCAGTTTAAATACTTTTGTCATTTCGTTCTTTATTTTCTCAGAATTGTGTTTCATCAAGAACACGTGTCTGAATAAAATATAAGAATAACTTATTTTGGTTAATTTAGACTCGGGTACATCAGTATGTACGAGACTGAGTTCGACAACTCATCTCCCACTGTCTTACAGATGGGTTTTGGCCATTATATCCAAGAGGATAAGATTCACAAGTGTCCGTAGACTTCATAATACAAGAGGTCAGATCCCAATATATGTGACTTGTGAAGCTTAGTCTCTCGATACGGCCTAGTCTATTTTGGCATATAAGTTTGCTACTCTCTTATATATTTATATATTAACATTTAATATATTATAGTTATTACAAATTACTAACACAAAACATTGCTTCAGGAGCAAGGTGACAACATTCGTCAAAATGTGTTAGATGTCTTTTGTATAACAATTATTCTGAAATCGTGACATCAAAATTTGTCCCATTTTCATTTCCTCCAACTTATGCCTTTACTAATGATAAATATAACTAACTTTCTCAATTGACTTTCCGGAGTGCCTTCTTCCTTTTCTAAATCATATTTAGATATTAAATAGCCCAACATAAATGAATAGCTATGCAAGCATCTCATGTATCCAAACACTTGAGCTTGCAACCTTGAGTGTAGCTCAACACGTTGCTTGTCTCAAGATCCAGTTGGGATGTATAGTCTTGTACCGCTCATGCACTCGTATTCGACTCAAACAGTTTGATCGAATTCTCGAACTTTGCGAATCAAAATTGTTTTTCCATACAACCTTGAGTGTTGCTCGACAAGTTGTAGGGAGAAACATACTTCGAATATCCTATATGGTCAAGCTGCCTCATATAGAGGCGAGTGACATGTAGCATGAATTTATTTGTTGGACCCAGAACTTACTGAAATCATATTTCTTAAGTCTGTTCTTTAGAAGGTCATTTTAATGTCAACGATAATATATTTTAATTCTATCAATTAGAATTTAACTTGATATTCAATTAATCAACCTATTTAACCAGTTAACTAATTCTATTAAAATATTATATTTTGATTCCATTCGTAAACTTAGAACTTACCCTAGTTTAGCGTATATTCAATATTAAATATAGGTAGATTGGCTTTTATCTATCTATATCCTCCCACTATTTTTACGATCATTTTAAGCCTTAACAATGAACGATTTATTCGAATTAAATAAATGGGTAAGAGATCCAATCACCCTGAGCCTAACAACCTTGAGTGTAGCTCAGCAAGTTGCTTGACTTTGTAATCGGAAGATGACTCTTCATTGATTATATCAGATATGACCCTCTTATCGGTTTTTACCCCTAGCCATTTATGATTATGAGTGTGCTCATCCAAATAACAATATCTAGTCTAGTCGGACCCTTATTTTCGTGTTTAGCCTGACTTGCCCCGGCGCTCGGTGTATACACGACACGTCGGTTTGGGTCTGGTCTTAGACTACATCTAGCCAGACTACATCATTGACTTAACTTACGCCGGCGCTCGGTGTATTCACGACACGATGGTTTGGATCAAGTCAAGATATCATCTTATGTATTTAAGGAGTTGGTTTCTACAAGGTTGACATGTCACAACTTGAGTGTAGCTCAACAACTGGAACACGTGTCCTATAGTTGCCAACCGCTAAAACAAGGAGGGCTACGGCTAATCTTGAAGAAGATTATGAACGTATTTGACTTAGATATAGTCCAGGGTGTAATATAGTCATGATTCGCGTCATTGCGATCCAGCAGAACACAACCAAGGAATTGACTAAGCCAGGATCACTATTCCTTAGACTAGCTAGGGTGATCCAGCAAACTTAGCCAAGCACATTGACAGAATCATGGTCCATTGAATGAAGCTTGTCATTTTTATATGCGTGCCATAGACTAAAATGCTTTTATTAACAACTAATTAATCCTATAAACTAGTTGTATCCTTAAATTCAAAATTTTAGGATTTGTTTAATAACTTTTATTAAATCCTTATCCATTATAAGGTTCACGTGCTATCCTAATCTTTATTAGGATTTTAATAAATTTATTAACAACGTTAAAAGTGAAGTCCTTTAATGAGAATTAATTTCATAACAATTATAATTAAAATTTTCATTAAAGGGACTACCCTAATCAGGAATTAGGTCTTAAAGTGTTGTTAACGTTTTATTAAAACATAGCATGTCATTATAATTTATCTCATAAATTTTAACGAGTTTTTAATGGTTAACCTAAGAAGATTGTCTTGTGTTATCAAATAAGGGACAAGATGACATAGCCATTAACATAAAGTTACACTAATTTTATCGCAAAAAAGAGTGTACAACTATTTAACAATTAAATAGAATAACGTTTATCAAATAAACAATTTTAGCATGCATAATTAAATTTAACATTTAAATTTAAAATATGATTTTTTAAAACATTTTATTTTATATCATAAAAACTTGTTTTAAAAAGATCACAAAATTTGCATGCTACTGAAATATTTATCGCATAAAATTTTTAGGCTTTTAAAATCAGTTTTAAAATTATACATAAATTTAAAACATCATTTTAAAAATTTCATGTTTAAAATTTTTATCACATAAAATATTTAAACATCTAAAATCATTTAAACTTATCTTATAAATTTTAAAGTTTTAAAATCAGTTTTAAAATTATCACATAAATTTAAAACATCATTTTAAAATTTCATGTTTAAAATTTTATCATATAAAATATTTAAACATCTAAAATCCTTTTTAAACTTATCGCATAAATTTACAGAAATTTTTTTTTGAAAAAGCTTTCACTTAATTAATCGCAGTCCTAGATCAGCATACAAAGCTGGCTCTGATACCACTGAAGGGTTTCCTAGGATCCTTAGGGTACAAAAACTCTATTCACGTCCTAAGTCGGACGGAACATAGACATAAAATGCACAGCGGAAAAATTATGTTAATCTAATTAACATGCAGCCCTAAGGAACCAGACCCTCTTAGCCAGGATCTCTACCAACTTGGGATGGATCTGATCACCCCAAGAGGGACTAAACTACTGCGAATAATTAAAAGGAAAGCTTCTAAAAACATACCCGGAATCTTAACCCTGGGGCAGGCAAGATGTTCCGCACCGTCTTCCGAGCCGCTCCCCGTCCCACGCCAAGCCGCTCCTCGAACCGCTTCTCGAACTGCTCCGCATACCGAGACGAGCAATCCTTGTGTCGCCAAGCCAACCACGCGTCGAAGAAAGTTTCACGCGAGTGAAAGCCTTCGCCAAGATTTCGGATCCGAATTCGAACTCCTTTGTGGCTTTGCTAGAGCCCTCAGGAGTAAGGCAGAAATATAGGGAGATAGATAATATTAATTTAAGCCTAGATCCGAGCGTGCTCCAACGTACGGGAGCTGCTCAGATCTGGAGCTTGGGACGAGTTTGGAGGAAGGGGGGAGGCCCCTATTTATATAGGTGGCTGACTCTACCCTTTTCTCCACAACCGATGTGGGACTATTAAATTTGAGTTAATTAAATCAAGTTAGTTTGCCTTTCACAAAGGGAAAACTTCCGTGAATTTTAACTCCCTCACCGTTGAGCTTCAATCTTGGTACAACCTACCAAATCGAAGGGCGTTCAACAGTGAACGCATAGGAAAAAACGGCGAGTCAATCGGAGTCCGTTTGACCCTCCAATTAATCGTCCAAAGTAAGGTAAAACCATTCAAAGATGGAAAATCCAACCGTCAAAAAAATCCCGGGGTTTTTTAAAAAACCCTAACCATAAAATTCAAGCTTGGTGGGCCTCCATTTTTGCTGGGTTCAGCCCAACAGTTTGGGCTGACTTGTTTTGACTATAACTTGTGCATTTAGACTCCGTTTTTGACGCGGTTTGAACCTGCGTCTATAACGAGACGATCCCATCATTTAGGCAACCTTTTACATGAATTTATTATATTAAATATTGTCGTAAACTATTTACGACACCTTTAATCCGGTGTGCATCAAATGCAAAATACTCCCTATCTAAGCTTAAATTTTCATTTGCATCAAATACAAATGATCTGAGGGCATATCCTCCAACATCTCCCACTTGCACTCAGGATCATTTATCCCAAATGCAAGAAATAATTGCAAACATCTTTTGCAATATTTTATCCCTTGCATCAAATGCATATTCTCCCTAATCGTTTCTACCTATTACTAGACGAAGGTCGCACTCTGTGTGAGACCCTACAGCCTGACCCTTACAACAGGTTGGGCTCAAAGCCCTATACAGCATTGACCACGAGCACCGGTTGCCGTCCCTGCTTTAGAATCATCATTATGTGGTTGACTCATCGACATGAGTATTTTCGGGACCACCCTGACTATTTCCGTGATGAATTCTGCAGTTATAGTCTCTTCGTCTTAACTATGTCGTGTAGATCAAGTCTAGGGTACGGTCAAAATGTCAACCCAATAACTTGACTCCGGTTAGTTTCTATCTATTTTTAGTCAACTAATGTTGGACTTTTTCCAACATACTTTAATCAGAGATTTTACTAAAGACCGAACTAACTCGACGACACTAACTCCCATTGACCGGGAGAGACGAATCGCCTCTTGGTCATTACTCTCCTCGTATGCTTCAAGTGACACCCAATCAAAGACCATTCGACAGGCCTAGCCTTGAAGCTTGGTCAGTGATCTAAGTGGCATTGTTCACGCACAGTTTCGTAAAATGACCTCAAGTCAAAAGACCAACTTGCCTATCATCACTAAGAGTTATCATTGACAGATTGGTCAATATAACCATATGATAACTCTCGTGGATCGTTGAGTGAAATCATTCTCTAATGAGCACCTGTGTATTGTATTTGACTTCGCCAAGTCAAACGATCATGAGATCATCGCCACAGCTAAACTGTGAAGACTAAGACACAATGGTCTATCCGATGTTTCGATATCCTTGTCTCGAAATATCTACGACCATGAACCCTTTTAGACTTATGCTACAGACAGTCAAACCTTACTCCATGATCCAGATACTCATCTCGATACATGTTTGACCTTGCATAAAGTCTCAGGACATTACCTAAGTTAATATCTAATGTTAACTACATTATAAAGTAACTTAGATAAATTATTACCAAACAGCTTACTGTTATTTCGAACAAGATGTTTGTGCTTTTCATACAGAGATAAATAGCCTCGAGGGCATCATCTCTCTACAGAATTTTGGAATCTGCTTGGATTATTATTGGTTATTATTCTTTCTCGTCTTCGGCAAGTAAGTTATTCATTTCTCGCTTAATCCAATTACTACAATGTTTTCTCTTATAAAAATTGGATTTTTATTCGTTAAATTCACCATGTGTGAGTAGTCTCCTATAGTGTTGATGGGTTAGCCCTAAGACTTTAGGAAGGAGATGTAGATCAGGATCACTAGGTTGTATTGGGAATAAGGAGGAGTATTTTGGTCGATTCATCCGAATCCCTAGGATAACTCGTAGTGAGATCATGCCCACGGTCGATGGAATTGATGAGCTTAAGGAGTATCCTTGGGATTTAAATGGGGAAATTAGTGGGTCCAACCAAGGCTCGTGACCACGCCCGGCTCGTGCCTGGAGGGGATCCACCGACGAACTATATCGCTACATTGACGGCTACCACCATTGCGTCAATGAGAGCCACTGAAATACCTCGAAATTCTAACCCACGAGAGTGGTATGAATTGAGAGACTAATCCCCTAAAGCTAATGCAACGTAAGGATCCCATTCCAACATCGATCTCCGACGGTCTTAGCGGTGATCCCTAAGACCCTAGTTTTCTTTATTATCATGTCAACAAAAACATCACAACTAATCTTTCCAACCTGACAGCTATCTCACTTCGAGATCTAAAAATAATCTGAGACCTCAAATACAATGTCACCGTTCCTGTGGGATCCGACATCTTTTATACTATAATTTGACACCGTCCGCTTGCGGATAGAGCCCAGAGCTGACACCTAGGAGCTATACTATGCCTAGCAACTGTGACACCACTAGGTGGAATTTAGGTGTAAGTTCGGGGTGCGTCAAGTTTTTGGCGCCATTGCCGGGGATGGTTACAGTGTATCTCAGTATACTTTTATTTTGAAGAGTTTGCTAGCGA
Organism: Scilla litardierei; assembly: GCA_030789695.1. Lineage (NCBI taxonomy): Eukaryota > Viridiplantae > Streptophyta > Magnoliopsida > Asparagales > Asparagaceae > Scilla > Scilla litardierei. Next base: position 306,994,193 of record CM061142.1, on the reverse strand, counting down.
ATCTTATCATTTCCTAACCTTCCACCCTTTTTATTTTCTTTTTATTTCTACCTCACTACTAACATCTCCCTCCAGTTAGAGATCATACTTAAGAAATCATACTCAATGGAGATGGTGATGCAAGTACAACGGACCAGCGAGTCTGACAGTGACTCAGATGAGATTAGCTTTTCTCCATATCATCTACATGGTCTCCAGGACTCTCGAATGGATGAAACCATGATCGAATGTGCAGCTAGAGAATTGATTGTTGCAGTTCAGTTCATTGGATCAGGAACTTATGTGGCAGGTAATGTAAATCAGCAAATGGTCATGGATCACATAACGAGCAAGGTTTCTGATGCAGGTACCATTGACGGCAACATTCACATAAGCTTCGAAGGGGCCGTGATGTTCCTTCAGACTATTGAAGCCCTACATGTTGACGCAAGCTGGAGAGAGACTCGTCAATTGGAGGCATTAAACAACTCCCAACTATTGAGCATAATAGAAAGTGTAGTGGCTGATGTATGGGCCAATGGTCCACTGGAGTTCCCTACAGATGACCCGGTTACACAAGAACTCTCAATTTTTATCGCGAACGCCTTCCACAATGCAGATAACTTAGATGGCATCCCCGTCGCTGACAGAGTCTATGTGCACTACGAGGGAGACACCCTACGCTTCTACGATGATAACATCACATAAACTGTGACAAGTGAAGAACACGTCTGCGAGGGATACACGGATTCCGAACCAGTACAGAACCGCACCGACCAGGGAAGTTCTCCTAACTCTATGCTCGATAGCGAATGCATACTTGAGTACTTTACCTCTATTGACAGGTGTGCTATGGAAACAGAATCTGCAGAGGTCTACCACGACATACCATCGTCTCCCTGTTCATCCTATGAATCTGCTAACGAGGAGTTTCCATCTGCTGGACCGACAATTGAGGACGTATCCTTCTCACAGGTAAGCGATGATGGGAGTGCATCGCCCCTTAGGTAGAACTAAAAATTATTCCTGCTAATTTGAAATATGCTTTCTTGGGTGAGAATTCCTCATTTCCCATCATCGTCAATGCATCCCTCACGGACCCGCAACTAGAGAGCCTTCTAAAAGTCGTTAGATCCCATAGAAAGGTAATAGGGTATAGCTGACCTAAAGGGCATCAGTGAAACCATATGCACACATAGGATTCACCTCGAGGATATGGACGCCACTTCTATTGAGCCTCAAAGATGATTAAATCCCAACATGAAGGAGATAGTGAAGAAGGAGGTTTTGAAGATATTATCTACCCCATTTCTGATAGTAAATGGGTTAGCCCTGTGCAGGTAGTCCCCAAGAAAGGGGGCATGACCATTGTTAGAAACAATAAAGGTGAGCTAATATCCACTAGAACTGTCGCTGGTTGGCATATGTGTATCGACTATAGGAAACTCAATAAAGCCATTAGAGAAGACCATTATCCCCTACCCTTCATTGACCAAATGCTTGAGCGTTTAGCCAAACACAAACATTTTTGTTACCTAGAGGGATACTCCGGGTTCTTCGAAATCCCATTGCATCGGGAAGACCAAGAAAAGACAACGTTCACATGTCCATATGGCACATTCGCCTATCGAAAAATGCCGTTTGGGCTATGTAATGCACCTACCATATTTCAAAGGTGCATGCCGTCTATTTTCTCGGATTTCATGAAAACATTATCGAAGTCTTCATGGATGATTTCTCTGTTTATGGCACCGAGTTAGATGATTATCTAGCTAATTTGTCGAAAGTTTTAGAATGGTGTCAAGACAATAACCTGACCCTAAATTGGGAAAAGTGTCATTTCATGGTAACAGAAGGGGTTGTGCTTGGCCATTTCATCACCTCTAAGGGAATCGAGGTTGAAAAAGCCAAAGTCGAAGTCATCAAGAGTTTACCGCCTCCTACTAACCTTAAGGGTATCCGTACTTTCCTCAGGCATGCGCGTTTTTACCATCGTTTCATAAAGGATTTCTCTAACATTGCGCGTCCTCTCACGGAGCTCCTCGCCAAGGACGTTCCTTTTGTGTTTACTGAAGCCTGCTTGGTAGCTTTTAACATGTTAAAGGAAGCTCTCATCTCAACCCCAATTATACAATCGCCAGATTGGAATCTACCATTTGAGCTGATGTGCGACGCTAGTGACTAAGCAGTGGGGGTTGTCCTTGGCCAAAGGAAAGAAGGAAAGCTGCATGCTATATATTACGCTAGTAAGACCCTGGATGATGCTCAGAGGAACTACACCACTATAGAAAAGGAGCTACTGGCTGTGGTTTATTCCATCGAGAAATTCAGATCGTACCTCTTGTGGTCTAAAGTGATTATCCATACGGACCACGCAGTGCTGAAATACCTATTGACCAAGAAGGATGCGAAACCGTGCTAATACGGTGGATCCTCCTCCTGCAAGAATTTGATATTGAGATGAAAGACAAGAAAGGAGCGGAGAATGTAGTGGCAGATCATCTGTCGTGGTTAATTCAAATGCATAGGAATGACAGTTTGCCAATTGATGATTCTTTCACTGGCCAACAGTTGTTTGCAACGAACTCCTCTGAAGCCCCTTGGTACGCTGATATAGTAAACTACCTGGTAAGTGGCATAGTCCTGCAAGGGTTGGCGACTTACTCGAGGAGGAAATTCCTACATGACGGCAAGAATTACTTTTGGGATGACCCATACCTATTCAGGACTTGCACCGATGTGATCATTAGACGATGTATCCCAAAGGAAGAGGCGACCTCCATCATATCGCATTGCCACGATCAACCATGTGGGGGGACACGCAGCTGTCACTAAAACCACAACAAAAATGCTCCAAAGTGGCTTCTATTGGCCCACCATATTTAGAGATGCGAATGAATACATCAGAAAATGTGATAGATGCCAAAGGATGGGAAACATCACTAAAGAGAATGAAACACCCCTTCAGTGCATCTTGGAGATAGAACTATTCGACTGTTGGGGCGTTGACTTCATGAGGCCCTTTCCATCGAGTAATGGCAATAAGTACATCTTGGTTGCCGTTGATTACGTCTCGAAGTGGTTGGAGGCCTTAGCCACCCCGACAAACGATGCGAGGGTAGTAGCCAAATTCTTCAAGAATACAATCTTTCCTCATTTTGGAGTCCCCATGACAATCATCAGTGATGGAGGAAGCCATTGCATCGAGAAGAAGTTTGAGACGATGCTAAAAAAATATGGAGTTCATCACAAGGTCGCCCTTGCTTATCACCCTCAAACTAGTGGTCACGTGGAGGCATCCAACAGGGAAATCAAAGGCATCCTAGAGAAGACGGTGAGGGCCTCAAGGAAAGATCGGTCACACAAGTTGAGCAATGCTCTTTGGGCGTATCGCATCGCATTCAAAACTCCCATTGGGACAACTCCCTACAGACTGGTGTATGGAAAAGCTTGCCACCTTCCAGTAGAATTGGAACATAGAGCGTATTAGGCAATAAAGAAAATGAACTTTGACTACCAGAGCACCGCCACGAGACGAGCCTTGCACAACAACGAGCTTGACGAAATTCGGTGACACGCCTTTGAGAATACAAAGATATATAAGGAAAGGGCCAAGGCCTATCATGACAAGAATATCACGGTGGTTCTCCATGACGTCGGTGACCAGCAACTCCTCTACAATTCAAGACTATGCCTCTTCCCCAGGAAATTAAAATCAAGGTGGACCGGCTCCTACAAGATAGTGAGTTTACCTCTGGGGGTGCCGTAGAGCTCGAAGGGAAGAACGATAATTTCAAAGTAAACGGCCAGAGAATTAAACGTACAGAGCAGGAGAACCAATTGGACGAGAGGAGACATGCTTCCTCGAGGAGTGCCCCACTATTTGTTGAAGAACTTGAGGGAGTCGAGCTCATGACTCAAAATGAGTGCCAATCTTTTATATCTTAGATTATCTTTTTCAATTTTTTAGTACATCTAATCCGGGAAACCAAATAAAAACACTTTCCCTCCCTACAGGTTGATAGGTAAGGGGCACACAAATCGATTTCCTCAATGACAGAGAGAGCTGGAAGGAAAATAGCTGAGAGAAGAGAAAAACAGCCAAAGGTGAAGAGTCGCAGGGGATACAGGTGACTCGACTGACCAGCAGCATGCTCGGTCGAGTAGCACAAGCACAAGAAAAGGGAAGGAAATCGTCATTCTGTCTGCATGGCCCGAGCAACCTTTGCTCGATCGAGTCACCAGCTGACTCGTCCGAGCAGACCAACTGCTCGATCGAGCAGAGAAAAGTGCAAGAAATGCTTCAAAAATGACGTTCTGTCTACACGGCCCGCGCAGCATTCACTTGGTCCGAGTGGTCGCTTACTCAACCGATTAACCATTTGCTTGACCGAGCTGAAGATATCATGTCAATCAACGGCAAAGCTTGCTTGGCCCGAGTAGACCTTGCTCGACCGAGCTACTGAGAGAGTATTATACTCGAATCTTGATTAATTTTAATAGCCAGCTCGATCGAGCAATCAGGCTGCTCGATCGAGTCGCGAGCTGTTAAATTTTGGGACCCATTCTAAGCCAAGTTCGAGCCATTTACTTACCCTAGAACATCAATATCTAAGCGTTCTTTACGCTAATCACCTCCCGCATTCTCCTGCCGCCACCACCTACTCGATCTGGACGGCTGCCAACCCACCCCCCGCTGTCGTCGCCAATCACCGACCAGTTCATCTCTCTCTCCATCTCTCTCTCTCTCTCTCCCTCCCCATCCTAAATTCTACCCCCTCTCTGCCCTTTCCCAATTCCCCACCCCCCTTTCGAACTGCCGACCACCTCCACCGGAGCCGCCCATGCCGGCGGCGCTTCTTTCCTCCAAAACAACCACACCCATCTACCCCCCTTCTCATCTTGTCTCCAACCCTTATGTCACCCAAGAATAATTTTGCTCATTCGAATTCAATGCTCACCATACCCACCAAATCAACCGAGCATAAATTCACTTGGCTGAGCTCTAATCCCCATACATATTTATTATCATCCCCTGATATTATTTTCTTCTATCTCAGTTATGCATTGTCAGCGGCAAGTCCAGGAACAGTTTGGGGGATACTTCTGATCAGCAGCATTCACACGCCCTATACGCTCGTCCCCATCATTCTCTTAGCATCGTTGGTGTAGGTACACTCTCTTCCTACATACTTTACATACCTTGCCACGTTTATATACTGCTTGCATGATGCCACCACACTGAGCTAGACCCATAAATGCCGACACCTGCCCACCAAACCATAGGCCTACTCGACACACTTGTCGTACACGCTCACCCACACCAAGCCATATTGTTGGAGAGTCTTCTGCCCCTGCACCACTGGCAACCAACACCCCAACCCCTCCTGAGCGCCTGTACCTCTATGACTCTGCATATGACGTTAGCTTTCGGGATAGTGACCAGAGCGACCAGTTTGTTGCCTTACTCCTGCTCCTAAATCATGGAGGTGGCACAACTCAGCAGTCCATTGAGCATGATCTCCCTGTTATCCGAAACCTGATCACAAATTGGCAGGCCGACCTTGTCGTCGAGCCACAGCCAGCTGCTGCTTTACCTGGTCCACAGCAGGGGGACCCATCACCCCCGACAGACAGTGGTGCCCCTGCTTGATGTTTTCCTTACACACTTTTTTCTTCCCACATATTATATTGTGCCCATCTGTCTCTTTGGGCCCTGGTCTTGCACAGCTTAGGGGAGGACCCACCATGCATCATTTCATGCATATGCATCATCTTTTTATCAATGCATCATATCACGTTTTATTTCTTCTGCACAGTTTTATTTTCTATTCCTTTTCATCCCCTCACCCGCCCACCCTTTCTAGCATCATCTCCAGTATACTAGCATTTTCTCAGTAGTGAGGACACTGCTGGATTTAGCTTGGGAGATGAGCGCTATCGCTTTATTTTTCATTTTCTTTTATATTTTCTTTCGTTCTTCGCCTTTCCACTTTATTTTCCCACCCATTTTCCACCTTTTTATCTTGTTTCCCATTCAACATCACGTTTTTCATTTTTTTGCCATGCATGCATTTCTGTTCTCATTCTCTTGTTTTCTCCGCCCTTTTTCATTTTGCTGAGGTTGTTCTGCATGATGATACTTCTCATAGCCCTCAGTAGCTACTCACGGTGCTTAGATTTGATGACATGCTATTTAGAGTACTTTAAGTTTTTCTATCTATAAGTGTGCATTTTCTCTTGCTGATCTCTCTAATTTAATGCCTGATATGAATTAAAATTGAATGCATGAAATAGTATCTAGTATGTGCTTTGTTGGGTAATGCACCTAGGTTCATGCTTCATTAGAACATTTGGAGCACCTATTTGCTATCTCATTCGCTTCTGTTTGCATGCTTGATATTATTGTGCTATTACCACATGCTTTTCAGTATTCATTAAGATGAATGAAAATATCCATGCAAGCCATGAGTTTAGTTAGAGTGTTATCCTATCGAAGCGTTGTGCACCTCTGATAAGTGAACTGAGTGATATATTATTTTCCTTCTCCACATATCTTTATGATTCTCTACATATCATTTGGTTTCACCCCACACAACTACCCTTACAGCATCTTACTTCCCAAAAATCCCACACACAAAAAGATAGCTTCTAAATAAAATGAAATGAAAAAAAGGAGAAAAAGAGAAAAAGAAAAGAAAAAGAGAAAATAAAGAAATAAAATTGTTTTTATATCCTTTTATTAGAAGCTACTACAAATATTTGGGAAAAGACAAAACTTTTCATATCTTATTCCTAGATGCGACGCCTCGAGCTAAGCTTGGGGGGGGGGGGGGGGTGAACCAATTGATTATATGAATGATTATAACATTAGAGTGGGAACAATGCATAATGGGTAGATTCGATAATGCTTGAACTTTACAAAATATTTTAGTTTTGGATATTTTTCGTGATTCGAAGTGAATATTTGAATAGCTTGATTTCTTTTATTCTTTATTGCATGTTGGTGTGATTCTCTATACTCCGCTTGTATCTATTGACTGAAAAGTGCATTGCTAACTCTTTTTATACTCGACTCTATAGATTGCATGAGATCGATATGAGTTAATGGCATGATTTCAGAAGGTCCCTGCTTTTGTCTTTATTGCATTCTAACCATATGATTAGTAAAACTTGAAAATACCATTAGCATGTGTTTTTACTATTCGAAGCATCGTGATATACTGCTGAGGCTTGATATCTGATTGAACAACTTTAGCACCCTCTTTCCATCTCTATTCTCTTTTATTTTTAACTACTAAAAAAATGCTTGCATATCGCTTTTTTTACAGTTTAAAAGCGCTAGCCAAGCTACCGCTATGGTAGCTTGGATAGCGCTTTTATAAGCGCTATCTAAGTGGTTTACTAAGATAGCGCTTTACTATCGTAGCGCTTTTGGAAGCGCTATTATAGATTACTCGAGAAATTTTGATTTTGACCTTGCGTAGCACTTTCTAAGAGCTATCTAAGTGGTTTACTAAGATAGCGCTTTACTACCTTAGCTCTTTTGGAAGCGCTATTAGAGATTACTCGAGAACTTTTGATTTTGACCTTGCATAGCACTTTCTAAGCGCTATACCAGGTATCACTAAGATAGTGCCTAATAAGCGCTATTGTAGTACATTACTTCGATAATGCACGCTCGAATTATTTTCTCTCAGTCAGTCTCCGAACCCTCTACGGCCCCCACTGCCTACTCTTTTCTTTTCATCATCATCCTTCATCAAAAGACAGTAATCGGTGACCTCCCTAAACTTGGGCACTCTCCTTAAATCAATATATGAATCAAAAGTAAACAAAAACAGCCAATATATTTAGCTAGTACTCCAGCACAAATGACAGAAAGTTCACATATACACGAGCACATTATTCCCTGAACAAAATAAAGGAATTGCATTGAGACGTGTTCAAAATATTTATAATCAAGAAGTTGCCTGATCAAATTTTCCAACATCTTCGGGCGAATACAGTTTCGGGCGAATACAGTTTCTAGTGGTACAAGATCAATGGCCAAATCATCAGATTTCACTTAGGCTACAACAAAAGGATCAGCCTTCTTTCTAAGCACTCACTTGCTTCCCTAAAATTACACAATCAAACTTCCCGTAGCCTCTGCACACCTAAACCCAAAAACATCAAAATGGCCCCAGCTCTTCTGAGTAACTAAAAAGGCTAAAAGGCCATAGGATTGCAAATCTTATCCTCATCCATGCCAGCAGGCTGATCTCTCCTAGCGGCCCTCCTGCTGGCTTAGCCATTATAATCTGCACAGGGTCCAAGGTTTTGATGTCAACGAAAATGGAAGCTATGCTCAGAAAATTAACACTGAATAAGAGGATGAAAAAAACATTACTCACCTGATCGACACGCAGAACCGTGCATGAAGCATCAGCGGCATATTTGGCAAGAAGTATGGAAACCTAGACAAATATCATGGTTTAGCCAGCATGATCATAATAATAAGGCAACTAACTTAAAAATGAAGCATGTGCAGTATCAATACCTACCAAATAAGGACTCTTCGAAAAGAGATCTGGAAATTTCTCTGCAGGCTGATAAAAACATACATTAGCCACCTCTTACAAAAAAATACATCACAAATAACAAGCTCATAACACACAAAACATTTCAAAGGTACTAAAATAAATAATGAAAAGCATATGGATTCAATCTGGTTAAGGATGCAAGAAACTTACACATTACATGTCAAAATGTTCTGCCATTGCTTGTTAATGATGATATTTATATGCATTGATGGGATCTCAAAATAGTTCTGTCATATATAGATTTTCAGACAAGCGGGCGTGCGCGCGCACAGATGATGCACATTTCATATCAACCATCATGGGATGAGCCAAAGGGGATACCATATACATTGCTCATGAGAAACAGAAATTGTTCATTAAACAAGTTTATTTATTCCAAGATTAAATTGGACCACTAAAAGGGAAAGGTCCGGTGATTACAGAAAACAGAGCAATATGTTGTGGTATATATATCCAAGATTAATCCATTAAAGGGAGAATGGCTAACATGAGAGACACCGGAAAAGGAGAAATAAAAATGTGAGCATTCAAACACTAACCAGATAACATGCCCAACTTATGATATCCAAACACGCAGACTGATGGAAAATAAGACGTCTTATGTTGCTACTTGCAGAGTGTTCCATTATAAAAACTAGCCTAATTGACTCTCCTGTAAGAAAATGATGCATAAAATACGAATGAGATGAGTTGGACGGAAAACATGATGATCAAGTTATTTGACTATTATAATTAAAGATATTTTTTGTTGTCAGGTTTGCCCTTTTTAAGCTTTAAATGATAAAGCAAAGAAAAGGATAATGAAAACACAAAATTAGACTGTGTTTTGAAAAATTGGACGGTCCCAGTTCTTACAAAATTAGCAATCATCTGTAACTTGAGTAGACCTCCAATGTCAAAACAAAAAAATCCATGTTACAATTAGATTGCAAAGTACATGTCTGGAATTATATTTACAATTTCTATGCTCTAGCTTAAGGGGTAGTTTTCAAGAGTAGAAATTATTGTTACAATTAGATTGTAATTAGAAAGTAAAATATACCTTGAATTAGGGTAATTTCGCGCGACACGCATTAGAAAAGGCTTCAACACTTCATCTTTTCCTTGAGGAATCGATTACACAAGTATCCCGTCCAATTGACTTTAAAATTTTCTATTCTTTTTGGGGAATAATACTTGAGTGACTCCCTATTAACAAACGGTAAAACATAAAAGTTACAAAACATAGTTAGACGAGATCAAATACTTCAAAAATATAAAGTAGTTCTAAAACGATTTACTTATGGGAATAGGAATAGTCTTATCACCAAAACTCAAAATATCCTCAATAAAGCAATAAACATAGTGACCACAATGAATGCCATCAGTCTGCTTTGAACACTAAGAAAATAACGTCCAATTAAGTATATAAAATTTATTACAATAATATTTCGTATATAATAAATTTCAAAATTGCAAAGTAATTACTTGAATGATAACCTACTTGAATCTATTGTATGCCACTATACTGATATTGCCACCTCGGAGAGTTTGATAACCTCTTATACCACTATTTTTATAAATTAAACAATAGTATACACATGTACATATAGATTTGTAATGAAAAAAACTTGAAGATATATTTACCTTTCAACAAAGTTTTTCAAATCCACACATTGTGAAATCTTTGCATTTTGTGGATCAATGAAGTATATCGACTCTGTTTGGGTATTGATAGCAACTAATGCCCAATGATGACTGCATAATGTTTTGAAAAAAATTAGACAAATCACATATTTAATAAACATATAATTATTTAATATTATATTGAACTCACCCAACATTATGCGGTATCAATAATAGATGGTTCTGTTATGTATACTTCAGGAGACATTTGGCCAAATGATTGGACGATGTTCCACTAACTACCATTGGCGCAATATGGGGCGATAAAAAAGAAAACTTGCCGGCCAACTCGGCATTTTCTAATAGATAAACATCACCCACATACCTTTAAAAATACATAAGAAATGAGTTTTCTAAAACATTTATATCAAATTAGATGGACAACTTTTAATAATTTTATTACCTGATATAAAAGGCAATGCTTATGGCACTTAGCCATCCATCCTCCAAAACCTCCAAGATATTTTCATAAATAATAAGTTTATCCAAGTCTCTCCATCAAAAGATGCTTTAATAGGAACTTTTATGCTGTTCACAATAGTTTGGGGTGCGAGACGTAAAAGGTGCAACACCATGGAATCTTGAGGAGAATCTCCACTCTTGGGATAACCTACTTGCTTAGCACAAAATGTTGACTCCATAGTTTTCAAAGTAGGCTTATTAGCACCTGTGTGAATTTTCTGGCTCCTCTTATCCATCTTCCTAATAGGTGGACCCTATAAACAAATTTTAATATACATAGAGTATTCATAAAAAACATAAAACAAAAGTCTGACATTAACCCATACTTCCACAAAATGCACCCTACAAATTACTCTTTAAACATTTAATCCCTTTCAAATTCATTCATATTTGATTATATATGTAAAGCTAGAATTTTACTCATCAAAGATACCAGTTAAATAGACTTTACCTCTATTTTCAAAGATACCAGTTTTTTTGGCCATGAAATAAAATGTCCAACCGCTTCTCCAACAGTCCTAACCTCGTCAGTTTGTTGAGGCACCCATGAATGCCTCTCGGATTCCACCGCCACCTCAAATTGTATCCTCGCGTAACCTTCTGGTAGTGGAGCACCATAAAGAATCGGGCCATTATGCAAAATACCTTGCCCGACATGTCTCCGGGGATTCGCAACGTATAAATAACATGTAATAGGACCCTAGCAATGAAAAATATATTAATGAATGTGACTCTAATGAATAAATAAAGGGTTAGTTTGTATAGTCGCTTAATATACCTCAGGAAGATCTGGATCCGAAACATCAAGGTCATCATCCGAATCCATGGCATCATCATCGAAATTATCCATGTGGCTAGAACCACAAGAAGTCGCCATATGCTGATCGGTCTTCATCTCCTGGATTTATTTCTCTAGTCTATTGAATTGCCTTCTCAAATTTGACAATTCAGACAATTCAGGAACAGAAGACAAAGATCTCTTTGTGACACCAAATCCACATCCTCGTACACGGCCTGAATAAACGAGAGGAATAGCTCGATCCAGCAAGTCTTCAACTCCAATATCATTCAGCTCCTCTTCTCCCAACTCTTGTGTTATGCGAACCTAATAGAAACATTAGAGACTAATAACTAAATGCAAAATGAGACTTCAATCCTTTGTTTCCTCATATGGTAAAATTATTTGTTACCACAAGAAAAAGAAAAGAAGTGAAATTAATGTAGATCAACTTAACCACAGAATTTAAGTGCACAAGTAACCATGACTCATTTATAATCAATCTTTGTCTTAGAATATTACCACATCCTCCAGTATTCGCAAGGTAGTAGGATCATCAACCTGGTGCTCAGCATTAATCCTCGCTTTCTTCCAAGTATCTAAGCGAGTCACTATAGGATACTCTTTCCCTTCACGTAATTTCTCTTCAATCTACGAATTTCAAGGCCACAATTAGCATGAACAAACAAACAAAACCATTCAAATCCATCAGCTTGGTTGATGATACAAATTATTTTCACAATACATACAATCTGCTCTCTCAGCCGCGCATAACCCATACATGCTTTCCTATATCGCGCCTCCATTGATTCCGCTCTCACTTTGTTTATTTTGCTTGTTTCCTACAATTGAGTGTTGTCATTAGTTAGTTTAAATTGTAGTGTCATCAAATTGAAAGTAATGAAATAACGTAAACGTTACCTTAAAATCTAGAGTCGATGAGTATGCCACGAAATCTTTCCAAAATGGAGACACAGAAGACAAGTGCAAGTATATGAAAAGTGGCTTATCCGAGTAGTTATCCTGGCTATCTCAAGAAAGATTCCTTAACCTCCTAAAGACTCTGTGCAGGTAACCTGCACGACGAAGAATCAGTTTCTTGTATGTTTTGTCCACCCCAGCAAATGTTTCCTATTTATGATCAAGCAATGATGAAAGATGTAAGTAAAGGTCTTAGCTTTAAATGAAATGTAACACAGACAACAACAAAATAACATACTGGATTTTAGTTGACATGACTAGCATGCTCAGGTCTGAAAACTAGACTACAAATGAAACATATATCTCAACATCTCAACAACAAAATTAGATTTAGAGCCAAATCCTAAAGATGCACGTCTGAAATTAATGAGTTACGAGGAGAACACACTAAACTAATATAAGAAATAGCTAAATCAATTACAGAGCTTATCTTATGAACATATCTTGTGTGTGAACCAGACTAAATCATACTATGCACGTCTTGACATCCTAATGAAATATGTTAGAGTGGGTTGATCTGATTCTATTTTATTCAGTAGGGTGATGTGTCACAATCATTTTCTGCATATTAATCAAAATTTTCAGCACTAAATCTTCTAATTTTCTGGTGCTGACATACATTTTTTAAGAATTTTTTTGAAGAAATCATTGCAATAGTTCTGCTAACAAATTCTGTAGTATTTATCTTTTGATGTGGTTTGATCTGTTCCAATTTAGTCAGCAGGGTGATGGATCAGAAGCATTTCCTGAGGACTATTCCTATTTTATTAGCTCTAAATCTTCTAAATTTGCTTGAAATGGGAGTCAATGGGTACCATGTGCCCATGTCATTGTTTCCAAATGCTGCATCTAAAGGAGCAGGTTTGATGATCATTTTATATCCATTTTAGTTGGGTACCCTTTTATTAATTTTCGTAGTAAATCCTTAATTTTAGTGAACAATGAAACAAAATCTTGTGCAGTTTGTCTGGATGGAAGTCCACCAGCTTATCATTTTTCTCCAGGATTTGGCTCAGGGGTGAATAATTGGTTGGTTCATATGGAGGTTAGATTTCCCTTCAATTGATTTAGCTATTTCTTATGTTAGTTTAGTGTGTTCTCCTCATAACTCATTAATTTCAGACGTGCATCTTTAGTGTGTTCAATACGTCCAGCAATCTTGACATCCTGATGAAATATGTTAGATACTTAAAACAACTATGCAATTATCAAAACGTTGCCTTGGTGTAATATATGATATCAAATAGTGAACTTACGAAGCAACCCTTTGTCATCATTGAAATTCCATATACAAATGAAATTCCTATCCTATTGAGAGGATTAATTAATTGTTAATTATGTACATAACCATCTACTAATTTGTAGATGATCCATTACTATTAAAGCAGATGAGGATCCAAGTACATCCATTTTTTTTGGAAAATGCATATGTAATAGAGTACGATTCAGCACAATAAACAATTAGTGATGTGTTAACAGTGATTTATCGAACTAATCAGCATCCTATGTCGTTGATACTGCATTTTCTTTATAAACAAACTTTAAATTTTTCTTTAAAAATGAAAGATCAAATATATTAATGTTCAAAACATAATCACATTGGAACTGGGAAATGCTAGTGTCTAAAGACATAATCCAAACCCCCCTCACATTATTCTGAGCCACCCCCAAATATTCTATTACTCCGCAAACCAACAATCCACAGGGCAAAAGAACCGTATTACTACAACTTGCACAAATATTAATACAAACATAATGACAACACTACGTACACATCAAAAGTTCTCTTAAATTTCTCGTTAGCTACTAGTCATTTCCATTGTGACTGGGTTACTTTTTTCCACCCCCAGAACACTGGGCAAATCCTAATGAAGAGATTCTATCTAAATCAATTACAGAGCTGAAGGACATTTTTTCATCAGTTGAATACAAGAATATTGACTTTTTAAGTCTTCTATATTGCTAGTGCACTTTAGTCAAGTGTTTTTCTCACATAAAAGGTCCCTGAGTTTGTAACACTGGTGCAGCTAAATCCAAAGGGCTTCTCTGTCAGTTATAAGATTTTTTACCAACACTGGCAATGCCATGTGAGCTAATCATTTGTTCTGCAGAGGATGAGGCCGTATCTTGTAGGTGTACTCTGCATGTGAGCTTCTGTTATTGTGGAATCTCTGGGGCTCAAATGGGGACTGCCTTCCTCTTCATTCAGGATGAGCATAAGAATAGATGTAAATTGTAAGCTATTCAAAGTCATACATTCAATGCAGGATATGATAAATAATAAAATCTTCGAAAATCAAAATGTATATGTCTATCAAATTGTTATGGTATTTTAGGTACGTCAATGACCGAAATATCGTGACTTGCACTTTAATACTGGCATATCCATCTGTCTATTATAAAGATAACATTCTATTATCTTTATAACATATCTGTATTTTTTTTGGTTTCAGTCATCTACTTATGGCAAGGTTCTTGTCCTGGATGGATTTATTCAAGTGACAGAGAGAGATGAATTTGCATACTAAGATATGATCACACACCTTTCGCTTTGCTCCATTCCAAATCCTAAGAAGGTTATTTACCATATGAAAACTTGCATATTTCAAAAAATTGCAAGGTAGATGGTGTACAAGGTGTAATGAAATCAAGTGTTAGCTTTCTTAATAGACCAAGAAATAAGAAATGCAGAGCCTAGCTAGCATGCAGAGTTCAAAAGGTCAATTTCATCCAAATGAAGTTATACGAAGACCTAGCATGATATAGACTGGAAAATCATCTCCACAAGTAACTATTCCTGATGGAATAATTCTATTTCTAACTTTGTGCAGATTACTAACAGTTCAGGAATATACCTTGATTTCATCCCAAAATTGGTCTTTCAGGACTGTCAAATATTTATAATGCCAATCTGTAATCGTGATTGGAAAAGTTCTTCTACTACAAGAGCCAATGAAGTGTGCTAGGGTCATCGACGCTTTGCCAAGTGGTTGACCCATTTCATTCCAATTCACCTTTATTACATCTCTTTGCCATTTTTTCTTAACATTCACCATAGTAACTATTCCTCGAGACTGAATCTGAGACATGCCACTAGTACCATCGGAACCACCTGTCTCACCTCTTCTAGAACCACCCTGACCATCCCCACTAGCACGCTCTTTGCGCTGGGATCCAGTAACCATGATCCTGTAAATAAGAGAAGAACAAGATCATAAGATGCCAAGATTAATAGATGAGAGTGAATGCATATTAGAACAATTTCTACATATCTTATTCATTCCAATTAAGTGAAATAAGCACAATCTAATGCATGTCCAAAGAAGATTTGTAGTTGTAGCTGAAATGACTATATATAAATTACAAATATATAATAGGAACAAATCATACATTTCTTCTTCACTGTAGCTATCTTCTTTCTTTTCGTAGTTGGCTTTGCTCGTTCATGACCATGTATATTAACTAAATCTGGATTTACTTATCCACCCTCATCATGATCATATCTTGCATATAAGCGTTGACAATTATAATCAGTGCTCGGGCACACATACATGTTCTCAAAAGAAGGATCATTAATTGTGTCAACGTCCTCATCAACATGGTCACTAACTTGGTAATTGTTATTGAACTTGTTTGACAATATAACAATGGACCACTTCTTATCAACTGGGTCACTGACATAAAACTCCTGCTTAGCTTGTGTTGTCATAATGAACGAATCGTCTTTGTACCCAACCTTTTTCAAATCGACCCGTATGAATCCAGAACTTTCAACATGTACCCCATGAGGAATGCTAACCCAATTGCAGTCAAACAACGAAACTCGGTATCTGACATAGTCAATTTCCCACGTATTCATGATTTGTCCAAAGTATGTTGTATCTGTCTGGTTTAGTGCGGTGGCATTAATAGAAACCCCGCTATTCTACACAGTACTCCTCTCATCGTGTTCTATAGTGTAGAATGTGTATCCATTGATGAGATAACATTTGTAAGAGTAAACATGCATATCAGGTCCTTATGACAAAAACTTAACCCTTTCAGATACGGAATCACTTTTCTCTAAGATCTTATCACCAATATGACACTTAAACCAATCAATGAAGGTAAAATTGTGTTCCACTTCAATCCAATCAGAGCCTTTTTCTGGACATTTTCTTGAGATAACCTGCTTGTGCAACTCAACATAAGGAACAACATCAATTGTGTTATGTAGAACACACAAGTGTACCCGTCGCCAATGTTCGAGGTTGATCAACATTGGTTGACCACCTGTTTCACCCTCACCGTCAATCCTATTAGTGTGACGAGTACTCGAAAGTCCAATTACTTCGACATTTGGGATATATTCAGACCAATAATCTATCGCTTCTTCAATTGAATAGGTTTCAGCGATGCAAGCTTCTGGTCGGTACCTGTTCCTCACATAACCTTTCAACACTTTCATATACTGCTCTATGCCATACATACATCTCATACGTGCAGGACCACACATCCTCGTCTCGTAAACCAAGTGTACAATCAAATGAATCATGATATCAAAGAAAGAAGGTGGGAAATACATCTCAAGCTCACAAAGTGTTTCTATAATCACTTTTTGTAGACTTGACAGACTTTTTGGGTCTATGACCTTGCTGCTCATGGCTTTGAAAAACCAACATAACTTTGTGATAGTTTTACGTACATTTTCTGGCAAAATAGCATGAATTGCAATTGGTAGCAAATTCTCAATGATGACATGATAATCATGTGATTTTAAAGTCATCAATTTCAACTCGGGTAAAGATACAAGACTTTGTATGTTAGACGAGTACCCCTCAGGTACCTTCACGGAGAGGAGTGTCTCGAGTAACACAATGCTTTTCTTTCTTAGACAAAGTATGAGTAGCAGGAGGCAAGTATGGTGCTTTCCCCTCCTTTGGTACAGGTGCAAGTTCTTCTATAATTCCTATGTCAACCATGTCCATTCATGCATTGAGTCTATCTTTAGATTTCAAATTGTCACCTAATAAAGTATTTAGCAAACTAGCACCAACATTTTTCTCATTTTGCATGAGATCAATAAAATGCCTAACAAACAAGTCCTTTCAATAAACTAACTGAAAAAAGATTGATTCTTTCTTTGATTCTTTCTTAAAACCTTTAGTGGGAACAAACTTTGCAAACTTCTTACCAAACTGTGTCTTAATGTTTTCTACCTCCTTCAGCACATCAACACCTGGCAATGTACGAGGTGGACACCGATCTTCAACTTCACCATTGAATGCCTCGGACATCGTTCTGTAGGGATGGCTTCGATCCAACCATCGTCTATGCCCCTTGTAAACAGACTTCTTACAATGACTCAATCGAAGATGATCTGTGTCATTTGTACAACATGGGCAAGCACAATGCCCCTTCACACTATATCCAGAAAGGTTGCCATAAGCTGGGAAATCATTGATTGTTCCAAACAACATAGCCTTCAATCTAAAATCAGCCTTTTTATATCCATCGTATACATCAACACCCTCTTCCCACAACACCTTTAAGTCCTCAATTAAAGGAGCCAAATATATGTGGCGTTCCCAGGTTGCGTAGGTCCTGATATCAAAATAGACAACATCATTTACTTCCGCTTCATGCATAACCAAGGAGCCAGGTTATAGATCATCAAAATCACGGGCCATGTACTATGGGAAGTACTCTGAAGACCATGAGGTTTCATTCCATCTGTTGAAATTACTAAGCGCAAGTTCCTTGGATCCTTGCCAAATTCCGGATATTTATTATCAAATGTCTTACACTGAGGTGAATCGGCTGGGTGTCTCAATATTTCATCATTAATTCTTTCATCATGATGCCATGTCAAGAATTTAGCATCTTCTGCGCTACTATACAACCTCCTAAATCTAGAAATTATAGGAAAGTACCACATAACTTTGGCTAGGGAGTTTTTTTCTTATATCGCTTCTTGCCACACTTGGGACATTCATTCAATTCTGTGTACTATTTTCTAAATAAAATACAATCATCCGGACAAGCATGGATCTTCTCATGTGTTAACCCGATAGATTTGAGCATTTTTTAGCATCATACGCTCTACAAGGGAGCACATTCCCATCTGGCAGTAGCCCACTTACAGCTTCTAACATCTCTGTGAAGAACACATCAGAAACTTGGTGACTAGCTTTTAAGTTGTACAAAATCAACACAGCTGACAATTTTGAAGCCTTTGTACAACCCGGCCACAATGGTAACCCACCATCCTCTCTTAAGTTATCACACATATCAGGATAATCCCACAACTCTTCATTGACAACACTTGGAAAATTCTTAACAGGACTAGATTTATCATTACCATACTACTTGTGTTCATTATATTTTCAAACTCAAATTGAGAGCCCAATTGACTTGATGAACTACATTTACGTTTGTGACTTGAGCCACATTTATCTTTGCTCTCACCATGATATGTCCAAACCATATATGTTCTGTCAATACCGTGACACATTAAATGCTCATGCAACTTCATTTCACCACTAACGTCTTTTACTTTTAGACATTTTCGACAAGGACATTTAATGAACGTCGGATTTTTAGCATTCTTGATTGCATGAGCACAAAACTCTTCCACCCCTTTCTTATACGTTTCAGCTAATCGATCTGCATTTACCCAATATCGATCCATCAAGAACAATACTACAAAAATTAATATAAAGTTAAATTTCCACATTCGTACTAATTCCCAATCAAAAATTCGAATGAAATAAAAACTAGGTAGTAGAGATTAGAGATGTAGAGACTATGGATGTAGAGAAAAAATTGACAAAAAATGGAAAAATTAGAGATGTAGAGACTATGGATTCACCTGAATGCCGTGCGCGAGGTAGTAGAGAAACCAGCAGGCGTTTCCGACCTGAATGCCAGCCTGTGAGGAGGGGGATGTTGACCATGTGTACCCCACGTGGATCGGAGTGAGGAAGGCCTTGTTCGTGCTTCCGGAGTTGAACGTGTTCGGATTTGGCTTCACGTTCTTAGTGCCAGAGTCGAAGGGGAAGTCGTTGGAGGAGATGTCGAGAGAGAACGAGGGCGAAGATGGCGATGACTACGGTGGCGATGAAATTTAGGGCATCTTCAACTCCGACCTATGAGGAGGGGGAGGGGAGGTAGATGTTCGGGAGGTCAAAGATGTCGAAGCCTGGAGATGTTTGCGTTTGCGATGGCGAAGGCCGGAGGGGGAGGTCAACGCAGATGTGGGAGTTCGTCGATTGGAGGGAGGTCGTCGCCAGATGTGAAATTTAGGGCTTGGGGAGCGGGAATCGTAAATTTTTTCCGCCTAAGGCAAAGGCTGGGATATTTTTTACAGCGCTATTAAGGGATTATATATATGTATATTTTTAAATAAGAGTGCTTACGTAATGATTAGTACCATAGCGCTAACATAAAGCGCTATTTAAGGTATTCCTTAGATAGCACTTTAACAAAAAGCGCTATGTAAGTGTTTTTCCCTTAATTTTGATTTATTTTTATTTTCTGTAAGTGCAGAAGAACTATACAAGAGCTCACTTAGATAGCGCTTATTAGAAGCGCTATCTAAGTGGCGCTACCTAAGCCCAAATCTGTAGTAGTGATTCCTTTTGTTTATCACCTGACATACCTAATATTCGTCTTCCTCGAGGACGAGTAAGAGGTAAGCTTGGGGGATTTTGATGTATCATATTTTCCATCTTTTCATGGCATCGTTCCATTACATTTCATATCATATTCGCATCTAAATCCCGTATTTTCCTATGATACTGCAATTCTAATGCCATGTTCAAGTTTCGTAGAGTTTTGTGGATTTTCAGAGATTTTGGATCGATTCGGGATCACTTTTAGATATGGACACATCCAGCATGCCCGTGAGCCCGTTGGCGAAGCTCGACAGCAGTCCGCCGAGGTTTGGAAGCCCATGGGAGGAGTGGAGGAGATAGCCAAGAGTGGAGGAGAAGATGTCAGGAGTTAGCTGAGCAGAGTAGGCTGCTCGGTCGAGCTGATGCACAAGAGAAGCTGATACGTATCCGACTCGACCGAGCAGTGTGGTGCTCGGTCGAGCAACTTCTATTCTTTTCGAAGGTCCACCATCAACGTCCTGCTCGACCAAGCAGGACTTGCTCGATCGAGTCAGCTGGCGACTCGACCTAGCAAGGCCTACTCTGGCCGAGTAGACAGAAAGACAATTTTTCAAGAAACTTGGGCCACTGACTGACTCGATCAAGTAAGTGGGTTTCCCGACCGAGCAACCCGACCGAGCAAGCTTCTGCTCGACCGAGTCACTGACTCGGTCGACGACAGTGCATGCTAATTTTGGAATTATTTTGGTGGGCCCAGGAGATGCATGAGGGAGAGTGAAATGCGGATCTGAACAAGGAAACGGGGGAAATCATTCTTTGGATGTTTTGGAATTAGTTTTGGAGAGGAGATGGGATTAGAGACGATTTGTAGATCTAACCCTATTTTTGGGGGATAATTGAATTGTTTTTGGAAGATCAATTGCTCTTGCGTTAGAATCTACTTGGATTATTATTCATTATTATTCTTTCTCGTCTTCGGCAAGTAAGTTATTCATTTCTCGCTTAATCCAATTACTACAATGTTTTCTCTTATAAAAATTGGATTTTTATTCGTTAAATTCACCATGTGTGAGTAGTCTCCTCTAGGGTTGATAGGTTAGCGAGAAGACTTTAGGAAGGAGTTGTAGATCTGGATATTTAGGTTGTTTTGGAAATAAGGAGGAGTATTTTGGTCGATTCATCCGAATCCCTAGGATAACTCATACTGAGATCATGCCCACGGTATGTAGAATTGATGAGCTTAATGAGTATCCTTGGGATTTAAATAGGAAAATTAGTGGGTCCAACCAAGTCTCGTGACCATGCCCAGCTCGTGCCTTGAGGGGATCCACCGACGAAATATATCGCTATATTGACGGCTACAGCCATTGCGTCAATGAGAGCCACCGAAATACCTCGAAATTCTAACCCACGAGAGCGGTATGAATTGAGAGACTAATCCCCTAAACCTAATGCAACGTAAGGATCCCATTCCAACATCGATCTCCGACGGTCTTAGCGGTGATCCCTAAGACCCTAGTTTTCTTTATTATCAAGTCAACAACAACATCACAACCAATCTTTCCAACCCGACAGCTAACTCACTTCGAGATCTAAAAATATTCTGAGATCTCAAATACACTGTCACTGTCCCTGTGGGATCCGACGTCTTTTATACTATAATTTAACACCGTCTACTTGCAGATAGAGCCTGGAGCTGACACCTAGGAGCCATAGTACGCCTAGCGATTGTGACACCGCTACGTGGAATTTAGGTGTAAGTTCGGGGTGCATCATCAACCAATAAGATGCATTGTCCCTCAGAGTGCACGGGAACAATATGAGCTTTATAGCGTCTTCACTTATGTCTTTGGCCTCGAAGTTGTTGCACTTCGCCAAGAATGTGTCTATATGGTGGTTTGGGTTTTCAAGTGGATGCCCGTGAAAGGGGTCTTGCTGCATCAAGTTGATCAACCCAGTCTTTAGATCGAAGCTTTCCGCCGCCAGCTACGGCCTCAAGATAGAAGAAGTACTAGAAAAGTTCGGCTTTATATGGTCCTGAATGGACCCAGTTCAAGGAGGAGTACCATCTGCTATTGGTTGAGTAAAAGTTTGACTCCTCTTTTCTGCTCTGAATCTTCTTGCAGTTTTTTCAATCTCGAGATTAAATAATAATTCTTCGTTAAGACCCCCGAGGCGAGTGTTCATGCAAAACAAAAACTTAGAGAAGTACCGTCAGTAGCAAAGTAATAAAAAAGGAAAAAAAGGATGGAAAGATAAGAGGTGGTAAGGTTTGCCAACAAATTCTTCAATATACAAATAACCCAATTAAAAGCGTTACCTCCCCGGCAACGGCGCCAAAAACTTGACGCACCAAGAACTAAAACTTAAAACCCGCCTATCAATGGCATGAATGCCAAAGGCTAGATGCGTCCTAAATGTAACTCATGGACCGTATCGCAAGCGCACGATGTCAAGTTATAGTATAAAAGATATCGATTCCATAGGAGATTGAATGCTAATATGGTCTTGGGTGATTCCTAGATCTTTGGGATATTGCTAGCAGTTGATTTCAAGAGATTGGTTGTTGTGGAGTTATATCTCAAACAAGGTTGTAATCAAAAATAAAAGTCTAGGGCGTTAGGACTCACTACTAGGATCGTCGGATGTCGACGCTTGGTTAAAACTCTTACATTGCATTGGCTTTATTATGAATTGTCGCATCTAAGATGTAGAACTCATGGCTCTAGGCACCATGGGTCTAACGTATCGCATGCTTATCCTGCCCTCGCGATAAGCATGACGTGCGATCCGTGCATTAAGAATCAAAAATATTCATACCATTCTCGTGGGAAGAATGATCTCCACTCATGCCACTCTCGTGGATTGAGCTTTGATGTGTGATTTGGTGGCTCTCACTGATGCAATGGCGGTAGTCATTAATTAGTAATATAGGACATCGATGGATCCCAACAAGGAGTGCACCGGGAATGGCCGCAAACCCTAATTGAATCCACTAACTCCCTAATTAAGTTCATAGGATACTCCTTAAGCTCATCATGGCCACAGACCATTGACATGATCTCAATACGAGATCTCCTACAAACTTGGCTAGATCAACCAAAACACTTTCCTTTTTGAACCAACGCATCCTAAAAATTCCAAGTTTACACCTAAATCCTAAGATCCTAGGGCTAATCCATTTGCCCTAGATTGAACTACTTATGAATCATAGAGATAGAAATAGAAGATTCAATAAAAATAAGAGAGTTCATTATGGCATGCGAAAACATCAAATAAAGGATCGAAAGTTTAGACATCATTATCAGCACGTCGTAGAGCGATAGCAAACACAAGATAATTAAGAATATCTAGCTTCCACGCAATAAAGATCATTAAAACTTCAAGCTTTAGTCTTCACAAAATAGCGACGGCACAAAACTTCTCTAGATCTAAAAACTTTAATTAAAGCTAGGGAAAATATTAAAAGTCTTGTCAACCCAGGGTATAAATCGTGCTTATATTCAAGGGGTATGGACCCAAACAATCTTAGAAAATCTGGGCACTTGGGCCCACAAACTTTCTGGCCGCGTCGTGCTACTCGGTCGAGTAGCGATGCTTGCTCGGTCGAGTTGACATCGGCTCCGCTTTGATACATCTGCTGCTATAGCTGATATGGGCTACTTGGTCGAGTAGCCGATCTGCTTGGTCGAGTAGCTTTGCTGCTCGGTTGAGCTAGGGTGCAAGGGGAGACGTCCAAAATTGGCGTTCTGTTCGAATACAGCTTGGTCAAGCTGGCGGTTTTGCTCAGTCGAGTTGGTGTGTATGTTTCCTCAGCGTCATCGACGTGTCAGCTCGGTCGAGTAGCATCAATACTCGACCGAGTGGCCTGGTAAACTGGACATGGGCTGGAGATAGAGTCCTCATCTCTCTCTCTCTCTCTCTCTCTCTCTCTCTCTCTCTCTCTCTCTCTCTCTCTCTCTTCTCCTTCTCTCCTCCAATCTTCTTTATCGAGGCAAACTCTCATGGAACCTCGCCAATGACGTCTCGAACATGTCGAATGTGTCCTTGTCCCTAAATAGCTCCAATTCGCTCCAAAACTCCTGAAAATCAACAAAGCTATACAAAACTCGAATATGGCGTTAGAAGCACCATAATATATGAAAATGTGGGTTTTGGAGGCGAATATGATATGGAATGAGGCAATAAAAATATGTAAAATATGGACACATCAAAAAGCCAATATGTCATCGGGCCTAGTACAATGGTCATTTTGTAGGGACCTTCCCACTTAGCAGCAAACTTTCCTCGACGGACAATATCTAGGGAAAAATCGCCTTCCGTAGTACTAGATCCCCTAAGCGGAAGCTTCTCGCTCTAACCTTGTAGTTATAATACCGGGCCAGGAGCTCCATTTGTCTGATGATGTTGACCAGTGCTTGGTCTCTCACCTCATTGACCAAATGAGAATTTAACTCGAGGCCCTCTGAATTCCTTTCTTCATCAAAATATTTGAGACATGGTGACTTTTCCCTATTTCAACAGGAACGACTGCTTCATATTCGTAGGTAACCATGAAGGTTGTTTCTCCCGTTGCATCCTTCTGAGTGGTTCTATACAACCAGAGTATCCCCGGAAGGTCCTCTGGCCATGCGCCTTTAAAATCTCCTACCTTCTTTCACTGGGGCTCCAAGATGAATTTGTTAGCCGCTTCGGCCAACCCGTTAGCCTGAGGATGAGCTACAGAGGCAAAGTGTAGTTTGATTCCTCATGCAGAGAGAAATTCCTTAAACTCGGCATCATTGAACTGGGTCCTGTTGTCTGTGACAATGGAGCATGGGACACCCAATCTGTAAATGATTGACTGCTATACAAAACTTTTGATGCTTTTCAGTGATGCGGGCTAACAGTTCTGCCTCGATCCACTTGGTGAAGAAGGCAAGGGCCACAAGCAGGAACTTTCGTTGGCCGATCGCAAGGATGAAAGGGCCAAGAATGTCCAACACCCACTTAGCAACGGGGGTAGGGCTGATGATCGGGATCAGATCGACAGGTGGTGCAGAGTCATGCTTCATAGATTTTTGACATATTGGACATTTTCTGTCGTACTCAGTTGCCTATTTGAACATTGTCGGGGAATAGTAGCCTTGTTTCAAGGCCTTCAAAGATAGAACCCTTCCTCTGCAATGTTTCCCACAGAGGCCCTCGTGAATCTCACGAAGCACATAATCAGCCTCCTACGGGTTCAGACATTTGAGGTAAGGGAGTGCGTCATACATGCTGCATTGCCTCTTATAAAATGACCATTCATGCAAAATGAAATAGAAGACCAGCCTTACCAACTTTTGGGCTTCTGTCAGATTGGTCGGCTTTTCTCCAGTTTCGAGGTACTTGACTATAGGGTCCATCCAATTCGATCCTTGGCCAATGCTCATCCATTCCTCCATTTGTAGGCCTGGGTGCAAAAGATTTTCCACTAACATGGCTCGTCCTAGATCTGCTGGTGAAGACGAGGTGAGCTTTAATAAGGCGTCCGCTCGATGATTTTCTTATCGTGGCATGTAGAATATTCCCACTTGCTTGAATGGCTCCAACTCGGTTCTTGTGATTCGTAGGTAGTTTGGCATCATCTCATCGCAGCCTCATAGTCTCCATTGAGTTGTCGAATGACCAAGTTGGAGTCAGTGTACCGGTAAATACTTCGTGCCCCCAACACCCAAGTCAGCCTGATGTCGTTGATGACATCCTCATATTCTGCCACATTGTTGGTAGTCGGGAAGTTGAAACGTTGGGCATATTCAAGTATGTTGCGTTCTGGGGTCTGGGTGACTATCCCCGCACTGCCCCTAGCCTTGGTAGTTGACCCATCTACCTGGATAATCCACGTTCTATTTCCTTCCAGTATGGCCGCTGATAGACCATTACATGGGAAGGAAGTAGAAGGACGGTTTGTTATTGAGTTTACCGATGGTACCGCTGTCGGAGAGTCATCGGCGAAAGTAAGTTCGATAATGAAGTCTGCCCGGGCTTGCCCATTAATGGTGGTCTTTAGTTTGTAATGAAATATCAAATTCACTTAGCTCGACTCCCCATTTCAGCATCCTCCATGATTAGTCTAGCATATTCAAGGTCTGCTCCAAAGGTGTGTCTGTGAGTACCCAAATGGTATGTGCTTAAAAGTAGGGTTGTAGCCTTCTCACTGATTGAACCAAGGAAAATTCTAGCTTCTCTATTTTGCTGTAATTTACTTCTGCACATCGGAGGACTTAGCTTACATAGTAGATCGGTCGCTGAAAACCCGAATCCTCCTTTACTTGGGCCAAGCTTATAGCTTCCATGGTAGTCGCTAAGTAAAGAATCAACTGGTCTCCATTATTGGGCTTCGTCAAAAGTGGTAGACAGTGGGGAAGGCAGGGGGCAGGGGGGATGACGGAGGGGGAGTACTTACAGTGGCGGCAGTGGCGTGCAGGGCAGAGGGAGAGATTCCCCCCTCTGTCGAATGAGACACGGGCATAGATGGTCGCAGAGGGTTAGGGGCTCAGAGAGCTATGGCATCGACAAAGGCTGTTACAGAAGGTCAGACGGTAGCAACAGGCAGGCGGGTAGTGGGCGACTAGGGGAGGTGCATTGAGGCATATCATGGTCGAAGTAACAACAGTGTGTGCAAAGGGGGGTCTGTGTTCATACTCCATAGCCACCATCATGAATTACACACCCCCAATGTGCAACCCAATAGAGTCAGGGAATTCCGATTATCTCCATGAAGCATCGGGCAAAGGAGAGTCTTGAATCATTTGTCGGCACCTCATCGGTGAAGAGAGGACGACCAATCACACACACGAGCTTGCTAAGAATGGGCATCGACCAAAATTGGATTGGGAGTTGCGATAACTGGATCCACATCGGTATGGCAGAAAGGAGGTTCTGGTGTAGGACAATATCAGGCGCCAAACGCTACAGCACCACCAGCCGACCCTCAAACATCCCAGGGCCACCGTGTTACACCTCGACGCAGTCAGCCTCAGAATCAAATTGGAAGAAGAAATAACCGCTGTCCCTAGTGTGGAGATAGACCTCCACCTTGTTCTTCCAAGCACGGCCACCCTAAGAGCGGAGGCGGCCGTAGAAGGGGCAACCCCCACCACGTAGCCAACAAGTGAATTGGATCAATGGTTAGTACCATCATCAACTTCAGTGAGTGGGAGGTCGACGAACTGGCCAGAATCCAAGGTAGAGGGAGGGGTAAATAGTAATCCCCAGTTAGGAGAAATTGGCCTCCTGGATGTTCAAATATCACTGAAGGAGGTGGAAGAGGATGCATAGGAATAACGGGGGTACAGAATTAGCAGTTAGCTTAGACAAACAGTCGAACACCTAGGAGGCACCAAGAGAAGAGGTTGGGGGCTTAGCCAAAGGGGGCCTACCTCTATAGGGGGGATGGCAAGCCCCCCATGATTCAGAATAGACCGAAGCCCAACCGGAGCTTGCACAAGAGGGAACTGATCTGCCGCTGCCAGAGCGGGGGGAAGGGACAATACACCCTTGCCCTTCCGCTGCCTAGCCTGAACCTTCACCCAGCCATCACTACCTGTCACACTACTGCCATCAGCAACTACAGCCATGCCGTCCACCGTCGCCTCCATTCCAGAGTCATCATCGCCCATCGGAGAGCTAGGAGGAGCAACGATAGAGTTAGAAGAGCAATGGAGCCCAATAGCAAAATGGATATGTGAGGGGAAAGGAGAGAGCGAAAAAATGCGAGAAGATCGAGTGGAGCGCTGCCCCAGCACCGGTACTGGGATGCTCACCGGTAGATCCACGCAGGCATCACCGTGCAATCACCTGCAGAGGAACCGAGGGATGAGGGTTGTTGATCTTGAAAAATGATAAATACACACACACACATACTAGCCATAACCCATGTCCAAGGACACGGTTCATTTAAAATATTCACCCTCAAAATCTTGAATCCCCTAATTTTAAACGAATAATAATAATTAATGAGCAATAATTGTTATTTAGTTCCCCAAAAATTTTAGTACTCCCAAAATTTAGGTCCCCTGTTTATTCAAAATATACCCATATCAAGTGGATCCCCTAATTTTAAACAAACATCAATAATTAAATCGCAATAATTGTTATTTAATTCATTACAAAAATTTTAGTTCTCCCAAATTTAATTCCCTCCCGATTCAATTACACCAACAATTTAGTTTCCCCCATGAATTTTGTTCAAGTTTAAAATTTTTGTTTCTCATAAAATTTAGTTCCCACAAATTTAGTTCCCCTCCAAATTTTATTGTCCCCTCCCAACATTTGAATAAACTCCCAAATAGTCACGGGGCATTTAAAATATTCCACCGAAAAATTTCAACCTATTCAAAATCTCATTACAAAAAATTTATTAATTGGAAAAAATTGTATTTTCAACAGATGTGTTATTCAACCGCATATTTTGAGGATCCAATACTTTCTTGTCGAACCATATTTGGTATGACTGGCATGATTTGTCGGAAGTTTCCACCAAGAAAAACAATAATACCACCAAATGCTTTGTTAACACAAATATATATTTAAAGGTCGATCCACTCCCTTAACATAATGACGATGTTACCTAGAAACTTCATCCAAATTTTGGGATGGTAATGGGTTAATCAAATGAATTTAGAGGCATGTGGAAGAGGTTCAGCCAATCTATTAAGCCAAAATTCAGAACTGTATCAGTTAATCCCTTCTATCAAGTGCATTCTTAGAAACGAAAAGAAAAATATTAAAACACAAAATTGCAAATCGAAAGGTATTGATTCGTAATCTTGTTGCAGAAAGATTCTGCTACAATTTGCATAAATTGAGCATAAAAACACCAATTCAGTATTTGCATTGTAAGAAAAAAATCATGTTGTATTTTTCATTTATGTATGATAGATTTCAGCATCAGTTATTTTTGGACCATAACAGATAACAATATCAGACATGAACAATGAGGAAACAATTTCCCTTGATATTGTCTAAAATATTTGCTAAGGAAAAAAAGAGCCTCCCACAATCAAAATCAAGTATCTTAAGATAGACATCGACCATGATCCTAGACAAAGACTTATCTCTTAGGAAGCCCATTATTTTGTCATCACTCTCCAGCACATACCCCAAGACATATGTCATGAATTTGAACTTTAATCATATCCATCTTCGTTCATTCACATACTTGTTCAACTCACCTCTAATTCTTTCATCGTCTCTTTTCACTTCTCAAATATCTAAAAGCCACATTAATTCTACAACAAATAACCCTAAAACTTATTAACTGATGGAAATATGTTTGAGTGACAGACATGGTTGGAAAAAATTGACTGATGATGAGTATCTAAGTTACATATTCTTAGCATTTAAAATGTAGTATGCATTAAAAATTGATGTTATATATTTCACACCGATATCATTTTATTTACTTGCTCTGCTGAAAATAGATCGAATTTTGAAGGAAGCAGCCAAATATATGAATACATATTTACTTATCAGACCACATGTGATCAGTGACCCCTAAATACAAAGACCACCAAATAACATCAAAATATGCTAGACTGAAATCACATGAATTAACTATGGCAATAAGGTATACAATAGTCATCAACAAATTAGTGATAATATACAGTTACAATAAAGTTAATTTACATGTGAAAGAACATAAAAATCTAACAAATTCATTGCAGGTATTTTGACTTATGTTGTCAAAATTGCATTTCAAATTTCGAAAATTGTTGTATTCATTTTTTGTCTCAATAATTACTTCAGCAACTGAGAAGTGCCACGGCCCGCACATGACAAGGTTGGCCATAAGTTTTGTTGGCCATTTCATTATTTTGCAAGCATACTGATGTTGCAGCACTTGTTTTGTGTGGAACTACAAGCATCATGACAATTTGTTGCTTGACACAAAACACCATTTATCTACAGCAAGAGCAGGTCTAGTGCAAATATATTGGGCTCCATAAGATGCATAAGATGATATTGTTATGGAAGCCACCAACCAGCTGCAAATAATGACATAATTAGGATCAAAAAGCTATACGGGTTAAAGGGCAATATGGCATTATCAGGAACAAATATTATAACATGAGAGAAATCATCGGTGCATATAGAAATGCATTGTGACTTAAGCATCATGACCAACTTCACTAAATACAGAGGGATTAATGATCATATACATTTAGAAAAGGAAAACTTAGTCAGTCATAGCAAAAGCCAAAAGGCAATGCATCAATAATCCTCTTGATATTAGTAAGATGATGTCTCACTACACCACAAGTGGCCCACTTGATACTCCTAAGCTAATATCCAAATCTGAGAAACCCGTCAATTTCCCCAAATACCTGACTCCATTCTAAGTAATCTGTATTTCTATATTCATCATATTTAAGTTTTCATATGTAGGATGCTTCTTCTACAACCAAAATCTAATTCTACTCGTTCTCCAATTCTCCAATTACCAACTCATAAGCTTCTACTCATTCTCCAATTCTTTATCTTACATAAGAAAAAAATAAAGGAATTAACCCAAAGAGATCTTATTTTTATCTATATTTGTGACCAAAATGGTAATTAAAAAAGTAAATCAAACTATAAACTACAAAGGGGGAAAATAGCAAATCATGCATTCCAAATAGATTACAAAACATTGATAAGGCTCATATAACTAATTAGTGATGCAATGGATGGATGTTTAGTATATTTTCCTAATGAAGAGATATGAAAGTAAGTTTAAGATGTGCATCTTGACTCCTTCCTACATGGCCCTCTGACTACCACTGGTCATTGGGGTGATGAGTGATTCTATGTGCACCAAATAGTCCCAATCAACATGAATAGTACATTGATGGGTTGCATTACCATCATACTCTTTTCCAACTGCAAAGAAGATGCATGCCTTACAGCCAAAGGTTTCAGTGTCCTCTTTCTTTACAGGCACCGCCTGTTCTAGTATCTATGAGATCATATGTGAATGCACTGACGATATGTGAAGCTTCACGTTCCTCTTTATCTATGGATACATCCACAGTTACTGATGATGAAGTTTGCCAGAAGTTTGATGCAATTCTAGGTGACTCATTGTCATGGCTAACTTATTTGGATGCATTCTATCCTCATGTGGTTACCTTAGAAGAAGCGTAAAGGTGTCATCGATCCTTTATATTACCAAGGTAGAGTGCCAATCACCATGGTGAAGACCTCAGCAAAGACCTCCAAGTCAAAGATGTCCAAGTGGGCATGGATGTGTCATCTTTATCCATTTATGTGTTGTTGCTCTTCTTTTCCCAAATGTCTTTATATATGACTTAATTTAGTTTGCTTGTTCTAGTGGATAGTCTTAAGCAATACTACTTTTTCTTTCTATTTGTTTTTAGCTTTTGTTCGTTTCTTTGCTTTCATTTGGCAATGTTCCTAACCAAAAATGTTTAAATTGTGTATATGCACAATTTTTCATGCAACAACCAATGTATTAGGTGTAAAATAAATAAATTTAAGGCTTTCTTTAATAATATTACATGCAATATATGTTATGTTTATATTGCAACAAATCAGATAATGCTAAGAGAATTTACTTGCAAGGCTTTTGGGGGATATAATCTTAGGTCTAGATTTTAAAATTACTTGGTTAGTAGATTATGGTCACAGCCATAGAACCTTCTCTTTTTTATGAGGAGAATGAATCTTTTTATCGAAGGATCAGAAAAAAATTGGTCCGAATCTACTGCATGAATGATTTGGAAGATCCAAAACTAAAAACTGCGGTATTTGCTAGCAACAACATCATGGAGGCAGTCAATCAATATAGATTGATTCGAAATCTGATTCAAATCCAATATAGCACCTATGGGTACATAAGAAATGTATCGAATCGATTCTTTTTAATATTTACCATATTAAACTAAAATTTAGGTCACACTAAAGATTTTAGTTTCCTAAAACATTTTAGTCCCTCCAATGTTAAGTTCTCTCTAGACTTAGTTTCCCCTAAAATTTTAAATTACAATTGAGTTCTCCCAGATAAGTTAGTTCCCTTAAATTTTCCTCTAGATTTAGGTTCCTTACATTGTAGGCCCCCCCACCCAAATTTTCCACCAAAATTGTAGGGTTGTCATTTTTAACAGATATTCACAAACCACATCAAGTCTTATGAATCCTAAATGTGTACATGTTGATACCTCATTATGCATGTACCTTAACTTGTGTGTTATGTTTTGCGAAAGCAACGTGGGGTTATTTGGACTTAATAATTGTTTCGAAAATTTAATTAGCTTCAGAAGTAAATAGATATTAGAAAAATACATATACCCGACTCTGGAAGAGTTATTAACCCTCTAGGTAAGAATCTCTTAAATAGTCGCCTGTTTGCACTTCAATCCTATGGAGAATCCATATTCGCCTACTCCTGTTGACATACTTTTAGTTCTTCATCGCTAATTCCACTTTAATGGTGACCGTGTATTTCATTTATCTAACTTTTCTTCAAATTAGAGAATAGATGCTGATTTAATTATCGGAAACAAAAATGCAGTCTTCTTTTATTAGAATAACAACAACAAAAACATGCAAATCATCAATTTTTAGTCACATTTATTCATCAATTTAAGACTTCTTTATGGGAATCACCTCTGTTATAGAACAAATACTCTGATAATTCTGCAGAATCCACCAATTCCTTGTTTGCTTGATTTGCAGGGAGTCTCCCCATGCGAATAGCATCATTCACAAACAATATCAGAAACATTTGAAAAAATTATGAAAACATGGGGACAAAAAATGTTAATGAAATTGAAGACTTACAGCATGTAGGAATCATTGGAGAATGTTGATAAACGTTACCCAACCCAACTTCTTTGCGCCTAAAGTGATGAAATGTCCATTGAAGCAACCCTACTTTAACAGTGACCATGTATTTCATTTATCTAAATTTTCTTCAAATTAGAGAATAGATGTTGATCTAATTACCGGAAACAAAAATTCATTCAGTCTTCTTTTTATTAGAATAATAACAACAAAAACATACAAATCATCATTTTTGGTCAAATTTATTCATCAATTTAAGACTTCTTTTATGGGAATCACCTATGCTCTATGACATATCATCCCTGGCCTCTCCAATCGCCCTCAAAGCAGATCAACATTGATTATCTTCAACTGCATGCCATCGGCCAAAAGCCCAACCACAACCTGCAGACAAAAAAATTCCCATCAAATAATTCAACTCAAAACCCCAATCAAAACCGCATAAAAATACAAACTTTATTCTAATAATCAAACATCAAGAATGCGATTACAGAAGAATTGTAACTTCTAAATATATAACATAACTAAACAAATCCAATCTATATTTAAAAGTAGACCCAATTTGAGATCATTTCTTGAAGAATAGAAGAAGATTACTACCAAATTACCTCATGATTACACAATCAATCTCTTTCATGAACCATACTTATTCTACATTTTGACAGTTTCACATTGCTAATGTAATGTCATGAGTAACTCCATAATCATTTTTATTTTAGGTTTGTGATTGTCTTGCATGCGAGAAGACCTAAGAGTCAGATAAATACATTTGGCATCGACTTTTCCAACAGAACAAACAACCCCTTTCAGCCTCTTCTTTACATTTTGACAGGATTCATCAGAGTAAGTTATGGCTATGATGCATCTGCTTTCACCATTCATAAATTTCACATGTTTTTGTTTTCTTTCAAATCTTTCAAGAATCAGACATTTACTTTCTCGATTGAAGCACTGAAAGCTTCTGCATACATACTTCCATGAATAAGTCATGAGCGAGCCACACGTTATTGCAAATACCAACTTTTATGAATATGATACGAAGTAAGACATGAAAGAACCAACCCATTTCTTGCCCATAAGATTTTTTTCTCACCAAAACCATTATAATTGTAATAGAGCACTGATCATGTCCAACTGCCAAAAACCCAGGCACAACCTGCAGACCAATAAAATCACCCCAAATATATTAACTCAAAACCCCAAGCAAAACCGCATAAATACACAAACTTTAATCCAATAATCACTCACCAAAGCAAACTATAGCCTCCCACCCCCAATCTCATCCCCAGCGTGTTGGATACCATCACGCGATGATGGAGGATCGAAAGAGAACTTACGTTAGCGTACGCTGCGCTGTAGTCTATGAACTTTGCCCTTGGATTCGCCACAACGGTCGGTACTTCATCACAGAGGATCGAAGCAGCGTTTCACCGTCTAAATCTCTACTTGGATGAAGAACTTTAATGGAATGGAGAAGATGAAAGAAGATTGCCTTATGCAAACTTATGGCATGAAGGATTAGCCTAAAATGCCTTACCCTTGGGTCCTATTTATAGGCTTTAGGGGTAGTTATTGTAGGACATAACTACATATAAGCTTATTAGCTTATATTAACACCCTTGCTTATCCTCTTCTTCATGTACTTATCAAGTGCCTTTATGCACTTATAATGTGACTTTTTCCACTTATCGAGTGGTCCTTTTCACACATGAAAAGGTTCTCTTTGTACATGCTTTCATGTACGCGACATCCGAGGTCCATAGACCCTCATACATCCCCTCATGGATGTATACATATCGTCCATATCCAACATCTCCCACTCACACTTGAGGGGATTGTAAGGAAACATCTTTTCCTTTAGTTCTTCTATTTATCATACTGAGAAATAGACCGTGTGACCGTCATGCGCATAGAGTCCGGTGTTGTGCACTTGTTAGAGATACACAATACTCCTTGGGGTGCAAAGTTGAGTAGATCAACGCATGTTTTACCCTAGATTATTTCTTCACATTTCTTATACTTTATATTCAACAATTGAATCCCATCTGGATTACAATTGGCTGGCCAGCTTTGAATCTCTAAAGTCCAAATGTGAATATAAAATTAATCTTCCTCTTCTTGCGATCCTTTCGATCTTGACTTGACTCGCTTTTCTAACATGCCCCGCCGGACCGAATTGACCATAGTCCATAAGCAACATGCTAAGATAGCGATCACCCAGTCAAATCTAAATGAACCAATTAGAGTCCATAAGGGTAAGTAGTTTAGACACATGTGGTTTTTGGGTCTTACATAATATTAAACACAAGTACTATTCTAACCCAATGGTCAAATGCATACGTAGTATGAATACGTATTACAACATCACTCCTTTCCCAGGGAGCGTATGTCTTAATGATGTTGTAAGGATAATGATCAGACACCACAATGTCTGACTTTGAGTCCCTTTTGCTACTCAGTAATTTCCTGGACCCACATCCCGCATAAGACAGATAAGATTTCAAAAATCTTCTTAGATCTTTTGTAAGCATCCATATGATGCAAATCTTTCATACGACCATTTTGTTTAAGTCATGACTCTAAATCATCCGTCTGATGATTTTGACTTTAAACAGGTCTCATCTTTATCTTATCCGTCTGATAGAATAAAGGCGGTTGCTCATGTGAGAGAGCCAACCTCAATCTGTCTGACATACTAGAAAAACATAGCTGCGATTAAAAGAAATGTACACAAACATTTTCAAGAAACTCATATGCAATGTTAAAAAGAACTTATTCTTTTATTAAATTTGATCTTTCATAGACATGGGAATATACATTGATACAACTCAGCTCTTACGCAATCCTTGAGATGATAAGTGTTTGTAAAACACATCTCTGGGGATCGCCTTTGTAAGCGGATCCGCTATCATCTCATGCGTAGATATGTATCTTATGTCTACCTTGTTGTTCTTATCATAGTCTTTTGCAAATTTGTAGCGGATATCAATGTGTTTGGTCTTATAATGGTATTTTGGATCTTTGACATAGGCTATAGATGCTTGACTGTCACTGTATATTGGTACAGCACCTGAGTCACTTGCATCAATTAGCTTGTCTTAGAACTTCCTAAGCCAAAAAGCTTCTTGGACCGCCATGCTAAATGTTACAAATTTGGCTTCCATAGTTGAAAGTGCGATACAGGATTGCTTTTTGCTACTCCAGGATATTGCACCAGATCCGAGTAGAAAAACATGTCCTGAGGTCGATCGTCGCTCATCGAGATCACCCGCCCAATCAGCATCAGTGGACTTACAGTCCTGCATATTAAAATGTTCTAGAACCTTTTCCTTTTGGTTCTTAGGACATATTTTCGGACATAAATTATCGCATTTGCTTATAGGAGTATCAATGGACTTACAGTCCTGCATATTAAAATGTTCTAGAACCTTCTTTATATAAGTCTCTTGTGAAAGAGAAAGAAGTTTCTTCGAACGATTCCTTGAAATCTTAACTCCAAGGATATATGCAGCTTCTTCCATGTCTTTCATCTCAAATACTGATGAAAGCCAAGCCTTGATATCCATCACAAAGCCCTTGTCATTTTCGGCTATTAAAATGTCATCTACATATAAAGACATAATAACATACTTCCTTTTGATCCTCTTGATATATACACAGTTATCCTCATCAAGCATGGTAAAACCATTTGATAAGACAACTTCTTGAAATCGTATATACCATTACCTCGAGGATTGTTTAAGACCATATATGGACTTACGAAGTTTACAAACCGTATGTTCGTTTCCTTCTTTTATAAACCCTGTTGGTTGTTCCATATAGATCTCCTCGTCCAATTCTCCATTGAGAAAGGCAGTCTTTACATCCATTTGATGTAGTTCAAGGTCTAAGTAAGCTACCAAAGCCAGAATCAAGCGAATCGAGGTAAAATGAACAACAGGTGAGAAAGTCTCTTCGTAGTCTATCCCTTCCTGTTGCGTAAAACCTTTCGCGACAAGGCGCGCTTTATATCTGTCTATAGAACCATCAGCCTTATGCTTGATCTTGAGAACCCATTTGTTCCCAATAGCTCTACGTCCTCTTGGTAAGTCAACCAAGTCCCAGACTCGATAAATTTTCATGGATTCTAATTCCTCCTTCATCGCTTCCATCCATTTGTCTTTTACAGGACATGATACGGCCTGTTTGAAAGTAGCAGGCTCGTTATCATCTTATAGTAAAGTCATAAAGGTTTGTGGGAATTAATCCTCAAATCTTATAGGAGCTAACCTTGTATGACTACTACATCGTATTTGAGATTCTTCAAGTCTTTGTTGACTCGAATTTGGATCAATTCTAATATTACTCCCACTTGGAATGTGATTAGAATTGCTCCCACTTGGATCATTATTCCTCTATGGAATAAGATTCGCATCATTCGTATCATCCATTGGTGAAGATTGAAACGTATTTTCGTCTTCACCAAGAATTCTCCCACTCGAATGAGGTAATCCTTCTTGATCATAAATCTCAAATAGAGATAAGTCCTGACTTATCTCGCCCTGTCTTGGAAACTCATTTTCCAAGAAAGTGACATCCCTCGATTCAAATTCAATCAGTCCTCCATTGTCTTCCTGACCAATATAAACATAACCTTTGGAGTTTTCTGCGTATCGTATAAAGATACATTTCCTCCCCCTTGGCCCAAGTTTGCCATACTTATGGGAGGAAATATGTGCGTAGGATGCACACCCCCAAGGTTTTAATATGCTTAAGTCAGGAGACCTTTGGTTCCACAACTCATAAGGAGTGGAGCTAACTTATTTCGAGGGTACGCGATTCAAGATGAAAGTAGCCGTCAATAATGCATCAACCCAAAAGGTGATTGGCAAGTTAGCTTGCGCCATCATTGAACAGACCATTTCCATCAAAGTCCTATTCCTCCTTTCAGCAACACCATTTTGTTGTGGAGTATAAGGCATAGTTATTTGATGAACTATGCACTTTTCATCACAAAGTTCCTTAAAACTTGCTGATTGATATTCACCGCCTCTATCGGTTCGCAAGACCTTAATCTTGCGATCTAATTGATTTTCCACTAACTCATATAGTTTTTAAAGCATGTTAATGCTTCACTTTTGTGGGATATCAAATAGATATGTCCGAATCGGGTGAAGTCATCAATAAAAGTGATGAAGTAGGACTTCCCGCGTCTTGTCTTGACATTCATCGGACCACATATGTCCGAATGGATGAGCTGTAATGGAACTTCGGCTCTTGTGCCGGTTCCAAACGGCTTGCGACAAGATTTCCCTACAAGGCAATGTTCGCAAGTCGACATTTCGACTTTTGAAACATTGGATAGAAGGCCACGTTTGGCAAGTCTATCCATACGTGTTGGTCCAATGTGACTAAGCCTTGTGTGCCAACAAATTACATCAGATTCACAAACCGAGGAATTTTTAACAAGGAAATTTTCATTAAAATTAGAGGAATCGTACATAGTATTTAATACAATGAATCCCTTAAAAACATACCCAGAACCAATTAAAGAATTATTACAAGATAGGTCCAAATTACAATTATGAAAGAAGCAACTATAACCAAGACCCTTTAACACAACCACAGATATAATATTCCTTCGAATATTTAGAGCGAAGAGGACATCATGTAGTAAGATAGTGCGGCCATTGTCCAAGACGAGCTTGCACGTCCCAACGCCTTTCACTTCAACACGTGTGTTGTTTCCTACATATATCCACTTCATTCCTTGTGGTATCCGGTGATACTCCACGAAGGACCGTCTGTCCCTTGTTATGTGGTCGGTGGCACCTGAATCAATTATCCAAAAAGGATTAGATTCTACAAGAAATATTGAACTAGAAACACATATGTAACTAGTATTATTACAAGTTACCATGTCACCTCCATCCGTACATGAACGGGCATAATGACCTAACTTGTTGCACTTGAAGCACTTGATCCTCTTCAAGTCATTCTTCTTGTGCCATTTATTGTTCCCACCCTTCTGTTTGGGTTTCTTGGTGGACACTGGTTTCATTTGTTGGTCATGAGTAAACTTCAAGTGATGTTTACATTTCTTTCCCCCGTATGAGGAACTAGCAACCATGTGCACTTCTGCACTTGGCTTGGTGGCCGCAAGCCGCTCTTCCTCTAACTCGAGGTGCTTAGAAACATCGTTGAAGTTCTTGATGCTCTCATTATGAGTGAGATGCATCTTCATGTTGTCCCATTCAATTGGTAGGGACCGTATGACCGCTTAGATTTGTTGCTCATCAGTTATCATATGACCTGCATCCTTTAACTCTGAAATAAGATTCGCCATGTGTCGCAGATGCATTCCCATGGAATGATCTCGACGCTTTTTGTACGAATCGAATTTTATAGTTAAAGAGCGAAGTTTGGTCACCAAGGTGCCACCAAACTTCTCCTCTAGCTTGGACCATATGTCCATAGCTAGGTCATATTCTCGGAAGATTCGCATTATGTCGTCTGCCATACTTGACAGTAACGTTATGCGAGCAATCTTGTTCTTCCGAGACCAATCATCAAAAGCTTCCTTGTCTCTTCTGTGTTGGGCCGTAGTGCCTAACTCAGGTTCAATCATTATGTTCTTCAGAGTTTCGAGCACGTCTTGCTCATCTAGAACATATTGTATCTTCATGGACCATAGTTTGTAATTATCGCCGTTGAGTTTTTCACCTTTGTTTAACTTAGCGATGATGTTCTTAGCAGCGGAAGACATTTCAGTTTTAAAATGCTGCAAAAGACATAACACAAGTTTGATAAAAAACATTGCATAATGTTTTCATTTCATAAGTTACTTTCAAAAAATATTGAAGATGTTGCGCTAGAATCGGAAAGAACATCACGATGCCAATCACCATCTAGAACAACTTTCAATATTTTCCCATCACTTATCAAACAATAGTACTCTTATAGTACTTGCAGCGGAACATCGTTTTTAAAAAACGTATTTTGCAAACGTATTTTGCAGTAGGAGGTAGTGGTCTTCCCTGGCCATTACCGGGGTCGAGCCGTGGCCGTGCCAGGGCCGGATTCCCCCAAGTAGGTGGTTTTGCCGTATGCAACTGCCACTGGTCCCGTATGGGCCAGCCATGCAGAACCCCCATCCCTTTGGGGTTGTGGCCGAGGCCAGGGCGCCTTTTCCCTGGCCGGCCGGCTGGCCGGCCGGCCCTGGCCAATGCCAGGACCGGCCTTGGCCCTGTCAGAGGCCAGGGCCGGCCCTGGCATTGGCTTGGCCCTGGCAGAGGTCAGGACCGGCCTCTGGCCTGGCCCTGGCCTCGGCCAGGGCCGGCCTCGCCCTGGCCAGAGAGGCCAGGGCCGGCTTCCGGCCCTGGCCATGGCCCTGGCCGGTGCCAGGGCCGGCCAGGCCCTGGCCAATGCCAGGGCCGGTGCCCTGGTCTAGGCCAGGGTGCCTCAGCCCTGGCCGGCCAGTGTCGGCCACGGCCCTGGCCGAGGCCAGTGCCGACCAGGGCCGGCCAGGCCCAGGCCGATGCCAGGGCCGGTGCCCAGGCCGATGCCAGGGCGCCTTGGCCCTGGCCAGCCAGGGCCGGCTCTGGCCCTGGCAGAGAGGCCAGGGCAGCCTCGGCCAGGCCAGGGCCGAGGCCAGGGCCGGCCATGGCCTTGGCCGGTCGGCCTTCCCTTTTTGGAGTCCTCCCCCCCCCCTTTCGGGGGGTGGTGCTTGGTTGTCATTGGTCGAAGCCAACCCCTTCCCCAATGAGGAGGGGGGGTGCATAGCCACCATTACCCGTATGGCCATGGTGATCATGCACTAAAGAGATCTTCTTCTCCGATGAGAAGTTTTGTAACCACCATCTTCTCCGATGAGACACCCGTTCATCGAGAAAGTGGTTATGCTTTAATGGCCGTGTGCCAAATAAATTAACACACCTTCAAGACCGCATACTTCACGCTCTACATGAAGAGAGTTCACATTCCCTATTGAATGGAGACTCAGCATCCATGAGGAGTGCGAGTTTGGCGACATGAACGGTCAGTTCTTCCCGTCACGGAGAGTTCTTGCCATATCCGTAATGGCAAAAGACCCTAACGTGAAAAGAACAACTTTTTGTGTTTTCTCCGTCACGATGCACTCCTACCATATCCATAATGGAAGGAAACTCATTCGTGAAAGAGACAACATTCCATCCATCGGTGAGACCGGAGCGAACCCGTGTGGCTCTAATACCAATGTTGGATCCCATCACGCGATGATGGAGGATCGAAAGAGAACTTACGTTAGCATACGCTGCGCTATAGTCTCTGAACTTTGCCCTTGGATTCGCCACAACGATCGGTACTTCATCACAGAGGATCGAAGCAGCGTTTCACCGTCTAAATCTCTACTTGGATGAAGAACTTTAATGGAATGGAGAAGAGGAAAGAAGATTGCCCTATGCAAACTTATGGCATGAAGGATTAGCCTAAAATGCCTTACCCTTGGGTCCTATTTATAGGCTTTAGGGGTAGTTATTGTAGGAAATAACTACATATAAGCTTATTAGCTGATATTAACACCCTTGCTTATCCTCTTCTTCATGTACTTATCAAGTGCCTTTATGCACTTATAATGTGACTTTTTCCACTTATCGAGTGGTCCTTTTCACACATGAAAAGGTTCCCTCGTACATGCTTTCATGTACGCGACACCCGAGGTCCATAGACCCTCATACATCCCCTCATGGGTGTATACATGTCGTCCATATCAAACACAGCGTCCCCAATCACCTTCAAAGAAGCTGCAACACTGATCATCTCCAATGCATGCCATCAACCAAAAGCCCAGCCACAACACGGCGCAAACAAAATCCCCCTCCCAATAAATCAACTCAAAACCCCAATCATAACCACATAAAAATACAAAATTTAAGGAAATAATCACTCACCAAAGCAATATGTGGCCTTTCCTTCCTAGAATATTGGGTGTCACTAAAGTGGCAGCTTCCAAACCATCAAATGAAAGTATTGTTCTGAAATAAACAAATGAATACTCGATTTGCAAGCTTACATCTTTTTATGACTGGGTACTTCTTCCCCACACAAAATAAAAGCCCTAAACCCAGATTCAAAACCCTGTTGGAATTATTACAGATTTAATAGGATGGTGCTATAAAAAACAGGGGAAGAATGGACTTATCAGAGAGCCGAGGTGTCACGCCCTGCTTCCCAAGTATGGAAGGCGAGCCGTGAGAAGATCCGCTCAGACTTGGAGCTGTGAAGCTATAAGTCTGATAAGCGTCCATATACTATAAAAAATGGCAGGTCCTTGCATTGCGACGAAACAACAATAATGATAAATAAAAGCAGACAAGAAACATTCGCGAGACATCCAACAATATTCCAACATCACAGAGGAAAGTCACAAAATAAGTACATAGTCTGAAACAAAAGGCCTAAGACATGGCCGAAACAAAAACAAAGAGAGTCAGGTGCTACGCACCGAAATCTAACAGCAACTACTACAAGCGACAACTAAGGGGAGGCTCCAGGTGAGTCTAGGACTGGTCACCAGTGTCCTCAAACTCGGTCTTCACGGGTACCTCAAACTCAACGTCTGTAAACTGCTCTCCCTCTGTATCTATCTCTGACTCAGAACCTGACATGTGACACCCAAAGAGAAGAGGGCACATGTCAGCAAAAGTCTCCCAAATAGGAAGCGGAGGACTTTTGTGCAAAGGTTTGAATAAAAGTAAAGCGACTAGCAGTTCTACATAATGATATGACATGGCATATAAAA
This sequence comes from Scilla litardierei, assembly GCA_030789695.1. Taxonomy (NCBI): domain Eukaryota; kingdom Viridiplantae; phylum Streptophyta; class Magnoliopsida; order Asparagales; family Asparagaceae; genus Scilla; species Scilla litardierei. The sequence goes on along the minus strand of CM061142.1, from coordinate 306,951,581 downwards.
GTGTAACAATTAAATGTCATGATGAAGTAAACATGCACGTCGTAGCGAGACTACGAAAAACACTATTTCACGATTCACTGATTTATCACTTTGTGCACAGAGTTTCCGTCTTTTGGCTGAAGTGGCTGTACGGGCTCACTTCTACGCTCAAGCGACCGTTTAACCCTACCCCTCCACGTGTATATAGACTGGCGCCCATCTTCTGGATCACGAGCCAGGAAGTGTTATTGGCATAGGGTTGTGCCCGCAAAGCAGGTGCCTAGCCTCAATAGTTAACAATTTTAATGTAGCGTGTGCTACACAATCATGATGACATTTCGATGCATAAATGACATGGCAAAATATAGATAAGAATGCATACAGTTAATCGAAAGTAAACGTGACATGGCAGCATGAATGAAAGCATGGTAAAGGTGTCGGATCTAGCTTCGTTGTCAAGCTAGATCCAGTAGGGCGCCTAGGCGACTATCATTTCATCGCCTAGTCTCTTTTACGCTAGCACACCAAATTGGCCTAAACGTGGCCTAAACAACACTGGAAAGTATCACTTGCATGTTTCCGGTAATTTCGGTTGTCGTGGGTTCAAATGGGGAGCGCGGACGTTATCTGTGCCAACATGTTAAAGGTATAAGCCAAAGGAGTTAACTTAATAAAATACATTAAACTATAGGTGCAAGTGTAGTGTTCAAAATACACAAAGCTGTTCATGGTTTAAGACAAAGCTATAGACTCCTGGGGTAGTACATATGATGGCTTTATCTTAAGGCTTAAAACCCACAGTGCCCAACCCATATACACATGTTGCTATTATCATATACCTCGGTTAATTATACTTATTCTTAGCATGAAGTAATTATAACTCTGTTAATAAATGAGCAAACTGATGTATGTTATGTACAAACACATAGCATCCTTTATTGGGATCTTACTGGTAATGCTAAGAACTTAACATAATGAAACCATAAGTTTTGTGAACTCAGTTCGAATATCCTACTTGTTATATTTGTTACTTGAAGGGTTGTCTTAGCTTATGCTATTGGTTCTGTGAATCTCTTTCTCCTTTGTTTGCCGTAAGGTTCAGAATGTTAGCGTCTGCTTAAATTAAATTTTTATAACTCTTTTAGGTTAGAATAGAACCCAATTGGTTAGTTAATATCTGCTCTACTGTCGGTTTGATAACTTGTAATTGAAAGTTGTGCATTTTTGGAATTCATGAATCAAGAAGAAGGTTTTTGGAAATACAATTATTGTAATTAAGTTAGTTGTGACCTTGTATCTGAAACTGACTAACATAGGTTCTAACATTATCTTAATACTAATTAGACTAACTGGCATATGTATATACCTATTTACACTAACATATTAAATTAAACCTGCACTATTCTAATGTAAAGTAAATAATGGGGGTTTCACTTACGGGTGCATGCAAGAGGGCGACGGGCGACTTGTTTGCGAGGCTGCTTTGCTGCGATCGTCGTGGGCTGGGCGCTGACCTCGTCGGGGTGCGATGAGCTGAAGGGATAACGGCGCACCGGGGTTGCAGGCGTTGGCGGACTTTTGGGGTGGCTGTAGGCGCAGCGAACGGCGGCTGTACGGAGGCGGGAACAGGTTCAGGCGAGGAGGTCGACGAGGAGAAGGTGAGACGTGGGTTGCCGAGAACAGCTTGGGAGAGGAAGAAGGCGTCGGGGAAAGCCGTTGGGTTTGTGGCGGAGGAGATGGCGTTGTGGGGATGTACGGCGTCGGAATGTCGAAGGGAGGTGAGCGCAACGGAGAGGAGATCGGGGTTTGTGGCGGAAGTGGGCCTGGGCTCTCAGGGTTAAAGGCTCTTGGTTCTTGCCTTGGTTGTACTTGCATGAAAGCCTAGGGCAGGGGTTTCTTTGTTTTAAAAATAAAAACACTGGGTTCTCTTGCGTTGTGATGGGAGAGAGTGTGTAGGCCTGCCACTTGCTTTTTTGTAGGGAGATAGGTTAGTGTGGGATGAAAACGTGGGGGAGTTGGTTTCATGACGTGGGAGATAGAGGGGAAGGTGGACGTACGGTTGGGAGAAGGGATAAGGCTGTGGAGTGTTTGTTAGGATTCTTAGGAATTTGTTTTTTTTAAAGATTCTGAATCAAAACCGACTTACAACAGAATATTGGCTATTTAGTTAAAAGCAAATTTATTAAAAGAGTTTATTTTAAAAAAAACTTTAGTTTTGGAAATATTACAACCGTAACATAAGTTTGAAAAGGAAATATTACAAACATTAATAATTATTAATAATCCGATTTTTATAGCTTCATCATTTTGCGTCCAAAAATTAAAAGGAAAATACTAGGATGATCGCGTCTCCAAGAGGGTCATGAATACGGGGTTCGGTCGCGCGTCAGAACTACGGAATTACCATAATAAAACCAAATTCATAAATACGCACACGAATGAACATACACACAAAAATACGTACGACCGGAAGTGGCCGTTACACGAGGCATGCTAGGCACTGGCCTTAAGAGCAGATTTTCGCCCCTCAGAGTGAGAACTCGGTGCAAGTCAGGTCCAGCAGCTACCTTCCAGGATTCAACGGCAACGGCCTTGCAAGTGTGCACTCACAATAAAAGGCTCCAGCGAGCAGCTACAGTTCGTTGATCTCGAACGAAGAGGAAGAGGCAGTCTGCAGCAACAAGGGATCTGCAGAGGGAGAGGATCTGTTCTGATTTGTGGAGGCAGAGGCGAACAGAACAGAGTCACAACAACATCAGCAACGAATTTTGGTGGAAGAATGAATTTTCGCAATGTCAAAACTATTGACATAATTGAGTTTATATAAGTGAAGGAATATGACTTTTGGAATTACAGTCATTAAAGATAAAATAGCTGTTGCGATATTAAAACAGCCATTACATGAAAATATAGTTGTTGAGACATTAAACAGCGCTATTAAGGAGAATATGGCTGTTGGGAAAATAAAACCGTAATGTGCCTTTCAGATTCTGCCGAACAAAAGGGCTAAAAAATATGGTGCAAAACTCGGGCACTCCGCGTGCGAACCCGTGAACCCCCCTACGCAGGCACGACGCCAGCGCAAACACGCTACGGTTTTCCGGATCCGACGCCCACATTTTCCATTCGGCACAACCCGGTTTGGGCTCAGCCCCTTTCTTGGGCTCATGCGCACGCGAGCTACCCCCAAATCCTAGCCCATTAACAAGTCCAATAGCCCATTAACAAGAAGACTCTTATATACCCATACAATTGTTATCTCCCATCCAATGTGGGACTAAAGAACACTTTGAATTGAATGAAATATCCAACAATCCCCCACTATTTCAAATTCAAAGGAAAGGATATAAGAATCCAAGATGAGAAAAATGATGTGAGATCGAATACGACAATTCACTACATTACCAATGGTGACTTTCGGTCTATGAACCATTACTTAAGGAATGAAAGTGTGTTCTACAAGAAGTTGGTGAAACATATAGTTTCTATGAACCAATCTCCTTTATTGTAAAACATTGACTCACAACCCATATTGAATCATCAATTAATAGTTGCTTGCTCTAACGGGTTGGCACATTTCGGCCACGCGCCATACCTGGATTTTCATGAGTACTCTAGCGAATGTACCCAAATTCGCATAGGTAGCGGCCCCACTTCCACACCCATATAGGTCGAACCATCGAGTGTGCTCGACGATTATGCACACCACCCAACAAGGGCTATGGTTTCCATTAAGAGCCATATGCTCATCCTCTCTCATCGTCGATAACACTATCTACACCATAGGAAGGGACATGAACATAATGATAGTTCCCCTCACGATCAACAAGTGACTTGTTGTTACCCATATGAACCTACTTCATGAGATCATCAATCACATAGGTTGGGTTACCATCACTCTTGACATATGGTTTAGGTATAAGTCACATTCCCTTCGATGTACTTTCCACTAACTTCTTATTTAGTGGTTTTGTCAGAGGATCTGCCAAATTCATCTATGACCTAACATAATCAAGGGATACTATCCCATGATCTAGCAGTTGTCTCACAATAGAGTGCCTTAGGCATCTATGCCTACTCTTCCCATTAAAAACTTTTTTTCGGCTTTTGCAATTGCAGCTTGACTATCACAATGGATAGACACTGACAGTACCGGTTTTTCACAAATAGGAAGATCACTAAGAAGGTTTTTAAGCCATTAGGCTTCACTACATGCCTTCTCCAAGGAAATAAACTCGGATTCCATAGTAGACCGAGCAATACAAGTTTACTTGGATGATTTCTAAGACACAGCACCTCCACCAAGTGTAAAAACATAAGCACTTGTGGATTTAATCGCATCTGAATCAGAAATCCTATTTGCATAAGTAAAACCTTCTAAAACTGATGGATCGCCACTAAAAAATAATCCATATTCAAGAGTTCCTTTCAAGTATCTCATAACTCTTGACAATACATTCCAATGATCACTATTAGGATTTTGAGTGTAATGACTCAATCTACTAATAGCATATGCAATATCAGGGTGAGTACAATTCATCAAATACATCATGCTACCAATGATCTGAGCATATTTAATTTGTGAAACAGATTCACCAAATATTTTTGCTAAATGTAAACTAGCATCATATGGAGTAGCTGCAGGTTTTTAATCATGATATCCAAACTTTTCAAGCATTTTAAAAACATAATGTTCTTGAGAAATCATAATCCCACTAGGTGTCTTAGTTAATTTAATACCTAAGATCACATCAGCTTCTCCCATGTCTTTCATATCAAATTTAGAAGACAAGAATGACTGTGTTGTATTTACTACATCTAGGTTGGTGCCGAGAATAAGCATGTCATCAACATGTAAGCAAATAATAACACCAACATCATTATCAAACTTTATGTAAATACATTTATCGGCATCATTAGTATGATAACCATTTGAAAGCAAAACAGAATCAAATTTATCATGCCATTGTTTTGGAGCTTGTTTTAAACCTTAAAGAGAGTTAATAAGTTTGCCTACTTTATATTCATTTCCAGGAGTGATACAACCTACAGGTTGTTCCAAATAAATCTCTTCTTCCAAATATCCATTCAAAAAAGCAGTCTTTACATCCATTTGATGGATAACAAGACTATGTATAGATGCTAAAGCAACCAAGACACGAATAGAAGCAATCCTAGTGACAGGGGCAAATGTATCAAAATAATCAATGTCTTTCTTTTGGTTGAAGCATTTAGCAACTAATCTAGCTTTGAACTTGTCAATAGAACCATCAGGTTTGAGCTTCCTCTTAAATATCCACTTGCAACCAATAGTTTTAGCTCCTGGGGCAAGGTAACAAGTTTCCAAGTATGGTATGACATAATGGATTCTAGCTCACTGTTGATTGATTCTTTCCAAAATGTGGCATCAGGAGATGTGATGGCTTCATGGTATGTAAGAGGATCATTATCAATAAGAAAGATAAAAAAGACATCACCTAGATTAGTCTCCCTCCTAACTCTTTTACTCCTTCTTACTTCTATCTCATCATCATTATCATTTGAATGACAATCAGAAGTGTGCGATGATTGAGGTGCAGAAGTCAACATAACATTATCCATTTTCATTGGAAATTTGTGCTCAAAGAAATCACAATCTTAGTGTCAACAATAGTGTTAGGCTCCATGATATTTTGCTCACTTCTAATTACTAGTAATCTATATAAAGAACTATTATGAGCATATTCAATAAACATGCAATCAAAGGTTTTCAGACCTAATTTTCTTTTCTTAGGTTCTGGTAAAAGTACTTTAGCTATGCACCCCCACACTTTGAGGTAATTAATGTTAGGAGAGTGACCTACCCAAAGTTCATAAGGAGTCTTACCTGATTTCTTATAGGGAATTCTATTCTGAATATGACAAGCTGAGAGAATAGCTTCTCCCCATAGGTTAAGAGGTGCACCCAAACTAATTAGCAAAGCATTCATCATCTATTTTAAAGTTCTATTTTTCCTTTCTGCTATGCCATTAGATTCAGGAGAATAAGGAGGTGAAGTTTCATGAATAATCCCATGTTCTTCACAATACTCATTAAATGATGTAAATTCCCCTCCTTTATCTAATCTAACCCTTTTTATTTTCTTATTAAGTTGATTCTATACTTTAGTCTTATACTTCAAAAACATATCGAAAGCTTCATCTTTAGATCTAAGCAAATATACTTCAGTGTATCTAGAGAAGTTATCCACAAAAGTGATATAGAATTTCTTACCACCTCTAGTTATATTTCGTTTCACATCCCCAAGACCACTATGAATTAAAGCTAATAATTCACTTTCTCTGTGTACAGATCTACATGTTTTCTTAGTGGCTTTTGATTCAACAGAAATTTCACATTTATCATTAGAGGAAGATGAAGCATTCAACAAACCAATTTCTTTCATTTTCTTAATGTATGAATAATTGACATGACCTAGTCTATGGTGCCAAATATCAAATGGGTCAATCAAGTAAGCAGAAGAAGAGGAAGCATTATTATTTGACATCAAGTACATTAAGAATGAAGAGACCTTGGTAACAATATCCTTTTCCCACAAACTGACCATTCTTGGTCATTACAATTTTATCAGACTCGAAAGTAACCTTAACCCCCACTTTTCCCAGAAGAGAGACTGAAACCAGATTCCAATGGATATCTGGGACATGCAGCACTTCGCTAAGCGAAAGGGTTTTTCCTGAGGTTAATTTGAGAAGAACCTTCCCTTTCCTGATTACGGGTGATGGTCTTGAATCCCCTATGTACACATTCTCCTTACCAGAACTGGTAGGAAAATAGGAGGTAAAAGCTCCTCTTTCAGCGCAGATATGCCGAGTTTCCCCGGAGTCAATTACCTAGTCCTTAGCATGTGCCACCATGTTAACCTCCGAGATCACCGCAGTAATAATATCTCCTTCTACCAAGTTTGCACTTGGTTTAGGAGTATCTTTCCGAAAGCAACATTGAGCTGCATAGTGTGTAGGTTTCTTGCAAATGAAATAGTCTCCTTTCTTCTTGAAAGTAGTGTGGTTTTGGCCCTTTTGAAATTTCTGATTTGGTTTTGTGGTTGGGTCTAAATTTCTTGAAATGTTTCTTAGGATGTGACGGAGGAAAGGAAGAATTGCTATCAACCAGATTGGCTTTAGAAACAATTTCTTTAGCAGAATTAGTTTTCTCTCTTTCCCTATTCTTTTCCTCAATCCTAATATGAATAATCACGTCTTCAAGTGACATTTGTTTTCTTTTGTGTTTAAGACTGTTTTTATAATCTTTCCAAGATTCAGGAAGTTTTCAATAAGAGAGCCAGCAACAAAAGGATCAGGGAGAGTGATGTTTTCATTTTTAAGATCTTCTATGAGAACATGGAAGTCATGAATTTGGGAGAAGATAGTTTTATCTTCAGTCATAGAAAAATGAAGGAAGTTACCTATAGCAAATTTTTAAGTACCAGCATCTTCTAGGATATATTTCTTGTTGAGACTAGACCAAATATCAGAATCAATCTTGGTGGGACAGCAGACATCAAAGAGTTCATTGGATAGAGTATGAAGGATGGTATGTCTACATATTAAGTTAGCACGGTCCTAAGCAGGAATGTCTGTTTCATCTGATGGTTTAGGATCTGTGAGTGCAAAGGCAAAGCCAATGACATCAAGAGTACCAAAACCATTTTCTTGCCAATGCTTAAAGAATGAACAAGAAAACAGTTCGATTTTAGACAGATCAGGCAGATGTTTAGCAGTCACAATAGCAGCATCCATAATCTACTCTTAAGATTGTTGGAATTATTGCAGATTTATTAGGATGGTGCTATAAAAACAGAGGAAGAATGGACTTATCAGAGAGCCGAGGAGTGCTAGGCACTGGTCTTAAGAGTAGATTTACGCCCCTCAGAGTGAGAACTCGGTGCAAGTCAGATCTAGCGGCTACCCTCCAGGATTCAACGGCAACGGCCTTGCAAGTGTGTGACGTCCCCACGGTTGTTTGGTTTGTTTCGTGATCATGCAAGTGCAAGGTGTGCAATAGGATAGGGGGCGGGAGATTTAAATATTTATAAATGCAAGCGCACGGTGTTGTAGTTTGGCTTGGGGTTCGAACACAGGGAGGCGTGGTTGTGCTTGTGTCAGAAGGGACCGAATTCACCCTATGGGTGAGCTAGCCCGAAAAGATGGATGGGTTGTCACAGAATGTAAATACGGGGTTAAACAATATAAAGGGAAACCCGGGACTTCGGTTTTCACCTTATCATGTGTTCTTGCTATTACGACCGGCGGATAGGATAACTATCAGGATTAGGGTTTAGTGGTGAGACGTTGCTGTAATGACCTATTAAGCTACTGCACAAGTACTAGAGGGGGGATGAATAGTACTATAAAATAATTAAGAAGATAATTCCTAATTATCTTGCAAACTCTACCAATCAATGCAGAAATGCGGAAATGTAAATATTAGACAACAAAGAAGACAATCGCAAACAAGCAATTTAATGAGTTCGGATCCACCCAAGTCTCCCCGACTTGTTCCCGGTGATCCTTCGTCCCAACCACCCGGATCCCCTCCGGATACTTGAGTTAGAAACCCTAACTCAAGATTTGCACTATGAAATTCTTGTAGAAAACCTCTACAAGATCAAATCATACAACAATCGAAATGTGACTCCCACAACCCGGGATCACAAACAAACTCTCACAACCGAGAGTAAAACACTTACAATAATGAAGTAAATGAAATAGAAATTCTTACCACAAAATACCTATGCCTTGAGTAAACTTACGAATTAGGGCAAAGAGGATTTTGGGGAAGATGAAGAGGCACCAAACCCTAGCTCCCAATAGATGACCAGCAATGGAGTCCTAGGTTGATGTTGGTGACATAGAATCAAGCACTTGGCTTGGAAGGCTCACAATCAATGAATCTCTCTTTTAAAATAAGAGTGAGGGAGAGATTCAAGATTGGAAATGAATGAGCTTTGAATGAGATTGAATGCTTTCTCTTTGATCTCTAAACTTCTCTTAAAATCAGCCTTGAGTGCAATGAATGCAGCACACCAAATATATATAGGATAGAGAAAAGAGAGAGCAAAAATCGTGGCATTAAATGCTCCAACGGCTCTATTCTGAAGCAAACTAGTCGGTCAAAGAACAACCACTGACCGACTAGTTCATCAACTAGTCGGTCGATCAAACAGCATGAACGGACTAAGAGATGAACAGTGAATAGATGAAAATTCAGACTTAAAGAACTAGTCGGTCCAAGAAGACTTTCCAACCGACTAGTTTCACAACTAGTCGGTCGGTGAGTGAACTTAGACCGACTAAGAGATAAAACAAATAGTCTGAGTATAAATTGATTTAGTCGGTCCAAGAACAAAAGTTGACCGACTAGTTCATTAACTAGTCGGTCGCCAAATGTACATAGACCGACTAACGATAAACAGTAACTTGGCATGTACAGGGAAAGCTCAACTAGTCGGTCTAAGAAGGATCACTGACCGACTAGTTCATCAACTAGTAGGTCGGTGAGTCAACGTAGACTGACTAACTGTAAACAGTAAAGAGCTTAGAATTGAAGGAGGCAAACTAGTCGGTTCAAGAAGCTTTGCTGACCGACTAGATCACCATCTAGTCGGTTGGTTCTTCTTCTTGAACCAACTAACATGCACAAGAAGTCACGAATCGAAGCGCGAAGCTTCGAAAAAGTTCGTATGGACTTCTACTAAGATCCTAGCTCTAAGATTTGAGCGTTATGAAGATTAAAACGTAAGACCTACTCAAGGCTTAACATTCTACGATACGAAGCTAGAAGACTATAAATAAAACTTGACGAACCGTCTTCGAAAGCTTCGATCGAATCTTCATGACTTCAATAATGGTCCAAAATCTTCAATGAAGCTTTAGGCATACGATCACGTGCTTTGAGAAGCCTTGAGACGTCGCTTTGGATGTTCACATGAATTTGGTGACGATCTCCATAACTGCGCTCACAAAGAGTTAGTTCACGATATATTTATGTTTGTTCATCATCCAAAACCAAATCTGGGGAGTCCAATACTCAACATTCTCCCCCTTTTTGGTGATGACAAACCAACATAAATAATAATCAAAAATAAAGATTCAAATGAAACTTACTTACTCCCCCCTGCATTGATGACACGTTAATTCTAAAATGAATAATAATAATACGCATCAAGCCGACGAGTAAAGTAAAGAATGAGATTTCATTTATTGAAATTTAGGATTTGAAATCCATTTTTATTTCTTAACTCCCCCTGAATCTAACATATCAAATTAAATTCTTGGAAAAATGCTTTAAATTATCATTTAGCTCATCGTCATTATTATATCTCTCCCCCTTTGGCATTAGCAAAAAGAGCGGGAGATCAACGCCAACAATGGAAAAAAAACCAAAAGCACGGAAGTCGTAGAATATGACCACGGTCCAAATGACACCTAAGGAAAATACGAAGTAAATCAAAGCGTGTCAATGAGACCAAAGTCGAAAATTGATAAATAAAATCATCAAAACTCAAATTAATTTGACGAATTGAGTTATGTAATATACTCTCCAATATCAACATTCTTGGTTAATTTAGTGCATGGAAAACAATTCTATGTTTTCATAGAAATAATTTCTATTTAACCAAGTTATTATCGTCGAGTGACGAAGATAATCAAACATCAGAGACATAAAAAGAATATAATGCGCACAAGAGAATAAATGTCAACATCGATGTATATATATAAACATGGACCATGACAACATCAAAAACATACATCGCCAACATACAAACTAACGATCGAACGATCGAAGCACAACATATATCATATATCACAACAGATATCTGAGTATCACAAAAGATACAAAAATCTCAAAACATCATATGAGATACATCAAAATACATCACAATATATCCAAAATACATAACCACCCAGACTATCATAACCCACACTCTCACTAAAAGATCTATCATCCAAAGTGCACTAGCAGAGTCCTCAGAGAAGCTCAGGAGGAAGTGGGAGGATCTGCAGTAGCAACAGGCTCTGCAGGAGGAGTGTTGGTCACTGGGTCAGCTGGAGTGTCCACGGGAGCGACGGGAGTGGCCTCGGGTGCACCAGACGTAGTATCCACCGCAGATATGGTGGCACCAGGTGTGCTCTCGGGGTCAACGGAAGAAGTAGCAACGGCACCAGAAGTACCCTCAGGGGCACGAGCAGCAGCAGTACGAGCAAGCTCCTCGATCTCATCCTCATCCAACTCATCCTCGTCAGAAACTGACGGTGGGATGTCAATACCCAAATGAGAAGCGATACGAGCAAGAATCTCCTCAGTACGAGCATAACGAGACTCCACATGTTTCAACAAACGTGCGAGGTTAGCAAGAGTAGGAGAGGGAGCAGCTGAGGCTGAAGCAGAGGCTAAAGCAGACGGGGTCATCCTCTGAACGTGACGAAGCACCCCAAGAGACTTCTTGACGGCCGTCGCATTCAGAGGGGGACCGAGGGGACGCTCATCATCAGGTGGCAGAGGGACATGAAAATGATGGAATACGAGTGTCAGAAGGCAGGGATATGGGATATGAGCAGATTTCGTGGACTTTCAGATACACTCGAAAGAATCCATCTTATCGAGAATGATCCTAGCCCAGTTAATCTCGCTTCCCATGAAGATGGCATAAATAAGCTTAAGGAAGGGCTGGGAAGGCAATGAAGATGAGCCGTACTTTGGAAGGAGGCACGACTTCAAGATCAGATTTAGGACCCAGCCATTCGGCTTAAATGACTTTGAGGGGACGCCAATCATGGCGGGAGGGATCACGTGGAAAATCTCAGAAAGCATGACCTGGTCAAGGGAAGAAATGTCATCGACGGAGATATCGGAAGGGAGGAGGCCACACCACGAGCAACCAATCAACTCCCCTAAGATTTCTGCCGTAAGGACAATCGGTGTCCCCAAGACAGTCGTCTCAATGGAGTGGGTCTCATCGTACTGACCCTGGACACGGTTTGCGTAAAATAGCTTGACCAGACGGGGGTATGGATGTGGATTCGCCTTAGGGTCGTACCGAAGATAATCGATAAGACTGCTAGATGACAGAAGATCAGCAAGGCCTGGGAAGTCAGAAAACTGTATGAAGTGCTCCAACAGTAGCGGTCAATGTTCGATACGGTTATATGCCGCGAGACACAACGGGTCATCATGACATAAAGAAATATCGACACCGCCAGCTGGCATCGGAGCCTTCCCCTTAGGCTGTCGGGTACTAGAAGTCGGACGGGAGCTAGACGTCGGACGAGTGCTAGACCTAGGAGGAGGAGTAGGAGCCCTATTGGTAGGCTCGGACTCGGGAATATATTCCGTGTCGGAATCATCGGGAGGAGTGGGAGCACGGAATGAAGTTGGGGAAACGAGTTCCTTCCTAGGCTTGGGTTGTGATCGGGGCTTGGCGATCGCCGTCCTCTTCTTCTTAAGAGGAGGTGATGACAACGATGTATGGGTGGATTTAGATCGGCGTTTGGGTTACGGGGGGTCTGAAGGTGGTGAATCAACGGTCATAGGCAATGGACGAGTAGGTTCGATCGGGATACGTGTTCTCGCCATAAGCGCGACGAAATACGAGCAATCAACTAGTAATCAGAAGATCTAAAACCCTAGAACCGAACCCTAGAAGCTGAAATCTAACCCTAGATGCTAGAAGAGAGTGATACCTAGAAGGAAGATCGGCTGGGGATCGACGGCAATCGGCGGGGATGGCCGAAAAAGTCAATCGGACGGCGGAGGAAGAGGGGGAAGTCGAAAGGATTTCAGGGGATTGGCTTAGATGAGAAAATCGCACCGACTAGAAGTGAGATTAGTCGGTGTGAGGGAGTTAAAAATGATCGGAATGCGAAAAGACGCAACAGTCCCTGAGCACTTAGTCGGTTAGAGTTCAAGCACTGACCGACTAGATGACCATCTAGTCGGTCGGCCAATGAGCTTGAACCGACTAAGTGCAAACAGTAACTGAAGCAAAAATTCTGAGCAAGAATTAGTCGATCAAAGCTCATTCATTGACCGACTAGAATTGAATCTAGTCGGTCGGCCAATGAACTTGGACCGACTAAGAGAGTCCAAAAATTTAAAATTTTGAGTTCTCTCCTAATCGCACTTGGACGAAACATTGTAATACTCTCATTAATCATTATACTATCCCATTAAACATCGAAAATCTTAAATTTGATGTTCATGAACAAATCGAGCATAAATTCCGAAAATTCAAAGAAAAATCCAGAAAATTCCAATACATCAAGCATGTGCAAATATAACGAAATTGAATAGCATGCAAGATTATTTAATAAAATATGAATCCTAAATCTCGGATTCACCCATAATCCCCAATTCTCGACGCAACCGCACAAAAGAGTCTTCCTTTAGGGGTTTCGTGAAAATATCGGCGATTTGCTTCTGGGTTTCAACGTACACTAATATGATGTCCTTTTTAGCAACATGATCATCTAAGAAATGGTGTCGGACATCTATATGTTTCGAACGGGAATGGTGTACCGGATTCTTAGAGAGACATATTGCACTTTGGTTGTCCACCATGATAGGGCAAGTATCATAGTTTATACCAAAGTCTTTAAGAGTGTGTCTCATCCAAAGAACTTGAGCACACGCGGCATCGGCGGCAATATATTCTGCCTCGGTGGTTGAAAGTGATACGGAATTATTTTTCTTGGAAAACCAAGAGACAAGAGAATTTCATATAAAATGGCAAGTGCCACTAGTAATTTTCCTGTCGGATTTGCATCCCGCATAATCTGCGTCACTATATGAGATTAACTCATATGTGCTAGATTTTGGATAAAGTAATCCAAAATCAAGTGTGTAACTTAGATAACGGAAAATACGTTTTACCGCTACTAAGTGAGATTCCTTAGGTTGAGACTGATAACGAGCATATACACATATGACAAACATAATATCGGGCCTACTTGCGGTAAGATAAAGTAAACTACCTATCATACCTCGATATAGACGAATGTCTATATCTTTTCCGCCCGTATCTTTATCAAGATGCGTAGTCGTGATCATTGGAGTCTTCTTCCCGGAGGCATTCTCCATTCCAAATCGCTTTAGCAACTCCACCGTATACTTCGTTTGGTGGATGAAGATTGCATCGTTCATTTGGCGAATTTGGAGACCTAAGAAATATTTGAGCTCACCCATGTGGCTCATCACAAATTGATCCTTCATCACATTAGAAAACTCTTCGCAAAGAGCAAAGTTAGTAGCACCGAAAATGATATCATCAACATAAATTTGAACTAAAATTATATCATTATTCGAATACTTAACAAATAATGTGGAATCAACTTCTCCCATTTTAAAACCTAAATCCAAAAGAAAATTCTTTAAACGGTCATACCAAGCTCGAGGAGCTTGTCTCAAACCGCAAAGTGCTTTCTTAAGTTTGAAAACATGATTTGGAAATTTTTCATTTATAAATCCCGGAGGTTGAGAAACTTAAACTTCCTCAACAACATCTCCGTTTAAAAACGCACTTTTTACATCCATTTGAAATAATTTAAAATCCTTATGGCATGCAAAAGATAACAATAATCTAATAGATTCCAATCTAGCTATCGGAGCAAATGATTCTTCGAAATCGATACCTTCCTCTTGCCGATAGCCTTGAGCTACTAACCGAGCTTTGTTCCGGACGACGATTTGGTTTTCGTCGGTCTTGTTCTTGAATATCCACTTTGTTCCTATGACGGTGTGGTTCTTCGATGGCAATGGAACAAGCTCCCAAACCTCATTCCTCTCAAATTGAATGAGTTCCTCTTCTATGGCAAGGATCCAAGCGCTATCTTCGCACACTTCATTAATATTCTTTGGCTCAATCGAGGAGGCAAAGGCACGATGAGCGAAGTAGTTAACTTGCGATCTCGTCTTGACACTATCATGAATATTCCCAATGACTTGCTCATGAGGATGGTCACGAACGGTATGAAGCCGTTTGGGAATTCCCTGATCACTAAGAACATTCTCAAAAACTTCATTAGTCGGGTTAGTATCAATAGAATCAATAGAATTAGAATTACCAATTTGAATCACATAAAACATCCATGGAGTCATCATCATTAGTAATTCTAGTAGGGAAAAAACCTTCATTAAATGAGACATGAAGTGATTCCTCGATCGTTGAGGTTCGTTTGTTGTATATCCGGTAGGCTTTGCTACGGGAGGAATATCCAACAAAAATCCCCTCATCGGATCTTGGATCAAATTTGTCCAAGCTACCATACGTGTTTTTAATAAAACATTTTGAACCAAAAACTCGAAAATGTTTAACTTGAGGCAACCTACCAAACAACAATTCATAACAAGTTTATTTAGTGTCGGGCCTCAAAAGTATCCTATTAAACACATAGCAAGTGGTATGTACCACTTCTGCCCAAAATTGATGGCCAAGTTGGCTATCATCAAGCATAGTGCGAGCACATTCCACTAGCGTCCTATTCTTTCTCTCAACAACACCATTTTGAGGAGGTGTGCGAGGGAATGCAAAGGTGTGTGTAATACCAACATCATCACAAAAAGTTGAGAAAGACTCATTCTCAAATTCCCCTCCATGATCACTACGAATAGTGACAATGGTGGTTCCAATGAGATTTTGTACTTTCTTAACAAATATTGTGAAGTTTTCAAAAGCATCATTTTTATTACTTAAGGAAAATACCCAAGTAAATCTAGAAAAGTCATCAACGATGACAAGTCCATATCGTGCATTTCCTAATGAAGCAACTCTAGTTGGCCTAAATAAATCTAGATGTAATAGCTCTAGAGGCCGCTTAGATGAAATGCTTTTCTTAGGTTTAAAAGACGATTTTGGAAGCTTGCCTCGTTGACACGAGTCACAAAATCTTTTCTTTTGAAAGACAAGCTTAGGGAAGCCTCTAATAGAATTTAACTTGAAAAGCTTAAAAAGTGTTCCAAAGTTCACATGACCAAAACGTCAATGCCATAAGTGTTGTTCACTTGTGTTGGCAATGAGACATTGTTCATGTGATCTTGGAAGATCTAGGATGTATATATCCTTATGGCGTGTGTCGGAAAACAATAATTCATTATTATCTTTTCTTAAAATATGGCACATTCCTTTCGCAAAGCTAACTTTGTAACCTTTGTCACAAAGTTGGCTTACTGAAATAAGATTGTGGTTTAATCCTTTAACAAGGCAAACATCACATATAAGTGGTTTAGAAGGATTACCCACTTTTCCAACACCTATGATGGTTCCGCTCTCGTTGCCTCCAAAGACTACCCGATTTCCATTTGCAATGGGCACCACTCCGGAGAGCAATTGAGCGTCACCCGTCATGTGTTTTGAACACCCGCTATCGAGTATCCAATTATTCTTGGAGCCAAATTTTGATTTGTTTCTCCGTTTCTTTCTCTTGAGTACCTAAGGATAGAAAATATCGTATCATTATACCCAAGGTCATTGGGTCCAAAAGATTAGACCTTTGGAAGCCAAGTCCAATTGGACTTAGACTTCCCCACATAATTATCATTATGAACGACATTCATAAAATAAGAATTCTTATACACTTGTTTTTCATTCATGTTTATGTCCTTTGGGCTCCAAATAGTGAAGATTTTGGGAGCCCTAATCCTATTAGGAGCATGCATGCGTTGTTGATTTCTATGTGATGCATGTCGTGGATAGGCATAAGGAACATGATAAAATGGTGCATGATGATATTTATTCATACGATGATGTGGGTGTACATATGCATGTGGAGGAACACGTGCATGAGGGTGTCTCACATGGTGTGCACGTGCCCGTGGATGTGGTGCATAAAAATCATCATATGTGTGAGCATGTGGAGTAGGACGTGTGTTCCTACGTGGCATGTTATTTGTGTACATGTAGGCATGACCCTTCTTTGGAGGTCCACCCAAAGTGGGTTTCTTTCCAAAAGAGGGTATGTACGAGGTGGAAGCACCATTGGTAGATGAACTACCAAAAGAGTGTTTGCTACCACTCATTGAGTCACCGGAAGTTGGCCTAACAAAGGTAGTGGCCGATTTGGATGAACTTCCCATCTTATACCCCAAGCCAATGTGGTGGTTGGTCGGAAGTAAGTCATTTAGGATGTTATTCAAATGGTCCTTACCCTTATTGAATTTATTAGTTCGGCCTAATGTGCACTCATATTTCTCGGTGAGAGAATGCATCGAAGCATCCAAAGTGGATACTTGCGATGTGAGTGCATAAACACGAGATTTGAGATTCTCATTCTCGATACTCAAAGTTGAGTTCCGAGAAGTCAAATCCACTATCTCATATTCATCCGATTCCTCAATATGAACATGTTCAATTTGAGACTTGAGATTTACAATCTCATTTCTCAAACCTTCAACAACGGTGTCGTTGTTGGTGATGATAGTTTTAGGCGAGGTTTGGATGCTAGCTAAATCATCTTTTACTTTAGTATATCTATTTACTAATTTAGTGTATTTAGCCAATAATTGCTCATTAGCATTTCTAAGGTCATACATTGTTACCTCATCGTCGCCTTCATTGTCGCTATCATCGGAGGAGGAATCTTTATCTTGCTCCTCTCTAGCCATGAAGCACGTGTGTGCTTGCTCCACTTGCTCATCATCCGACTCTCCGCTTGAGGAATCCTTGGAGTCGGTGAATGTCCCGACAAGCCCCTTTTTGTACCCTTTCTTGTACTTCTTGGACTTGTCGAACTTTGGCGCCTTCCACTTCTTCTTGTGTTTGTTTTGAGGATACTCCGCTTTCATGTGTCCTGGCTTGTTGCATTTGAAACACAAAGGAGAGGAGGCGTTAGTAGAACTAAACTTCGATTTGTTTTTGAAGTTACCTTTCCGGAAGAACCGGTGAACTTCTTTGCCATGAGGGCCATGGATTCCAAGTCCAACTCGTCTTCCGAGTCTTCATCATCGGTCGATGTAGATATTGATGGAGCGGCCTTGAAAGCTGTCACGACCCGCTTCCCTAAAATGGAGGCGAGACGTGAAAAGGTCCGCACGGGAGTGGAGCTGTGAAGCCACAAACCCGATAAGCGTCAATAAACATATGCAGGTCCCTGTAACCACAAACGGAACAACAATAATAACACAAGGAGAGATAGAAATAAAATTCTCACATCTCATAATTTGTCCAACACGACAACAAGTCCAACATCCAGAAAAGCCACCAGGCTAAAAGAAAGAGTCTAAAGGCCCAGAACAAGGCCAACAAAAGCAACAACATAACAAAGTATGGGTGCTACGCACCGACAACAAAACAGCAGTCTAAACAAAAGAGAAAACACAACGGAGACACTAGGACTGGTCCCCAGTGTCCACGTACTCCCCGTCAAACACAAGCTCGGGCTCGGCGTCAGCAAACACCTCGTCCTCAACAAGGTACTCAGGCTCAGGATCTAACATGTGTCACCCAAAAGAGTAAAGGGGCACATGTCAGCAAGTCTAAAAGACTTGGGCAAGGAAACTGAAAGTAAGGCAACTAGCAACCTAACAGTTATAGTATGCATGACATGTCAGTTATAACATGAGTGCGCAAGCTAGACATGGCGAGACAATAAGTACAAGAGAGCAATTATCGGGACAAGACAAGAGTAGCCAAGCTACTAACAATCTCAATCAATTCACTAGTCACGTTTCACGTTGTTTGTAGATGTTTACACCTTACAGCTGAATGGTATAGCATTCACGCTGATTGGCCGCTTAACACTACCCCAAACCCAGAGTTTACGCCTTACAACTGCAGTTGCTGATCAGGTAGACCCCCAGTTGAATGACCGCTTAACTCTTACCCCATCCCACACGTAAACAAGCCAGGGTCCCTGTACATGAGCCCAGTAAATGAGCCAGGGTTTCCCCGCATGGGAGCTTGTTTTCCTAGTTCACAATTCAATATCGAGCGTTGGGGTTAGCAACTCATTATGCTCGCTTCTGGTCACGAGCCGGGAAACACAAGTATTGTAGCGATGCTACGCAATCACGGGATCACTTAAAGAATGCAATGACATGACAATTAATTTGCGTACAGTTAATGGAATTTAAACATGACATGGTAATTGTGCAACATGATAAATGTCGGATCTAGCTTCGTTGTCAAGCTAGTTCCTAAATTTGCGCCTAGGCGAGTATCATTTCGTCGCCTAGCCTCTTTTACGCCTATAATAAGCAAATGGCCTAAAACATGGCCTAACCCCTAAGTGGCAAGTTTCACTTGCCTAGCACCGGGGATGACGATCACGAAGGTTCGTCTCGCGGATGCTAATCAACGGGGAGGTCGCTGCTATGGAGAAACAATCATCAAATAACATGTAATTTCATTATGGTTTCATAAAACATAGCGGGTTATGAAACATCAAGAGATCGATTTCTAACCGTGAGGAGGCGGAAGAAACACTCCGGAGAACCTAAGGACCAGATCTGGAAACGAATGGAGAAGTTTGGAGAACTAGGGGTTTTGGGGGATTTTGGGGATTTGATGAGATTTTTGGGAAGATGAGAGGTAGAATATGTTGAGGGAGAGTTTGGATGATGGATTTTGGGCTAGGGATGATGGAATAATGGTTTGGGGAAGAAGGGGGCTCAATGGGGGAGAAACTAGGGTTTTGGGTCGAGTGGAGGAAGAAGAAAACGTTTGGGAGGGGTTTAAATAGGATGGGCTGGCGGCTGCCCAGAAATTAGGGTTTTAACACAGATTAGTCGGTCAAAGAGCAACCACTGACCGACTAGTTTGGCAACTAGTCGGTCGGTCGACCAACGCAGACCGACTAAGTGTAAACAGTAATTTCTGAACAAAAATAGGATTTAGATTTAGTCGGTCGAAGAACAAATACTGACCGACTAGTTTGTCATCTAGTCGGTCGATGAACGTTCTTAAACCGACTAAGAGTAAACAGTAACTCGACTGTACAGAAGAACCAAGAATTAGTCGGTCTGAGTACAAAACTTAACCGACTAGTTTAACAACTAGTCGGTCGAATGATGAACTTAGACCGACTAAGAATGAACAGTACTGATACTAAAATTTAGATGATGTGTTAGTCGGTTAAAGAAGCATTGCCGACCGACTAGTTTGCAACCTAGTCGGTCAACCAACGTTCTTAGACTGACTAACGTTAAACAGTAACTCCTGAGAAATTTAGAAAGCCAACTAGTCGGTTCAAGAAGGATTGCCGACCGACTGGATCGTCATCTAGTCGGTCGGTGCCCCTTCTTACACCGGCTAATAAGCACCAAAAGTTTCGATATGGAGCGCGGAGCTCCGGGATCGATTCCTAAGACTCCTAGGCTTGATATAATAGTAAGATACGACCGTTATGAAGCCCGTCACGAATGACATACTCCAAAATCGACGATCCTAAGGAAGAAATGAGAAAACACGACGAAACGATAGAAAACGAAAGTTACGGAGACGAAAACCACACATAAGGAGAAAATCCACCAAAACATATAATATAATATAATAAATCCAGATACATGAAAATCAGTCGTTACATCCTCCCCAACTTAAGAAAAATTCCGTCCTCGGAATTTCCAAACACTCACGTGTCCGGAAACAAAAGTGGGAAACGCTCTCGCATATCATCCTCATTCTCCCAAGCAGACTCTCCGGGCGAGCCGTGTCGCCACATCACCCTAACAAGATTGACAATCTTGTTCCGAAGTGACTTCTGACGCCTATCCAGAATCTGCACTGGATGCTGGTCATACGTCAAATCGGGGCGAACGGTAATCTCCGAGAAATCCACAGCATGAGATGGATCGCTAATGTATCGACGAAGCTGCGACACATGGAAAACATCGTGAACTCCTTCCAAAGATGGCGGCAAGGCTAAGCGATAAGCTACCTCGCCAACCCTCTCCAAAATGTCGAACGGTCCAATGTATCCCGGGCTCAACTTCCCTCGCTTCCCAAAACGAATTACACCGCGATTCGGGGAAATCTTCAAGAACACATGGTCACCCGGCTGAAACTCCAAAGGACGACGTTTAGCATCCGCCCAATGCTTAAAACGGTCCTGAGCAATTCTCAACCTCTCCCGAATGTTCCTGACCATATCCACTGCCTCCACGATCATCTCAGGTCCCAACAACTCCCGATCACCAACGTCATCCCAACTCAATGGCGATCGACATTTCCTCCCATAAAGAGCGGTGAAAGGCGCCATGCCGATACTCGCCTGGAAGCTGTTGTTGTAAGAAAACTCCACCAAATGTAGATGGTCCTCCCACGAACCCTTGAAATCCAACATGCACGCCCTCAGCATGTCCTTCAAGATCTGAATCGTCCTCTCGGACTGGCCATCCATCTGCGGATGGTACGCCGTGCTGAAACTCAGACGCGTACCCAAGCTCTTTTGCAAACTCTACCAGAACTGAGATGTGAACCTCGTGTCTCTGTCCGACACGATACTCACGGGGACTCCATGAAGTCGCACAACCTCCTGCACGATTCACGTTACATCACTATCCAAACTAGGAAAAGGAAATAAAACGGAGAGTAAAAGAATTTAACCTCCATATATCTCCTCGCTAGCGCCTCAGTGGACTGTCCCACTCGGAACGGAATAAAGTGCGCGGATTTGGTCGATCGATCTACGATCACCCAAATCGTGTCATTCTGCTTCGGACTCCGAGGTAGTCCAGTCACGAAATCCATAGTGATGTGTTGCCAATTTGTCACACCCCGCTTCCCAAAACGACGGAGGCGAAACGTGACGAGGCCCGCTTAGGCCAGAGCTTTAGAAGCTCGGACCCAATAAGCATCTGTAGAGGTACCATTTTTAAAAGATTTTTTTCAGGTTCTTGCATTATTAAAGTTCGAACCAACAGAAGTACATGAAGGAAGTTGCATTCATTAAATTAGAGATATAATATCCAACAAGTACAAAGTCTAAAGAGAAGCCTAAGCGTGGCAACAAACTATCTAAAAGCAAACTAAAAGTAGTAACCTCTGAAAGTGACGACTAAGAAGACCTCAAGGTCTGGTCCTCGTCGGGCGTGTACTCTGGGTCGACGTCCTCGGCTCCTCGTGCTCCAGTGCGTCTGCCTCGTCCACGAACTCTGTCTGAGCACCTGACGTACAGCACCCAAGAAAAAGGAACTGTACGTCAGGTAAAGTCTACAAGGAGGGTTAGAATTTACTGCAAGTGCACCGAACTTTAAACAACGGTTTACTGGTTGATTAACATGCTGAGGTTCTTTTACACAACAATTTATTGGTTGATTAGCATGCTTTGGTTATAACAGGGTAACACAACAGGAAGTAACGTAGCAGGAAAGTAAAACGTGACAAGTAGTAGTCGTAGCGTGTGCTACCAACTACGGGACTAACCTACAGGTGTCAAGGCAAGTCAGGACGTGGCGGGACAAGACAGGACAAACAGGACGGGACAAGACAAGACAAGTGTGACACGAAGGGTTCACGCCTTACGGTTCGAGGGGGATCAGACCCTCTTGCCGTGCGCACGCTCAACCCTACCCCAACCCAGGAACTCAGGACAAGAAGTACATGGATCACTTCCGCTAGGGAAGCATCCGAAACGCCCGAAGGCTTTTTGTGTAACAGGGATCACTTCCGCAAGGAAAGCATCCGAAACGTCCGAAGGCTTTTTGTCTAACAGGGATCACTTCCGCTAGGGAAAGCATCCGAAACGCCCGAAGGCTTTTTGTGTAACAGGGATCACTTCCGCTAGGAAAGCATCCGAAACGCCCGAAGGCTTTTTGTGTAACCGGGATCACTTCCGCGGAGGAAGCATCTGAAACGCCCGAAGGCTTTTTGTGTAACAGTGATCACTTCCGCGGAGGGAAGCATCCGAAACGCCTGAAGGCTTTTTGTGTAACAGTCACGGGGATCACTCTCGCATGGAGAGCATCCGAAACGCCCAAGGGCTTTTGTGTAACAGGGACATGACATGACAAGTGTAAGGAATTGTTATTCTAGGTTGTCCACACGCACGCACACACAAGATAGTCCTATGTTGTCAGCAGTTCATTGTTGTCAGGCTCAGACTTCGTCGTCAAGTCTGAGCCGTCACGGGTCGTCCCGGACGCTATCATTTCACGTCCGGTTCTATTTGTTCATAGTTATCAATTCTAACCACTAAGGCCTAAGCACGGCCAAAAGTGCAAGTGAGATACACTTGCCTGCGGTGGCGAGTGTGTCGTCCGTCCGTGGCGTCGCGTCCAGGCGTCGCGTCCGCGGTAGTCCGTCTGAAAAGTGTCACGGCGACGGTGTCAGGTCGCGTTTTCAGTAAATCCTATTTAGGTTCATTTCTAGGTTGTCGGGACTACCCTAATTGTCAAAGTCACAATTTTGGTGTTTCATCAGCCTAAATCGACCACTATCCTATATGCACAGAAAAATTGTCCGATGGTCAATTTCTACAGTGAGCAACGTTTTACTGGTGCGGAAAGTAAATTTAATTACAGTTGTCCGATTTTAGTTTAGGGTTTGATTATAATACGGTGTGGGTTGCTACGAGTTAGAGGGGGCCAACCTGAATGATGTTCACCCGTAAATCTGGCATCGGGTCTGAAAGCGGTGGCGGTGCTCGTGTCCCAAACTGCGGGTAGCGCAGTGGAGGTCGTTTCGGGATCGCCTTAGGATTGTGACGGCTGCAGGTAGCGCAACGAAACGTCTCAGGCAACTGCAACGGCAACGGATCACGATGCCTGAAGATCATGAGTCATGCGGCGTCAAAGGCGTCTCGACTACGGGTAGCGTAGTGAGACTCGTCCGGGCGGCAAGCACGATCAGTCTGACGGTAAAACAATGGGCTACGGGGCGTAACGACGACGATAACCCATTGGAACGCCAGTCCAAGGGCCGATCGGCCTAGCAGTCGTTGCGGGGAGTCTCGTGCAGCGACCTGCGGCGTCGGGAAATAGGCAGCAGCGGCAACAGCGGGGAGCACTGCTTGCAGCGGCGGAGAGCAGCACGGAGATCGCTGTGTGGCCGAGAGTGAGGGGTGGCGCGGTACGGTGATTGCGGATGAGAGAGGATGACGGCCGGAGAGACGGCAGCGGTCCTCCGGCGTCGAGCGGCGCCATCGACAGTATGCAGCGGCGAGGCGGCCAGGAAACCGCTTGGCAACGGTGGAGGTCAGCAGCGTCAGCGGCGGATCACGGCGGGGCGTGATGGAGCGGATCGCGGTAGCGAACAGCGGCCAGAGGCGGCCTCGGGCGGTGGCTGCGCTGCACAGGGAATCGGGGCCGGTGGCGCTCTGCAGATCCACAGCGGTGGCTGCGGTTGAGGGCGCGGCGCCGATCGCGGGCGTGGCGGAGTGCGGGCGGTGGCTCGCCGCATGTGTGAGGGAGGAGAGGCGATCGGGGAGAGGGATCGTGCGGGCGGCGAGGCGATCGAGAGAGGGGATCGGGGCGATCGGGATC
Organism: Scilla litardierei; assembly: GCA_030789695.1. Classification (NCBI taxonomy): domain Eukaryota; kingdom Viridiplantae; phylum Streptophyta; class Magnoliopsida; order Asparagales; family Asparagaceae; genus Scilla; species Scilla litardierei. The sequence continues at coordinate 306,927,151 of CM061142.1, read as the reverse complement.
ACCGGAGGGAGATGGGGGCGAGCTCGCCGTGGAAGGGGGAGGCGCCGGTGCGAGAGGCGCGACGGCGGGTTGTCGGAGCGTGCGGCTGGGGGGATCGGGGAGAGGGAGATCCGACGGCGCGACGACGGGGCTTGGCCAAGAGGCGCTGCGGATGGGGGTGCTGCGGGCTCGGAGAGGGGAGAGGCGACGATCGCGGCGAGAAGCGATGACCGGCGGCGACGTCGGGGGCCGCGATCGCGGCGGAGAACGGCGGGGTCTCGTCGTCGATTGCGGCGTCGTGCGGAGGCGGCGACCTCGGATCGCGGCGCTGAGATCGAAAGGGCGGCGGGAGTTGGGATCTCGGTGGGGAGATCGCCGTGAACGAGAGGGGGGGTGGTGTTGAGGAGAATCGCGGCCGCGGCTTGTTTCGCCGGCGATCGGAGGGAGATAGATGGGGATTCGGGGGTTTTGTGTACGGGAGAGGGAGAAGAGAGCCTCTCTCTCTCCTCGGAAATTTGGGTGGCGGCGGCTGTTGAATTTTAGGGTTAGGGTTTACTTAGGGTTAGTGATTTGGGGTTATAAATAATGATAAAAAATTTGCTATACAACATCTAGGGTTTTAGCCAAAAGTGCAGAGTTCAAAGAGGTAGTGGGTGTATTTTTGGGGTAAGTCTAGGGGAGATTAGAGAAACAGATTGGGAAAGTTTTTAAAATGATTTAAAAGAAAGATTTAGCCAGATTTGGCTAACAAATTCGAAATTTGAATCTGATTGGGGAAGAATCGACGGTCGAGGTCAATCCGGATGATATCTCTCAATCCGAGCGTCAGAAATATAATCCGAAAATACCGGGGCGATCGTGGAGACGAGACGCACAGATCTACGGAGCCTGATCGTGCGTAACGCCTACCAAAAATTTACGTAAAAATTGGAAACGACGTTTCGAGTCAGATGACTAAAACGCCCCTATCATTCAAAGTCGTTTCGCGCGAAAACGAGCCGTGAAAGACGTTCCCAAAAATTACTATAAAATTAAACACCCCAAAAAAGATCGCAACGGCATATCGCATCGCATATGCCGGAGCTCGGAAATAGCCAAATAAAACACGTGCGCGTAGAAAATTACAAACGGTCGGAAAGCGGCTGTTACATTCTACCCAAAAATTACAAACGGTCGCGCGAAAACGAGCCGTGAAAGACGTTCCCAAAAATTACTATAAAATTAAACACCCCAAAAAAGATCGCAACGGCATATCGCATCACATATGCCGGAACTCGGAAATAGCCAAATAAAACACGTGCGCGTAGAAAATTACAAACGGTCGGAAAGCGGCCGTTACATTCTACCCACCTTAGAAATGATTCCGCCCTCGGAATCACTCATACTAAGACTAATTATAAAAATCCATAAATACTTAAACCTATAACTCCTATCTTCCCTACATGGATCTCTAATCCTATCACTTCAATATCGTCCCTCAAATAATCCATCATAATCCTTCTTTACACCGGACAATGCTACGACTAAACTCACTTCCTAATACTTAGCTATAGGCTCATCACTACTGTCCAAATTTCCAACTCCAAGTTTCTCACAAAAGAATAATTATCTTCTCATCCCCTACCATTCCGCTATACATCATCGCTCAATAACATATTTTTAAATTTCTCAATCTTTTCCTAAAATTTATCAATTGCTAAAATAATTTCCTAGTCGATCACCAATCCAGGACAAAAACTTTGTCTAACTTATAATACTTTCACAAATCAACAATCGACGTGTCCTCAATACCTTCCGTGTCATATTTATCCGCCAAATAATCGAACTATCAAAATCATATCTCCTCCTACTTATTATGATTATTGTCAACCAATGTAAGTTCGACTACCCAACCATCTATTCGTCTTAGCACGTCGTGTTAATCCCAATGTCTTCTCTCGTCAACTTAACAATCAAGTCTCGATGCTAGTAAAAGCTCTATCCAATCTCATGATCACCCTGACTCCTACCATACTCTGTAGCCAACCCTATCTACCATTCGTCTAAGCCTCAAATCTGATAAGTTCTCATCTTCACGCATATAATTTCAGTCAACCAGAGTTCTCCATTAAGTCCGCCACACTTCGGTTTTATAAATAAGTCTTGGACAGTCCATTCTTTTCATCCTAAAGATATTTATTCCAATATCCTATTGTTCCAAAATCGGTTAATCATTGCTATAATAAATATCATCTCACCCTGAGCCTACCCGCAAACAACAATCCTATAACGATAATAGCTAGTCCCAACTAATATAACAACCATAAACACAAAAACTTTCTTTAAGGGAGAAGAAGAGGAGGGAAAGAGGGACTTGAGGCCAAGGAAATTATTTAAAACATTTTGGAAAAACGTGTGGTGTTGCAGTAATGGATGGGAAAAAGTTAATTGATTTGTGATCTTGTGAGCTAATTTCAAAAACTTTAAAGGGTTGGTTTAAAAGAAAAACAAAGTTTTGATACAATCGCATGCAGTCAAAGATAAGCTATTCTATAATCGAGAAAACTACGTCTAAGGAAATTGCCTGCTATGACCCTATTCATATAAGTATGAATACCGTCATTCAGACAACTTCAATCGTATCATGGTTAACACTGAGTACACATTCAAGACACAAAAAGGCAATCATCGGGATCCTAAAGAACACACATTCATACGGGTCTATGCACTCTACCTATGCTCAACCACCACGACGACATCACCTACCAAAGGACCTACTCCTAAACCAGAGACATGTAGACAACTACAAGGACTAATGTCTACACAACCTAAGGAAAAACAGAAGCCAGGAGTGTAACGAAATGAATCGGAAGGAAAGAGTTCGTATAAGGCGGGATAAGGAGATAGTTGGTTGGATGGAACAAAAATATTTCTCAAAATAATTAAATAGTTGAAAAGAGAATTACGTGCAAAATATGATGTCATATACTTTTATATTTAATAAAATTGTAGAAAGAAGTGAGCAGATGGTAAGATTTATTACAATTTGAAAAAAAAAGTTAGGTGAAGGAAATAAAAGTAGGGTGAGGTAGCGATTGCTTTGCAAATGAAAATAAGTTTACACAAAGATTTTTGAAATGTGGTCACTGATATAATAATAATAAAATAATTGAAGTTCCCTCTAGTTTAGAAAATATTTTTTTTAAAAAAAAAATATCTACGGTAAGTTGTTATAAATAGATCTGGTAGTTTAGAAAATTAATATATATATTGGATTATAGAATTGATAACAATGTTTAAAACTGAAACACGAAAGATGCCGATTTGAAAATAGATACAAGATAGTAAAATAATTTTACGACCAGGGATGTTTCAAGATCAGTGAAAGAATTTAACTCAAAAGAAAAAAAACAGGAATTTTGAAATGTATAATATAGGGGGTTTCAAAGAAGTCAAGCTAGAGCGAAAAACTTAATAGAAATTTCAAAAATACTTTTAGAGGCAGCAGACTTGGCAAGGGAAGAGACTCGAAGGTTCAACGATAATCGTCAGGAAACGATCACGTGAATCGGGAGACAGGGAAAATGATCGCTTGATGGATACACTTAGGATTTGATTTACGAAGCTACAATGGGGTTCTTCGGTCGATCACACGAAAGGGTAATGATTAGAGAGGCGCTAGCAGTCAGGGGGGAAAGTCCCTAAGAGAATCAAGGTTACGTTCTGCTGGGCCCGAAGTCAATGGAGCTGGGCGAGCGACTAAACTAAAAGAAGGGCTCTAGGAAATTTAACACGGTCAGAGTCAAGTGGGCTACTAAGGTATTCTAGGATGAGGACGACTAATTCCTAACCAAGGCGTCGGACTATCAAATTGGGACGTCTACCTAAGTCTTCCCACTATCTGAGACTGGGAAACTAATTCAGACTTGTACGTGGATATTAAATGAATGCGGTACTTTTATTGTTCCGAACTTTTGCAAGACCTGCATGGGCCACCACTAAAACCTGTCACGCCCCGCTTCCCAAAACGACGGAGGCGAAACGTGACGAGGCCCGCTTAGGCCAGAGCTTTAGAAGCTCGGACCCAATAAGCGTCTGTAGAGGTACCATTTTTAAAAGTTTTTTTTTCAGGTTCTTGCATTATTAAAGTTCGAACCAACAGAAGTATAGGAAGGAAGTTGCATTTATTAAATTAGAGATATAATATCCAACAATTACAAAGTCTAAAGAGAAGACTAAGCGTGGCAACAAACTATCTAAAAGCAAACTAAAAGTAGTAACCTCTGAAAGTGACGAGTAAGAAGACCTCAAGGTCTGGTCCTCGTCGGGCGTGTACTCTGGGTCGACGTCCTCGGCTCCTCGTGCTCCAGTGCGTCTGCCTCGTCCACGAACTCTGGCTGAGCACCTGACGTACATCACCCAAGAAAAAGGAACTGTACGTCAGGTAAAGTCTACAAGGAGGGTTAGACTTTACTGCAAGTGCACCGCACTTTAAACTACGGTTTACTGGTTGATTAACATGCTGAGGTTCTTTTACACAACAGTTTACTGGTTGATTAGCATGTTGTGGTTATAACAGGGTAACACAACAGGAAGTAACGTAGCAGGAAAGTAAAATGGGACAAGTAGTAGTCGTAGCGTGTGCTACCAACTACGGGGACTAACCTACAGGTGTCAAGGCAAGTCAGGACGTGGCGGGATAAGACAGGACAAACAGGACGGGACAAGACAAGACAAGTGTGACACGAAGGGTTCACGCCTTACGGTTCGAGGGGGATCAGACCCTCTTGCCATGCGCACGCTCAACCCTACCCCAACCCAGGAACTCAGGACAAGAAGTACAGGGATCACTTCCGCTAGGGAAGCATCTGAAACGCCCGAAGGCTTTTTGTGTAACAGGGATCACTTCCGCAAGGAAAGCATCCGAAACGCCCGAAGGCTTTTTGTATAACAAGGATCACTTCCGCTAGGGAAAGCATCCGAAACGCCCGAAGGCTTTTTGTGTAACAGGGATCACTTCCACTAGGAAAGCATCCGAAACGCCCGAAGGCTTTTTGTGTAACAGGGATCACTTCCACGGAGGGAAGCATCCGAAACGCCCGAAGGCTTTTTGTGTAACAGGGATCACTTCCGCGGAGGGAAGCATCCGAAACGCCCGAAGGCTTTTTGTGTAACAGTCACGGGGATCACTCTCGCATGGAGAGCATCCGAAACGCCCAAGGGCTTTTGTGTAACAGGGACATGACATGACAAGTATAAGGAATTGTTATTCTAGGGTGTCCACACGCACGCACACACAAGATAGTCCTATGTTGTCAGCAGTTCATTGTTGTCAGGCTCAGACTTCGTCGTCAAGTCTGAGCCGTCACGGGTCGTCCCGGACGCTATCATTTCACGTCCGGTTCTATTTGTTCACATTTATCAATTCTAACCACTAAGGCCTAAGCACGGCCAAAAGTGCAAGTGAGATACACTTGCCTGCGGTGGCGAGTGTGTCGTCCGTCCGTGACGTCTCGTCCAGGCGTCGCGTCCGCGGTAGTCCGTCTGAAAAGTGTCACGGCGACGGTGTCAGGTCGCGTTTTCAGTAAATCCTATTTAGGTTCATTTCTAGGTTGTCGGGACTACCCTAATTGTCAAAGTCACAATTTTGGTGTTTCATCAGCCTAAATCGACCACTATCCTATATGCACAGAAAAATTGTCCGATGGTCAATTTCTACAGTGAGTAATGTTTTACTGGTGCGGAAAGTAAATTTAATTACAGTTGTCCGATTTTAGTTTAGGGTTTGATTATACTACGGTGTGGGTTGCTACGAGTTAGAGGGGGCCAACCTGAATGATGTTCACCCGTAAATCTGGCGTCGGGTCTGAAAGCGGTGGCGGTGCTCGTGTCCCCGACTGCGGGTAGCGCAGTGGAGGTCGTTTCGGGATCGCCTCAGGATTGTGACGGCTGCAGGTAGCGCAACGAAACGTCTCAGGCAACGGTAACGGCAACGGATCACGATGCCTGAAGATCATGAGTCATGCGGCGTCAAAGGCGTCTCGACTACGGGTAGCGTAGTGAGACTCGTTCGGGCGGCAAGCACGATCAGTCTGACGGTAAAACAATGGGCTACGGGGCATAACGACGAAGATAACCCGTTGGAACGCCAGTCCAAGGGCCGATCGGCCTAGCAGTCGTTGCGGGGAGTCTCGTGCAACGACTTGCGGCGTCGGGAAACAGGCAGCAGCGGCAACAGCGGGGAGCACTGCTTGCAGCGGCGGAGAGCAGCGCGGAGATCGTTGTGTGGCCGTGAGTGAGGGGTGGCACGGCACGGTGATTGCGGATGAGAGAGGATGACGGCCGGAGAGACGGCAGCGGTCCTCTGGCGACGAGCGGTGCCATCGACAGTATGCAGCGGCGAGGCGGCCAGGAAACCGCTTGGCGACGGTGGAGGTCAGCAGCGTCAGCGGCGGATCACGGCGGGGCGTGATGGAGCGGATCGCGACAGCGAACAGCGACCGGAGGCGGCCTCGGGCGGTGGCTGCGCTGCACAGGGAATTGGGGCCGGTGGCGCTCTGCAGATCCGCAGCGGTGGCTGCGGTTGAGGGCGCGGCGCCGATCACGGGCGTGTCGGAGTGCGGGCGATGGCTCGCTGCATGTGTGAGGGAGGAGAGGCGATCGGGGAGAGGGATCGTGCGGGCGGTGAGGCGATCGAGAGAGGGGATCGGGGCGATCGGGATCGCTGGAGGGAGATGGGGGCGAGCTCGCCGTTGAAGGGGGAGGCGCCGGTGCGAGAGGCGCGACGGCGGGTTGTCAGAGCGTGCGGCTGGGGGGATCGGGGAGAGGGAGATCCGACGGCGCGACGACGGGGCTTGGCCAAGAGGCGCTGCGGATGGGGGTGCTGCGGGCTCGGAGAGGGGAGAGGCGGCGATCGCGACGAGAAGCGATGACCGGCGGCGACGTCGGGGGCCGCGATCGCGGCCGAGAACGGCGGGGTCTCGTCGTCGATTGCGGCGTCGTGCGGAGGCGGCGACCTCGGATCGCGGCACTGAGATCGAAAGGGCGGCGGGAGTTGGGATCTCGGCGGGGAGATCGCCGTGAACGAGAGGGGGGGTGGCGTTGAGGAGAATCGTGGCCGCGGCTTGTTTCGCCGGCGACCGGAGGGAGATAGATGGGGATTCGGGGGTTTTGTGTACGGGAGAGGGAGAAGAGAGCCTCTCTCTCTCTCCTCGGAAATTTGGGTGGCGACGGCTGTTGAATTTTAGGGTTAGGGTTTACTTAGGGTTAGTGATTTGGGGTTATAAATAATGATAAAAAATTTGCTATACAACATCTAGGGTTTTAGCCAAAAGTGCAGAGTTCAAAGAGGTAGTGGGTGTAATTTTGGGGTAAGTCTAGGGGAGATTAGAGAAACAGATTGGGAAAGTTTTTAAAATGATTTAAAAGAAAGATTTAGCCAGATTTGGCTAACAAATTCGAAATTTGAATCTGATTGGGGAAGAATCGACGGTCGAGGTCAATCCGGATGATATCTCTCAATCCGAGCGTCAGAAATATAATCCGAAAATACAGGGGCGATCATGGAGACGAGACGCATAGATCTACAGAGCCTGATCGTGCGTAACGCCTACCAAAAATTTACGTAAAAATTGGAAACGGCGTTTCGAGTCAGATGACTAAAACGCCCCTATCATTCAAAGTCGTTTCGCGCGAAAACGAGCCGTGAAAGACGTTCCCAAAAATTACTATAAAATTAAACACCCCAAAAAAAGATCGCAACGGCATATCGCATCGCATATGCCGGAGCTCGGAAATAGCCAAATAAAACACGTGCATGATAAAACACGTGCGCGTAGAAAATTACAAACGGTCGGAAAGCGGCCGTTACACACTTCCACTCCGGAATCGGAAGCGGTTGTTGCAACCCGGCAGCATGCTGATGCTCCACCTTCACTTGCTGGAAAACTAAGCACTTGGCTACACTCCGAGCCACACTCCTCTTCATACCATGCCACCAATAATTCAGACGAAGATCCTGGTACATCTTGGTGCCACCAGGATGCACAGAATACGGCGAACTGTGTGCCTCCACCATCAACTCCTCTCTAATATCCCCAGCCGGCACACACAACCTGGCTCCAAACCTCAGCGAGCCATCCTCATGAACCAAAAAGTCAGTCCGTAGACCGGCTTCCACCTGCTCCCGAATCTTCACCAGCTTCGGATCCTCAGCCTGGCCTACCTTAATCCGATCCACGATCGTCGACTTTACCTGCATGTACATCAACGATGAAGCCTCCCCAGGAAGGACAATCTCAACACCAGACTCGCAAAGATCCTGCTGCAAACTCCACTGCGTGGTCAAAATCATCACCGCGGGAAGCCTACTCAAAGCATCCTGCACCACATTCACCTTGCCAGGGTGATACTGCAAATCAATCTCATAATCCGCCATGAGCTCCAACCATCGACGCTGTCGCATGTTTAGCTCCTTCTGATTAAAAATATACTTCATGCTTTTGTGATCGGTGAAGATCTTCACTTTCTCACTCAGCAGGAAGTGCCTCCAAATCTTGAGCGCAAACACAACAACAGTCAACTCCAAATCATGCGTCGGGTAATTCTTGTAACGACTGCTTTTCATGTATCTGGATTTATTATAATATAATATATGTTTTGGTGGATTTTCCTCCTCATGTGTGATTTTCGTCTCCGTAGCTTTCATTTTCGATCGATTCGTCGTATTTTCTCGTTTCTTCCTTAGGATCGTCGATTTCGAAGTATGTCATTCGTGACGGGCTTCATAACGGTCGTATCTAACTATTAGATCAAGCCTAGGAGTCTTAGGAATCGATCCCGGAGCTTTTGGTGCTCATTAGCCGGTATAAGAAGGGGCACCGACCGACTAGATGACGATCCAGTAGGTCGGCAATCCTTCTTGGACCGACTAGTTAGCTTTCTAAATTTCTCAGGAGTTACTGTTTATCGTTAGTCGGTCTAAGAACGTTGGTTGACCGACTAGGTTGCAAACTAGTCGGTCGGCAATGCTTCTTTAACCGACTAACACATCATCTAATTTTAGTATCAGTTACTGTTTACTCTTAGTCGGTCTAAGAACGTTCATCGACCGACTAGATGCTAAACTAGTCGGTCAGTATTTGTTCATGGACCGACTAATTCTAAATCCTATTTTCGTTCAGAAGTTACTGTTTGAACTTAGTCGGTCTACGTTGGTCGACCGACCGACTAGTTGCCAAACTAGTCAGTCAGTGGTTGCTCTTTGACCGACTAATTTGTGTTGAAACCCTAATTTCTGGGCAGCCGCCAGCCCAGCCTATTTATACCCCTCCCAAACATTCTCATCTTCCTCCACTCGACCCAAAACCCTAAAATCACCCCCATTGAGCCCCCATCTCCCTCCAAGCTTCATTTCTTCATCCCAAGCCCTAGATTCATCATCTAAACCCTCCATCAACTCTTTCTACCTCTCATCTTCCCCAAATCTCCATCAAATCCCCAAAATCCCTCAAAAACCCTAACTCTCCAAACTTCTCCATTTGTTTCCAGATCTGATCCTAGGGTTCTCCGGAGTGTTTCTTCCGCTTCCTCTCGGTAAGAAATCGATTCCTTGGTGTTTTTATAACCTAGTTGTATTTTTATGAAACCCTAATAAATTTCATGTTGTTTGATGTTTGTTCCCCATAACAGCGATTTCCCCGTAGATTAGCATCCGTGAGACGAAGTGGTCGTCATCCCCGGTGCTAGGAAAGTGAAACTTGCCACTTAGGGTTTAGGCCATGTTTTAGGCCATTTGCTTGTTGTAGGCGTAAAAGAGGCTAGGCGACGAAATGATACTCGCCTAGGCGCGAATTGGGGAACTAGCTTGACAACGAAGCAGTTCCGACATATATCATGTTGCACAATTACCATGTCATGTTTACTTTCCATTAACGGTACGTGAATTAATTGTCATGTCATTGCATTCTTTAAGTGTTGTTGTGATTGTGTAGCTTCGCTACAATATTTGTGTTCCTGGCTCGTGTTCCAGAAGCGAGCCCTGTAGTTGGAAACCCCAACGCTCGATATTGAATTGTGAAATAGGAAAACAAGCTCCCGTACGGGGCAACCCTGGCTCACTTGCTGGGCTCATGTTCAGGGACCCTGGCTTGTTTACATGTGGGATGGTGTAAGGGTTAAGCGGCCAGGCAACTGGGGGTCTGTTTGATCAACAACTGTAGTTGTAAGGCGTTAAATCTAGGGTGGGGTAGTGTTTAGTGCCGATCGGTGTGAATGATGTACCATTCAGCTGAAGGGCGTAAACATCTACAAAACAACGTGAAACGTGAATTGTGTTTAGTGCCGATCGGTGTGAATGATGTACCATTCAGCTGAAGGGCGTAAACACCTACGAAACAATGTGAATTGATTGAGAATGTTAGTAGCATGGCTACTCTTGTCTTGTCCCGATAATTTTTCCCTTGTACAAAATTGTCTTGCCATGTCTTAAATTGTGCACTCATGTTATAACTGCCATGTCATGCATACTATAACTGCTAGGTTGCCAGTTGCCTTACTTTCAGTTTCCTTGCCCAAGTCTTTTAGACTTGCTGACATGTGCCCCTTTACTCTTTTGGGTGACACATGTTAGATCCTGAGCCTGAGTACCTTGTTGAGTACGAGGTGTTTGCTGACGCCGAGCCCGAGCTTGTGTTTGACGGGGAGTACGTGGACACTGGGGACCAGTCCTAGTGCTTTCGTTGTGTTTTAATTTTGTTTAGATGGTTGTTTTGTTATCGGTGCGTAGCACCTATACTTTGTTATGTCGTTGCTTTTGTTGGCCTTGTTCTGGGCCTTTAGACTCTTTCTTTTAGCCTGGTGGCTTTTCTGGATGTTGGACTTATTTTCATGTTGGACAATTTATGAGATGCGAGATTTTATTCCAGTATCTCCTTGTGTTATTATTGTTGTTCCGTTGTGGTTACAGGGATCTGCTTATGTTTTATTGACGCTTATCAGGTTTGGGGCTTCATAGCTCCACTCTCGTGCGGACCTTTTCACGTCTCGCCTCCATTTTAGGGAAGCGGGTCGTGACAGGTTTTGTTGGTGGCCCATGCAGGTCCTTCTGTAACTGCGATTTTTGGAATAGCGATAATAATATTAGAATGTCCAATAAATTAAGTTCGACGTCCGAGTCATAAGCTATGAGTCTAATCTGATTCGTTTTCTGTGTCGCTAGATGGCAGGAAGACGTTTCACCCGTGGTGGGGGTAGTGGCGCGATCCCTCATGATGTGGAGCCTGAGCGGGAACCTACCAACGGTGAGATGATGCGGATGATGCTCCAGATGATGCAAGTGCAGCAGGGCGTGCTTCTGCAAGTCCAGAATGCTCCACTTGCTCGAGCTGCCCGGGCTCTTCCGGATGCCCCTCGCTCTGAGCCAGGAGCGAAGCAATTTCGGGAGCTGGGTCCCGCGTATTTTGATGGGTCTGAGGGTCCTCTGGCTGCCGATGAGTGGATTCGGAACATCGAGGACAATCTGAAGATGGCCAAGATCACCCCGGCTGGATGGGTTGATTTGGCGAAGAGGCAACTCAAGGATAATGCTCGGAATTGGTGGGATGCGGAAGAGAAGTTGTTGGTGGAGCCGATAGCTTGGGCTACCTTCAAGGCCAGATTTGTGGGTGAGTTCTTCCCGAAAGCTGCCAGGAAATAGATGCTGCAGCATTTTATCGATTTGAAGCAAGGGAACTCGTCGGTGGACCTATATCACCAAGAGTTCATGAGGCTGAGTCGGTTTTCACCAAAGATGGTGCAGGACGCTGGGGAGAAGGCTCAGAGATTCCTGCAGGGGCTTGCTTTGGAGCTCCATAGTTTTGTGACCTCCTCTGACCGGGAGTCTTATCAGAAGGTTCTAGTAGCAGCTAAGAGGCAGGAGCTGATCGTGAACCAGAGGAGGGGGTCTGTTTTTGGTGCTGGGAAGAGGCCTATGGAGCAGGCGAGAGCTGTGGTTGAACCTGGATTCAGGCCTAATCAGTCTGCTCAGTTTAAGAGGCCAGGAGGGCCTATTCTGAAGACTTGCCATTTCTGCGGCAAGCCTGGCCATATCAAGGATCAGTGTCGGAAGTTTTTGGGCCAGTGTCTGGTTTGTGGTGATGCTTCCCATGTCGCGAAGGATTGTCGGCATGCGGGTCCGCTACGGAGGGCACCTGTTGCAGCTCAGCCGTTGCAGCAGCGAGCGTCTGTTCCTGCTGGACGTGGAGCAGCTCTTGTTCCGCAGGGGCAGGCTTTTCGACAGGCTGTTCCGCCAAGGAGGCAGGCTTTTCTGATGACCGCTGCGGAGAGCGAAGCTGTGGATGAGGTTATCGCAGGTAATCCTCAATCTAGCTGTTACTTTCCAAGCTAGTTTTGCTTGTTAGATTATGTTGTTTGCTTGAACATGGTTGTTTGCTAGACTAGGGTTTGATTGTTAATTTTTTGTTAGGTGTGGTTTTGGTTTGCACATTTCCTGCACGGGTCCTCTTTGACTCTGGTGCATCGATGTTCATTATTTCTCGGAGCTTCGTGGAGAGGCATTCCTTGTCAACTTCCTCTCTTCCTAAGAGTTGGAATATCGTTACAGGAAATGGCGTGGTCTCGGTGCATCGTGGTTGCAATTCTTGCTCGTTGGTGGTCTGTGGACATGAGCTTTTCGCTGATTTCATTGTCCACGACATCATCAACTATGATGCAGTTCTTGGGATGGACTGGCTTGCGAGCTTCTATGCTACGATCGACTGTCGGAGAAAGAAGGCGGTGTTCGAGATTCCCGGACATCCAGTATTTGAGTTCAGTCGTGGTAGCAGTTCGCTTGGTCCTGTCAGATTTCGGGCCAGGCCGGTGGAGGTTGTGGCTATGCGGATGGAGCTGGAGTGGCCAGCTGTGGTGTGAGATTTTGGCGACGTCTTCCCCGATGAGATGTCTGGTTTGCCACCTGATCGAGCTCTGGAATTTTCTATTGATCTGGTTCCAGGTGCGCAGCCGATTTCGAAGGCGCCGTATCGTATGGCACCTGCAGAGTTGGAAGAGTTGCGGAAGCAGTTGGATGAGCTTTTGCAGAAGGGTTATATTAATCCTAGCGTGTCTCCGTGGGGAGCACCGGTGTTGCTGGTGAAGAAGAAGGATGGTTCGCGTCGCATGTGCGTGGACTATCGGGAGTTGAATGTGGTGACCATTAAGAATAAATACATGTTGCCTCGCATCGATGATATTTTTGATCAGCTTGGAGGTTCGAGGGTGTTTTCTAAATTGGATTTGAGGAGTGGTTACCATCAGTTGAAGGTTAAGAAGGATGATGTTCCGAAGACAGCGTTCAGGACGAAGTATGGACACTATGAGTTCGTGGTTATGCCCTTCGGCGTAACTAACGCACCCGCAGTTTTCATGAATCTGATGAACCTGATTTTCTAAGAATTTTTAGATAAGTTTGTCGTTATCTTTATTGACGACATTCTGATCTATTCGAAGTCGGAGGAGGAGCATGCCTCGCACTTAAGGACGGTGTTGGAGATTTTGAGGAAGCATCGGTTGTATGCTAAGTTTTCGAAGTGCGAGTTTTGGCTGGATAGAGTTGCTTTTCTCGGGCATGTGGTGACTGGAGATGGTATTTCAGTGGATCCCGAGAAGATTAGGGCCATCAGGGAGTGGCCTGTTCCGTCGTCTGCGTCTGAGATTCGGAGTTTCCTTGGACTTGCTGGTTGCTATCGGCGTTTCATTAAGGACTTTTCTCGTATTGCTGAGCCGATGACCAGGTTGACGCGGAAGGATGTTGCTTTTGTTTGGTCGGGTGTTTGTGAGAGTGCTTTTGGTATTCTGAAGGAAAGGTTGACGACTGCCCCTATTCTTGTCGTGCCTGATTGCAGCGGTGGATTTGAGATCTTTTGCGATGCTTCTGGCAAGGGTCTCGGTTGTGTGTTGCATCAGCATGGGCACGTTGTGGCGTATGCGTCTCGTCAGCTTAAGGTTCATGAGAAGAATTATCCGACGCATGATTTGGAGTTGGCTGCCGTTGTGTTTGCTCTTAAGATTTGGAGGCACTTCCTGCTGAGTGAGAAAGTGAAGATTTTCACTGATCACAAAAGCTTGAAGTACATTTTCACTCAGAAGGAGCTCAACATGCGACAGCATCGATGGTTGGAGCTTATGGCGGATTATGATATTGATTTGCAGTTTCAGCCTGGCAAGGTGAATGTGGTTCCGGATGCTTTGAGTAGGCTTCCAGCGGTGATGATTTTGACCTCGCAGTGGAGATTGCAGCAGGATTTTTGCGAGTCTGGTGTGGAGATTGTTCTTCCTGGGGAGGCTTCTTCGTTGATGTACATGCAGGTACAGTCGACGATCGTGGATCGGATTAAGGCTGGCCAGGCCAAGGATCCGAAGCTGGTGAAGATTCGGGAGCAGGTGGAAGCCGGTCTGCGGACTGACTTTTTGATTCATGAGGATGGCTCGCTGAGGTTCGGAGCCAGGTTGTGTGTGCCGGCTGGTGATATCAGAGAGGAATTGATGGTGGAGGCACACAGTTCGCCGTATTCTGTGCATCCTGGTGGCACCAAGATGTACCAGGATCTTCGTCTGAATTATTGGTGGCATGGCATGAAGAGGAGCGTGGCTCAGAGTGTAGCCAAGTGTTTGGTTTGCCAGCAAGTGAAGGCGGAGCATCAGCGTACGGCCGGGTTGCTACAACCGCTTCCGATTCCGGAGTGGAAATGGCAACACATCACTATGGATTTCGTGACTGGACTACCTCGGAGTCCGAAGCAGAATGACGTGATTTGGGTGATCGTAGATCGATTGACCTAATCTGCGCACTTTATTCCGTTCCGAGTGGGACGGTCCACTGAGGCGCTAGCGAGGAGATATATGGAGGTAAAATTCTTTTTACTCTCCGTTTTATTACCTTTTCCTAGTTTGGATAGTGATGTAACGTGAATCGTGCAGGAGGTTGTGCGACTTCATGGAGTCCCCGTGAGTATCGTGTCTGACAGAGACACGAGGTTCACATCTCAGTTCTGGCAGAGTTTACAGAAGAGCTTGGATACACGTCTGAGTTTCAGCACGGCGTACCATCCGCAGACGGATGGCCAGTCCGAGAGGACGATTCAGATTTTGGAAGACATGCTGAGGGCGTGCATGTTGGATTTCAAGGGTTCGTGGGAGGACCATCTGCATTTGGTGGAGTTCTCTTACAACAACAGCTTCCAGGCGAGTATTGGCATGGCGCCTTTCGCCGCTCTTTATGGGAGGAAATGTCGATCGCCATTGAGTTGGGATGACGTTGGTGATCGGGAGTTGTTGGGACCTGAGATGATCGTGGAGGCCGTGGATATCGTCAGGAATATTCGGGAGAGGTTGAGGATTGCTCAGGACCGTTTTAAGCATTGGGCGGATGCTAAACGTCGTCCTTTGGATTTTCAGCCGGGCGACCATGTGTTCTTGAAGATTTCCCCGAATCGTGGTGTGATTCGTTTTGGGAAGCGTGGGAAGTTGAGCCCGCGATACATTGGACCGTTTGACATTTTGGAGAGGGTTAGCGAGGTAGCTTATCGCTTGGCCTTGCCGCCATCTTTGGAAGGAGTTCACAATGTTTTCCATGTGTCGCAGCTTCGTCGATACATTAGCGACCCGTCTCATGCGGTAGATTTTTCGGAGATTACCGTTCGCCCCGATATGACGTATGACCAGCATCCAGTGCAGATTCTGGACAGGCGTCAGAAATCGCTTCGGAACAAGATTGTCAATCTTGTGAGGGTGATGTGGCGACACGGCTCACCTGGAGATCGTCTACTTGGGAGAATGAGGATGAGATGCGAGAGCATTTCCCACTTTTGTTTCCGGACTCGTGAGTATTCGGAAATTCCGAGGACAGAATTTTTCATAAGTTGGGGAGGATGTAACGACTGCTTTTTATGTATCTGGATTTATTATAATATATTATATGTTTTGGTGGATTTTCCTCCTCATGTGTGGTTTTCGTCTCCGTAGCTTTCATTTTCGATCGATTCGTCGTATTTTCTCGTTTCTTCCTTAGGATCGTCGATTTCGAAGTATGTCATTCGTGACGGGCTTCATAACGGTCGTATCTAACTATTAGATCAAGCCTAGGAGTCTTAGGAATTGATCCCGGAGCTCCGCGCTCCGTATCGGAACTTTTGGTGCTCATTAGCCGGTATAAGAAGGGGCACCGACCGATTAGATGACGATCCAGTAGGTCGGCAATCCTTCTTGGACCGACTAGTTAGCTTTCTATATTTCTCAGGAGTTACTGTTTATCGTTAGTCGGTCTAAGAACGTTGGTTGACCGAATAGGTTGCAAACTAGTCGGTCGGCAATGCTTCTTTAACCGACTAACACATCATCTAATTTTAGTATCAGTTACTGTTTACTCTTAGTCGGTCTAAGAACGTTCATCGACCGACTAGATGCTAAACTAGTCGGTCAGTATTTGTTCATGGACCGACTAATTCTAAATCATATTTTCGTTCGGAAGTTACTGTTTGCACTTAGTCGGTCTGCGTTGGTCGACCGACCGACTAGTTGCCAAACTAGTCGGTCAGTGGTTGCTCTTTGACCGACTAATCTGTGTTGAAACCCTAATTTCTGGGCAGCAGCCAGCCCAGCCTATTTATACCCCTCCCAAATGTTCTCATCTTCCTCCACTCGACCCAAAACCCTAAAATCACCCCCATTGAGCCCCCATCTCCCTCCAAGCTTCATTTCTTCATCCCAAGCCCTAGATTCATCATCTAAACCCTCCATCAACTCTTTCTACCTCTCATCTTCCCCAAATCTCCATCAAATCCCCAAAATCCCCCAAAAACCCTAACTCTCCAAACTTCTCCATTTGTTTCCAGATCTGATCCTAGGGTTCTCCGGAGTGTTTCTTCCGCTTCCTCTCGGTAAGAAATCGATTCCTTGGTGTTTTTATAACCTAGTTGTATTTTTATGAAACCCTAATAAATTTCATGTTGTTTGATGTTTGTTCCCCATAACAGCGATTTCCCCGTAGATTAGCATCCGTGAGACGAAGTGGTCGTCATCCCCGGTGCTAGGCAAGTGAAACTTGCCACTTAGGGTTTAGGCCATGTTTTAGGCCATTTGCTTGTTGTAGGCGTAAAAGAGGCTAGGCGACGAAATGATACTCGCCTAGGCGCGAATTGGGGAACTAGCTTGACAACGAAGCTAGTTCCGACATATATCATGTTGCACAATTACCATGTCATGTTTACTTTCCATTAACGGTACGCGAATTAATTGTCATGTCATTGCATTCTTTAAGTGTTGTTGTGATTGTGTAGCTTCGCTACAATATTTTTGTTCCTGGCTCGTGTTCCAGAAGCGAGCCCTATAGTTGGAAACCCCAACGCTCGATATTGAATTGTGAAATAGGAAAACAAGCTCCCGTGCGGGGCAACCCTGGCTCACTTGCTGGGCTTATGTTCAGGGACCCTGGCTTGTTTACGTGTGGGATGGGGTAAGGGTTAAGCGGCCAGGCAACTGGGGGTCTGTTTGATCAACAACTGCAGTTGTAAGGCGTAAACTCTGGGGTGGGGTAGTGTTTAGTGCCGATCGGTGTGAATGATGTACCATTCAGCTGAAGGGCGTAAACATCTACAAAACAACGTGAAACGTGAATTGTGTTTAGTGCCGATCGGTCTGAATGATGTACCATTCAGCTGAAGGGCGTAAACACCTACGAAACAATGTGAATTGATTGAGAATGTTAGTAGCATGGCTACTCTTGTCTTGTCCCGATAATTGTTCCCTTGTACAAAATTGTCTTGCCATGTCTTAAATTGTGCACTCATGTTATAACTGCCATGTCATGCATACTATAACTGCTAGGTTGCTAGTTACCTTACTTTCAGTTTCCTTGCCCAAGTCTTTTAGACTTGCTGACATGTGCCCCTTTACTCTTTTGGGTGACACATGTTAGATCCTGAGCCTGAGTACCTTGTTGAGGACGAGGTGTTTGCTGACGCCGAGCCCGAGCTTGTGTTTGACAGGGAGTACGTGGACATTGGGGACCAGTCCTAGTGTTTTCGTTGTGTTTTACTTTTGTTTAGACGGTTGTTTTGTTATCGGTGCGTAGCACCTATACTTTGTTATGTCGTTGCTTTTGTTGGCCTTGTTCTGGGCCTTTAGACTCTTTCTTTTAGCCTGGTGGCTTTTCTGGATGTTGGACTTATTTTCATGTTGGACAATTTATGAGATGCGAGATTTTATTTCAGTCTCTCCTTGTGTTATTATTGTTGTTCCGTTGTGGTTACATGGACCTGCTTATGTTTTATTGACGCTTATCGGGTTTGGGGCTTCACAGCTCCACTCTCGTGCGGACCTTTTCACGTCTCACCTCCATTTTAGGGAAGCGGGTCGTGGCAATTCTTCTCATGAACCTTAAGCTGACGAGATGCATACGCCACAACGTGCCCGTGCTGATGCAACACACAACCGAGACCCTTGCCAGAAGCATCGCAAAAGATCTCAAATCCACCGCTGCGATCAGGCACAACAAGAATATGGGCAGTCGTCAAACGCTCTCTCAAAACACCAAAAGCACTCTCACAATCACCCGACCAAACAAAAGCAACATCCTTCCGCGTCAATCTGGTCATCGGCTCAGCAATACGGGAAAAGTCCTTAATGAAACGCCGATAGTAACCCGCAAGTCCAAGGAAACTCTGAATCTCAGACGCTGACGACGGAACATGCCACTCTCTGATGGCCCTAATCTTCTCGGGATCCACTGAAATACCATCTCCAGTCACCACATGCCCGAGAAAAGCAACTCTATCCAGCCAAAACTCGCACTTCGAAAACTTAGCATACAACCGATGCTTCCTCAGAATCTCCAATACCGTCCTTAAGTGCGAGGCATGCTCTTCCTCCGACTTTGAATATATCAGAATGTCGTCAATAAAGATAATGACAAACTTATCCAAAAAGTCGTAGAAAATCAGGTTCATCAGATTCATGTAAACTGCGGGCGTGTTAGTTACGCCGAAAGGCATAACCACAAACTCATAGTGTCCATACTTCGTCCTGAACGCTGTTTTCGGAACATCTCCCTTCTTCACCTTCAACTGATGGTAACCACTCCTCAAATCCAATTTAGAAAACACCCTCGAACCTCCAAGCTGATCAAAAATATCATCGATGCGAGGCAACGGGTATTTGTTCTTAATGGTCACCGCATTCAACTCCCGATAGTCCACGCACATGCGACGCGAACCATCCTTCTTCTTCACTAGCAGCACCGGTGCTCCCCACGGAGACACACTGGGATTGATATATCTTCTGCAAAAGCTCATCCAGCTGCTTCCTCAATTCCTCCAACTCAGCGGGTGCCATTCGATACGGCGCCTTCGAAATCGGCTGCGCTCCCGGAATAAGATCAATAGAAAATTCCAAAGCTCGATCCGGTGGCAAACCAGACATCTCCTCGGGGAAGACGTCATCAAAATCACGCACCACAGCTGGCCTCTCCAACTCCATCTGCATAACCACAACCTCCACCGGCCTGGCCCGAAATCTGATAGGACCAAGCGAACTGCTACCACGACTGAACTCAAATACTGGATGTCCGGGAATCTCGAACACCACCTTCTTCCTCCGGCAGTCAATCGTAGCATAGAAGCTCGCAAGCCAGTCCATCCCAAGAACTGCATCATAGTTGATGATGTCGTGGACAATGAAATCAGCGAAAAGCTCATGTCCACAGACCACCAACGAGCAATAATTGCAACCACGATGCACTGAGACCACGCCATTCCCTGTAACGATATTCCAACTCTTGGGAAGAGGGGACGTCGACAAGGAATGCCTCTCCACGAAGCTCCGAGAAATAATGCACATCGATGCACCAGAGTCAAAGAGGACTCGTGCAGGAAATGTGCACACCAAAACCACACCTAACAATCAATTAACAATCAAGCCCTAGTCTAGCAAACAACCATGTTCAAGCAAACAACACAATCTAACAATCAACACCAGCTAGGAAAGTAACAGGTAGATTGCGGATTACTTGCGATAACCTCATCCACAGCCTCGCTCTCCACAGCGGTCATCAGAAAGGCCTGCCTCATCGGCGGAATAGCCTGTTGAAAAGCCTGCCTCTGTGGAACAAGAGCTGCTCCACGTCCAGTAGGAACAGACGCTCGCTGCTGCAACGGCTGTGCTGCAACGGGTGCCCTCCGCAGCTGACTCGCATGCCGACAATCTTTCGCGACATGGGAAGCATCACCACAAACCAGACACTGGCCCAAAAACTTCCTACACTGATCCTTGATGTGGCCAGGCTTGCCGCAGAAATGGCAAGTCTTCAGAATAGGCCCTCCTGGCCTCTTAAACTGAGCTGGCTGATTAGGCTTGAAACCAGGCCTAACCACCGCTCTGGCCTGCTCCATAGGCCTCTTCCCAGCACCAGAAACATGTCATCTCCTCTGACTCAGGTTCAGCTCCTGCCTCCTGGCAGTGACCAGAACCTTCTGATAAGAGTCCAGATCGGAGGAAGACACAAAACTCTGGAGCTCCAAAGTAAGCCCCTGCAGGAACCTCTGAGCTCTCTCATCAGCATCCTACACCATCTTCGGTGCGAACCGACTCAGCCTAGTGAACTCTTGGTGGTACTGGTCCACCGTCAAGCTCCCTTGCTTCAGATCAATGAAGCGTTGTAGCATCTCCTTCTTGGCAGCCTTCGGAAAGAATTCCTCATCAAACCTGGACTTAAAGGTAGTCCAAGCTATCGGCTCCACCAGCATCTTCTCTTCCGCATCCCACCAGTTCCGAGCATTATCCTTGAGTTGCCGCTTCGCCACATCAACCCATCCAGCCGGGGTGATCTTGGCCATCTTCAAATTATCCTCAATGTTCCGAATCCACTCATCGGCAGCCAGAGGACCCTCAGGCCCATCAAAATATGCGGGACCCAGCTCCCGAAATTGATTCGCTCACGGCTCAGAGCGAGGGGCATCCGGAAGTGCCCGGGCAGCTCGAGCAAGTGGAGCATTCTGGACTTGCAGGAGCACGCCCTGCTGCACTTGCATCATCTGGAGCATCATCTGCATCATCTCACCGTTGGTGGGTTCCCGCTCAGGCTCCTCATCATGAGGGAGCGCACCACTACCCCCACCACGGGTGAATCGTCTCCCTGCCATCTAATGACACAGAAAACGAAGCAGATTAGACTCATAGCTTATGACTCGGATGTCGAACTTAGTTTATTGGACATTCTAATATTACTATCGTTACTCCGATAATCGCAGTTACAGAAGGACCTGCATGGGCCACCAACAAAACCTGTCACGACCCGCTTCCCTAAAATGGAGGCGAGACGTGAAAAGGTTCGCACGGGAGTGGAGCTGTGAAGCCCCAAACCCGATAAGCGTCAATAAACATAAGCAGGTCCCTGTAACCACAAACGGAACAACAATAATAACACAAGGAGAGATAGAAATAAAATTCTCACATCTCATAATTTGTCCAACACGACAACAAGTCCAACATCCAGAAAAGCCACCAGGCTAAAAGAAAGAGTCTAAAGGCCCAGAACAAGGCCAACAAAAGCAACAACATAACAAAGTATGGGTGCTACACACCGACAACAAAACAACAGTCTAAACAAAAGGGAAAACACAACGGAGACACTAGGACTGGTCCCTAGTGTCCACGTACTCCCCGTCAAACACAAGCTCGGGCTCGGCGTCAGCAAACACCTCGTCCTCAACAAGGTACTCAGGCTCAGGATCTAACATGTGTCACCCAAAAGAGTAAAGGGGCACATGTCAACAAGTCTAAAAGACTTGGGCAAGGAAACTGAAAGTAAGGCAACTAGCAACCTAACAGTTATAGTATGCATGACATGTCAGTTATAACATGAGTGCGCAAGCTAGACATGGCGAGACAATAAGTACAAGAGAGCAATTATCAGGACAAGACAAGAGTAGCCAAGCTACTAACAATCTCAATCAATTCACTAGTCACGTTTAACGTTGTTTGTAGATGTTTACGCCTTACAGCTGAATGGTATAGCATTCACGCTGATTGGCCGCTTAACACTACCCCAAACCCAGACTTTACGCCTTACAACTGCAGTTGCTGATCAGGTAGACCCCCAGTTGAATGACCGCTTAAGTCTTACCACATCCCACACGTAAACAAGCCAGGGTCCCTGTACATGAGCCCAGTAAATGAGCCAGGGTTGCCCCGCACGGGAGCTTGTTTTCCTAGTTCACAATTCAATATCGAGCGTTGGGGTTAGCAACTCATTATGCTCGCTTTTGGTCACGAGCCAGGAAACACAAGTATTGTAGCGATGCTACGCAATCACGTGATCACTTAAAGAATGCAATGACATGACAATTAATTTGCGTACAGTTAATGGAATTTAAACATGACATGGTAATTGTGCAACATGATAAATGTCGGATCTAGCTTCGTTGTCAAGCTAGTTCCTAAATTTGCGCCTAGGCGAGTATCATTTCGTCGCCTAGCCTCTTTTACGCCTATAACAAGCAAATGGCCTAAAACATGGCCTAAACCCTAAGTGACAAGTTTCACTTGCCTAGCACCGGGGATGACGATCACGAAGATTCGTCTCGCGGATGCTAATCTACAGGGAGGTCGCTGCTATGGAGAAACAATCATCAAACAACATGTAATTTCAGTTGGGTTTCATAAAACATAGCGGGTTATGAAACATCAAGAGATCGATTTCTTACCGTGAGGAGGCGGAAGAAACACTCCGGAGAACCTAAGGACCAGATCTGGAAACGAATGGAGAAGTTTGGAGAACTAGGTTTTGGGGGATTTTGGGGATTTGATGAGATTTTGGGGAAGATGAGAGGTAGAATATGTTGAGGGAGAGTTTGGATGATGGATTTTGGGCTAGGGATGAAGGAATAATGGTTTGGGGAAGAAGGGGGCTCAATGGGGGAGAAACTAGGGTTTTGGGTCGAGTGGAGGAAGAAGAAAATGTTTGGGATGGATTTAAATAGGATGGGCTGTCAGCTGCCCAGAAATTAGGGTTTTAACACAGATTAGTCGGTCAAAGAGCAACCACTGACCGACTAGTTTGGTAACTAGTCGGTCGGTCGACCAACGCAGACCGACTAAGTGTAAACAGTAACTTCTGAACAAAAATAGGATTTAGATTTAGTCGGTCGAAGAACAAATACTGACCGACTAGTTTGTCATCTAGTCGGTCGATGAACGTTCTTAAACCGACTAAGAGTAAACAGTAACTCGACTGTACAGAAGAACCAAGAATTAGTCGGTCTGAGTACAAAACTTAACCGACTAGTTTAACAACTAGTCGGTCGAAAGATGAACTTAGACCGACTAAGAATGAACAGTACTGATACTAAATTTTAGATGATGTGTTAGTCGGTTAAAGAAGCATTGCCAACCGACTAGTTTGCAACCTAGTCAGTCAACCAACGTTCTTAGACCGACTAACGATAAACAGTAACTCTTGAGAAATTTAGAAAGCCAACTAGTCGGTTCAAGAAGGATTGCCGACCGACTGATCGTCATCTAGTCGGTCGGTGCCCCTTCTTACACCGGCTAATAAGCACCAAAAGTTCCGATATGGAGCGCGGAGCTCCGGGATCGATTCCTAAGACTCCTAGGCTTGATCTAATAGTAAGATACGACCGTTATGAAGCCCGTCACGAATGACATACTCCAAAATTGACGATCCTAAGGAAGAAATGAGAAAACACGAAGAAACGATCGAAAACGAAAGTTACGGAGACGAAAACCACACATAAGAAGAAAATCCACCAAAACATATAATATAATATAATAAATCCAGATACATGAAAATCAGTCGTTACAAAAGCAATAGCCTTTTTCTTTGGCTCGTCTTGCTTCAAGTAGGACTTCATCTTGTCCTGCAACTTTAGCTTGCTATCCTTGCGTATCTCATAAGACATCAAGGTACCCATTAGGTGAACAACGGTATAAGGTTTCATGTCATTACCTTCCTTGATGGCGAAGGTCTGTTTCTCCCAACAAGAAGGAAGTCCATCGATGATCTTCGAGACTTTCTCCTTTTGGGTGTAGGTCTTACCGAGAGCCACCAACTTGATGGATATGGATGACGTTTGTACACCCTTGTAGGGGATGTACGAGGGAATACGGACCTCGAACGTCCCGTACACGAAGTCGTGTGCAAAGGGAATCTGTTCCCTTGCGGAGAGGATCTCTAGATTAATGGGAAAGTCGCATTATATGTGCATAAGTGCATGCGACATATGGCTAATAAAGGGGTAATATCTTAAGCTTATGTTGTACCATGCATATGGTACAACTTAAGCTTATAATGTGCCATGTATGATGGTACACCTTAGTTAAATTGTTCCAAAGGAACAATTACTCCTAAAATAACTACCTTGGGGGCTATAAATAAGACCCAAGGGTTAGCCATTTCCTTACACTTTTGCATGGTATTCTTGCCTTGAATTTCATTCTAGCGAAGCTCTGCCGAAATCCTTCCTCTCTCTTTATCCAAGTTCTTAATCTAAAAGTAGAGATTTAGATTGTGGATTTAGTAGCCTTACTCCGTTCGTGAGAAGACTCGATCCGTCGTGGCGAATCCGAAGGCGAAGTTCTGTGACTACCGTGCCGCATACGCAAGCGTAAGTCTCAACTTCATTTATCGATCCTAACTCTGTTTTGATAGGATCCTACATTGGTATCAGAGCCATACGGATTCGCTCCGGTCAAACCGTCGCCCCTTCAAAACTATGAACGAGTCGTTGTCTTTTTCACGAATGGGTATCCTGCCATTATGGATATGGTAGGAACGCTTCGTGACGGAGAGAACGCAGCGGTTGTTCTTTTCACGTTAGGGTCTTCTGTCATTACGAATATGGCAGGAACTCTCCGTGACGGGAAGAACCGACCGTTCATATCGTCAAACTCGCTCTCTTCATGGATGATGAGTCTCCATTCATAAGGAATATGCGCTCTCTTCATGTGGAGCGCGTAGTTTACGAATTTTTGAAGTGGGTTAATTTTTTGGCATACGGCCATTGGAGGCTAACTACTTCCTCGACGAACGGGTGCTTCACCAGAGAAGAAGATGGTGGTTATTCCCATCGGGGAAGATGAATTTTAGTGCACGTGCACCATGGCCAAATGGGCTATGAAGGCCATGCACCCCCTCCCCATGCGGAGGGGGTTGGCTACGGCCAATAACCACCACGGCCACCCCTCCGACGGGGTGTGCGGCAACCCCATGAAGGGGGGAGACCGGCCATGGCCAAAGCGCCATGGTCGGTCAAGGCCAATAAGCCATGGCCGGGCCATGGCCAGCCGGCCTTGGCCGGCCTTGGCCTTGGCCGGCCGGCACTGGCCAGCCATGGCCAGGGCCAGAGAGCCCTGGCCGCAGCCTGGCCTCCCTGGCCGAGGCCAGGGCAGGGGCCCTGGCCCCGGCCAGGGCAGGGGCCCTGGCCCCGGCCAGGGCAGGGGCTTTGGCCTCAGGCCAGGGCCTGGCCGCCCTGGCCGAGGCCAGGGCAGGGGCCCTGGCCCCAGCCAGAGGCCTCTGGCCTAGGCCAGGCCAGGCAGAGGCCTGGCCGGCCTCTGGCCGAGGCCAGGCCAGTGGCCCGGCCGGCCCTGGCAGTGGCCAGGGTTGTCGCAGGCTGCCCCTGGCCGGCCAGGGCAGAGGCCCTTGGCCAGCCTCGGCCAGGGCAGGGGCCCTGGCCGGGAGTGATGAAGACCAATTTTTTGGTCGATCAATTTGGGTGTTTTGGTCGACCAATCCGGCATAAGGTCTTGGTCGATCACGAACTTGCCGACTAGCCCATACGGGGTGTCAAAAGGCCTTGGTCAAACACGAATGTGCCGACTAGCCCATACGGGGCTAACATTTTATAAAGTTTTTTCTTGGGCTCTACTCCTTGAAGATTAGCCATAGTGCTCTACTTCATGCAAGATTAGCCATGTCATTGTGCTCTACTCTACGGAGATTAGCCAATGTACTTATGACATTGTGCTCTACTTTACGGAGATTAGCCAATGTATTTCAAATTTTTGAAAAAGGTGTTTTCAAATAGGTTATGTCCCGTCCTTAATCGGGATAGCGCAATTTAGAATTCCGAGTCCTACCACGATCCGGCCATGGTTATCTAACCCATGGGTGTGTAGAACAGGTCTCATGGCTTGGCAATTGTTGCGCTAAAATTCTTTGCGCAAACTCTCACCTATTCCATATTGAAAGATATGTTTTTCAAAAGTATTTTTCCGATGCTGGTACCATACGGGTATTATTTCTGATTTCTTTTTACATGAGACAAGTAAGAGGGATAATTTGAAAGTTACTTCTAGATGGTAGTTGGGAACGTAGTGAACTTCTCGATTCTAGAGTAACATTTCAGCTTATCCAAGGAACTTATCAAGTGTTTAAAGAATCGAAACTTTATGCATAGAATTTTGATCGTGTTTTTCATTTTCTTTGCAGTTTTTTGATTCGAATATGTCTACCGCTTCTAAGAACATTGTCGCCGAGCTTAACAAAGGTGAGAAGCTCAACGGCGACAATTATAAACTATGGTCAATAAAAATCCAATATGTTTTGGAGGAGCAAGATGTGCTTGAAACACTCCAAAACATAATGGAAGAACCTGAGTTGGGCAATACGGCCCAACACAAGAGGGACCGAGAAGCTTATGAGACTTGGACTCGAAAGAACAAAATAGCACGTATTACGTTACTGTCCGCAATGGACAATGACATAATGCGTCTATTTCGGGAATTCGACCTAGCCAAAGACATATGGTCTGGGCTAGAAATAAAGTTTGGTGGAACTTCGGTAACCAAACTCCGATCCTTAAATATTCAATTTGACTCGTACAAAATGCGACGAGATCAATCTATGAAAAAGCATCTTCGCCACATGGCGAATCTCATAGCTGAATTAAAGGATGCGGGTCTTACGCTGTCTGACGAACAGCAGATCCAAGCAGTCATTCGTTCACTCCCAAATAGCTGGGATAACATGAAAATGCACCTCACTCATAATGAGTGCATTAAAACTTTAAGCGATGTATCCAAACACCTCGAACTCGAGGAAGAGTGGATTCAAGCCGCAAAACCTAGTGCCGAAGTGCACATGGCCGCTAGTTCCTCACATGGAGGAAAGAAGCGAAAGGATAAATGCTTAAGGTTTGTGAACGAACGAAAGCAAGAACCAGAAACCTCAAAGAAGACTAAGAACAAAAAGTGGCAAAAGAATGTGCACTCAAAGAAGAAAAACTTGAAGAAGATCAAGTGCTTTAAGTGCAACAAGTACGGTCACTTCGCCCGTACATGTATGGATGGAAGTGATAAGGTAACTTGTAGGACTAGTTACATATGTGTTTCTAGTTCCATGTTTCTTGCTGAATTTAACTATTTTTGGTTGATTGATTCAGGGGCCACGGACCACGTAGCGAAGGACAGAAGGTTCTTCATAGAGTATCGAAGGATAACTCAAGGAACAAAGTGGATATACGTCGGCAACGACACTCGTGTTGAAGTCAAAGGCGTCAGAACATGCAAGCTAGTTCTCGACAACGGCCGGACTCTATTATTGCACGACGTCCTCTTTGCTCCAGATATTCGAATGAATATCGTATCTGTGGTCATGTTAATGTCTTTAGGTTATGAATGGAGTTTCTATGAACAAAAGGTTGACCTTGTTTGTAATAGTTCTTTAATTGGGTCGGGTAATGTTTGTAATGGATTGATTGTTTTGAACACTATGTATGATGATTCTTCTTCTATTAATGAAAGTTTCCATTTGACAAATGCTTCTAATTCTGAATCTGAGATCATTTGTTGGCATGCAAGACTTGGTCACATTGGACCAACTAGAATGGATAGACTTGCCAAAAGTGGCTTGCTATCTAATGTTTCAAAAGTTGAAATGTCAACTTGCAAACATTGTCTTGTAGGGAAAACTTGTCGCAAGCTGTTTGGAACTGGCACAAGGGCCGAAGTTTCATTACAGCTTATCCATTCGGACATTTGCGGTACAATGAATGTTAAGACAAGACGCGGGAAGTCCTATTTCATCACCTTCATTGATGACTTCACCCGTTTCGGTCACATTTATTTGATTTCCCACAAACGTGAAGCTTTATCTTGCTTCAAAAACTATATGAGTTTAGTGGAAAATCAACTAGATCGCAAGATAAAGGTCTTGCGAACCGATCGGGGTGGAGAATATCAATCAACGAGTTCAAAGGAACTCTGTGATGAAAAAGACATAGTTCATCAAATAACTATGCCTTATACTCCGCAACAAAACGGTGTTGCGGAAAGAAGAAATAGGACATTGATGGAAATGGTCCGATCAATGATGTCTCAGGCAAATTTGCCCATCACCTTTTGGGGTGATGCATTATTGACGGCAGCATTCATCTTAAACCGTATACCCTCGAAGTCGGTAAGTTCTACTCCTTATGAGTTGTGGAACAATAGAACTCCAGACTTAAGCATTCTAAAACCTTGGGGTTGTGCCTCTTACGCACATTTATCCTCTCACAAATATGGAAAACTTGGGCCACGTGGGAGGAAGTGTATCTTCATCCGATATGCTGAAAACTCCAAAGGATATGTTTTTGTCGGTCAAGAGGACAATGTGGGTCTAATAGAATTCGAATCGAGGAATGTTGTCTTCTTGGAAAACGAGTTTCCAAGACAGGGTGAGATAAGTCAAGACTTATCCTTGTTTGAGACCTGGGATCAAGAAGGATCGGAACGTTCGAGTGGGAGAATCCTTGGTGAAGAAGAAAATACG
Source organism: Scilla litardierei (assembly GCA_030789695.1). Taxonomy (NCBI): domain Eukaryota; kingdom Viridiplantae; phylum Streptophyta; class Magnoliopsida; order Asparagales; family Asparagaceae; genus Scilla; species Scilla litardierei. The sequence goes on along the minus strand of CM061142.1, from coordinate 306,898,395 downwards.
TTTTAAACTTCACCAATGGATGATACGAACGATACCAATCCTATTCCGAGTGGGAGTGATGTTATTCCAAGTGGGAGTGATGTCATTCCAAGTGGGAGTGATCAAACTCAAGCAAGACGTAGTAATCAAACGAGGCTAACACCTCTGAGATTGAGAATGAATTTCCTCAAACATTCATGACATTACTACAAGATGATGACGAACCTGCAAATTTCAAACAGGCCGTCACATGCCATGCTAAAGATAAATGGATAGCGGCGATGGAAGAAGAACTTCAATCCATGAAAACAAACCAAGTCTGGGACTTGGTTGATTTACCTAAGGGACGTAGAGCCATTGGGAACAAGTGGGTCTCAAAAATCAAGCATAAGGCTGATGGCTCCATCGAGAAATATAAAGCTCGCCTTGTTGCGAAAGGTTTCACGCAACAGGAAGGAATAGACTACGAAGGGACTTTCTCTCCTGTCGTGCGTTTTACCTCCATTCGCTTAATTCTGGCAATGGTGGCTTGTTTGGACCTCGAGTTACATAAGATGGATGTAAAGACTGCTTTTCTTAACGGAGAACTAGATGAGGAGATCTACATGGAACAACCAAACGGGTTCGTACAAGAAGAAAACAAACATAAGGTTTGTAAACTTCGTAAATCCATATATGATCTTAAACAATCCTCAAGGCAGTGGTATATGCGCTTTCAAGAAGTCGTTTTGTCATATGGTTTCTCCATGCTCGACGAAGACAACTGCGTATACATTAAGAGGATTAAGAACAAGTATGTAATTATGTCTCTTTATGTAGATAACATACTTATAGCCGGAAATGATAAGCGTCTTATCATGGATATCAAAGCTTGGCTTTCATCCGTCTTTGAAATGAAAGACATGGGTGAAGCTGCATATATCCTTGGGGTTAAGCTCTAAAGGAATCGTTCCAAGAAACTTCTTTCTCTCTCTCAAGAGACATATATAAAGAAAGTTTTAGAATGGTTTAATATGCTGGACTGCAAGCCAATTGATACTCCAATAAGCAAAGGCGAGGGACTATGTTTGGAGATGTGTCCCAAAGATCCAAAAGAAAAGAAAGCTATGGAAAAGGTTCCATACTCCAGTGCTGTCGGGAGTCTGATGTATGCCATGATGTGTACCAGACCGGACATTTGCTATGCTGTTGGTATGGTAAGCTGTTACCAATCCAACCCAGGACAGGCACGCTGGAAAGCGTTGAAGAGGATATTAAGGTGCCTCAAAGGGACTGCGGACTATGCGTTGTGCTATCAAGGCAATACCTTGAGACTCGAAGGCTATACCGATGCTGATTGGGCAGGTGATCTCGACGAGCGAAGATCTACCTCAGGCTTTGTTTTCTTGCTCGGGAATGGTGCAATATCATGGAGCAGCAAGAAGCAAACCTGCATCGCCCTATCAACCATGGAAGCCGAATTCGTAGCATTCAGCATGGCGGTCCAAGAAGCTGTTTGGCTTAGGAAATTCTTAGACAGGCTGACGAATGCCACTGACTCGAGCACTGTTCCTATATACAGTGATAGTCAAGCCTCGATTGCCTATGTCAAAGATCCTAAATTTCATTGTAAGACCAAACACATTGATATTCGATTCAAGTTTGCGAATGACTATGACAAACGGAAGGAAGTAGACATAGGATACATATCCACGCATGAGATGATAGCGGATCCCCTTACTAAGGCGATCCCCAGAGATGTGTTCTACAAACACTTATCATCTATGGGAATGCGTAGGTGCTGAGCTATATCATGTAATATTTCCCATGTCTATAGAAGATCAAAGTTTAATAAAAGGAAGAAGTTATTTTATATATTGCATACAAGTTTCTTACAAATGATTTTATACATTTGTGTTTAAGTCTCAGCTATTTTATTGTGTGTATGTCAGACAGATTAAGGTTGGCTCTCTCACATGAGCAACCGCCTTATCTTATCAGATGAATAAGATAGAGATGAGACTAGTTTAAAGTCAAAATCATTAGACAAATGATTTAGAGTCGTGACTTAAACAAGATAGTCGAATGAAAGATCTGCATCATATGGATGCTTGCAAAAGATCTGAGATCTGTATCACAAGGATATTTAAAAGAGATCTCATAGGATTTTTTAAATCCTATCTGTCTTATGCAGGATGAGAGTCCGGGAATATTTCATGGGTAGTAAGGGGACTCAAAAGATAGGCACTGTGGTGTCTGATCTTTCATCCGTACAACATCATTAAGACTTACTCTCCCTGGGAAAGGAGTGATGTTGTAATACGTGTTCATACCACGTATGCATTTCGACCACTGAGTTAGTAGCAATAGAGGTTGCTATTATGTAAGACTCAAAGGCCATATGGGTCTTAACTCTTACCCTCAAGGACTCCAATTGGTTCCTTTAGATTTGACGAGATGATTGCTATCTTAGCGTGTTGCTAATGGGCTATGATAATTCGGCTCGGCGGGGCACGTTAGAAAAGCGAATCAAGTCAAGATCAGAAGGTTCGCAAGAAGAGGAAGATTGATTTCATATTCGCATTTGGACTTTAATGATTCAAAGCTGGCCAGCCAATTGTGATCCAGATGGGACTCAATTGTTGAATATAAAGTATAAGAAATGTGGAGAAATAATCTAGGGTAAAGCATGCGTTGAACTACTCAACTTTGCACCTTCGAGGTCGTTGTGTATCTCTAACAAGTGCACAACAACAGACTCTATGCGCATGACGGTCGCACGGTCTATTTCTCGGTATGATAGATGAAATAACTAAGAGAAAGATGTTCTCTTACAATCCCCTCAAGTGTGAGTGGGAGATGTTGGATATGGATGACGTTTGTACACCCTTGTAGGGGATGTACGAGGGAATACGGACCTCGAACGTCGCGTACACGAAGTCGTGTGCAAAGGGAATCTGTTCCCTTGCGGAGAGGATCTCTAGATTAATGGGAAAGTCGCATTATATGTGCATAAGTGCATGCGACATATGGCTAATAAAGGGGTAATATCTTAAGCTTATGTTGTACCATGCATATGGTACAACTTAAGCTTATAATGTGCCATGTATGATGGTACACCTTAGTTAAATTGTTCCAAAGGAACAATTACTCCTAAAATAACTACCTTGGGGGCTATAAATAAGACCCAAGGGTTAGCCATTTCCTTACACTTTTGCATGGTATTCTTGCCTTGCATTTCATTCTAGCGAAGCTCTGCCGAAATCCTTCCTCTCTCTTTATCCAAGTTCTTAATCTAAAAGTAGAGATTTAGATTGTGGATTTAGTAGCCTTACTCCGTTCGTGAGAAGACTCAATCCGTTATGGCGAATCCGAAGGCGAAGTTCTGTGACTACCGTGCCGCATACACAAGCATAAGTCTCAACTTCATTTATCGATCCTAACTCTGTTTTGACAGGATCCTACACAACTCGTTTGTGATGTCGACGAAGCGAGCATAGTACTCCTTCATCTTCTCACCCTGTAGCATGTGAAATAACTCGTAATCTTTATTAACTACAACGAGTTTAGAGTCTCTTATCCTATGATCACTCCTTATTTTACACTTTTTTCCCGCATGTTTGCATGCCATTTTGATCGCCCAAATCATGTTTTTCACGATATATCGACGATATTGTGATGCTTTTCACGATTTGTTGTTTTTGTCGCATTTCAGGTGATTTGGCGCGATTTGGAGTGATCTCGAGATGCACTTACTCCGGAGGGTCACCGACGACCTCCCCAAGGGGTATTTTGCTGTTGGAGAGGAGCGGAAGAAGAACGGACGTCGCAGGAGCGACGAGGAGGCCAAAACAAGCTGTTTGGGTATTTTTAGTGTCCCACTCGGCCTAGTGAAGGAGTCACTCGGCCGACCAGCGAGACACCGCTCGGCCGACCAGATCAGACACGATTCATATGTGCACTCGGCCGAGCGACGGAGACCACATCGGCCGAGTGAGGAGATCCCGTCCGCCCGAGTGGCGCCCAAACGAAGCCATTCAAAAATCGCCAACTTTCTGTTTTTCGGCTGCATGAGCATCAGAAGACCCACTCGGCCGAGTGGATAATCCCGACCGCCCGATAACCAAGAAGCCATCGGCCGAGTGACGACAACTCACTCGGCCGAGCAGCCCCCGAAGTGAAGACCCCTGAAGATTGAGACTTACTGGAAAATTACAGGGTTTCTCACTGGGCCGAGCGACTTTTGTCACTCGGCCGAGTGCGACGCGCTGCCTGTAGCGAAAATTGCGGATTTCAGGCTGCGCAGGGGTATTTTGGTCACAGTTTTTGGACGATTTTGGGGGGTATTTAACCCCTGTTTTACCCTAGTTTTAGGGGGCTTTTCTCTTAGATTTTTGCAGCTTTTTAGGTTTACTTTTTAGCTTTATTCTTGTGATTGGAGAGAGGACTAAAGTTGATTTTTGTTGGATTAATTGAAGAACTCCATTGGTTTGCCTTTCTCTTCTCCAAAAATTCTATTTTTATTGTTTATCTCAATATTGTGATGAATTCTATTGCTTATTTCATTGATTATTCTTGTGTTTGTGCTATGAATTGCGAGTAGTCTCCACGTCTTGGGGCGTGGGGATGAACCCTACAAGCCCAAATTCATATTTGTGATGAATTGGTAGAAATTTTGCTAGAATCGTTGTTAGGGATTAGTTTGGGAGTGATTTACTACGGATAGCTAGGAGTTCATACCGATTGGGATTTGCAAGAGATTGGATCCCAATTCGATAGGAAACCCTAGAAATCCGAATTGGGTTGGAATCGAATTTCCGAAGTATCGGTTTGCAAGAGATTGGACCGATACTAGGGTTTCCGGTTGCAATTCCGTGCCTATACCCGTTTGCAAGAGATTGGACGGGTAGGAACTATCCCAACCTAGGTCGCGGTCCGAGTTTGCAAGAGATTGGGCTCGGTGCGCGATTGAACGATGATGTTGATCATAATGCTAGCTTCCCTAGGCTAGGGTTTGCAAGAGATTGGACCCAAACCTAGGATAGCTATAGACCGGCAACAGCGCGAGAGCGTGAGCTTGGTTCTACATTCAGTTGCAACTAGTTCATCCAAAATCTTTTTCTAGCAATTTTGATACCGACGAACCACATTTACGAAATACGGTGAGTAGCGGGGATTCCCCATTCCCTAGACGTTCTTTATTTGATTTGATATTTCCGTACTTTGTCTGACGATTGTGACAGGATCACCAAAGGCAAATTTCTCTCTTCTTAAATAGCCAGGTTGATTGGAACAAGCACGGTCATTCGTCCTCCCTGTGTTCGATAACCCGCTTGCTGCTACACCGTGCACTTGCGTTAAAACTACAACCGTCGCTCCAGGACGTGTATCTGGGGCGCGATCAAGTTTTTGGCGCCGTTGCCGGGGAGGGTATTTTGACGGTGTTCGGCATCGACCACCCGGTTATTTCTTCTTTCTCTCTCTCTCTTTACTTCCTTCTATATCTTGTTGTAACTTTGTTCGCAGCCCTATTCGCATATTCTCCCCGTATTTTGCATAAGATCTTAACAGGGAGAATGGAGGATGTAATGTCAACAATATAACTCAGTCAGGAAGACTATGACTCCTTCACAGACCTCCTTAAGGAGCTTGTCGATGAGGTCCATGCTACCGGAGCTTTTGCGATCGATATCAAGGACCCCAACGAACAGCTGTTTGCTAGTTTTGTGATGGACCAAGTCTCCCCGGATGGGACTATCGGAGGCAATGTCAGAGTTGATGTGATCGACGACAAATTATATTTCGAAGACGGTAGAACAAGCGTCGAAGAACACTATACTTCCGAAGAATCCTTCGAGCAAACCGGCATTCAGGGAGTTACGCTATATGACGCTCACTCTTGCTTTTATGAATCGTCTGATGTGTTTCTTGATTCCAGGCACGAACCAGAACAGAGTGAAGGTTTTGACGATGCTAGCACAGAATCGGAGAGCGCCTATTTCGATGCATCGTCCTCACTAAGTAGTGAGTCTGACTCGTCACAAGAGAGCGCACCACCTGAACAAGAGCTAAACCCGGATGACGAGGAAGAAGCCAAACTCATGCGAGCTGATGAAGTGGAAGGAGCAGCGCCTCTTGAGGTAGAACTTAAACAATTACCTCCGAATCTAAGGTATGCTTTTTTGGGTAATAAATTAACTTTCCCGGTGATAGTCAATTCCCACCTCACGCAAGATCAACTTGAAAAACTCCTAGACGTTCTTAAGAGCCACAAAGATGTCCTGGGATACACTATCTCCGATCTAAAAGGGATAAGCCCTAGGCTTTGCACGCATAGGATCCATTTGGAGGATACCGACGCCACCTCCATAGAGCCTCAAAGGCGGTTAAACCCGAACATGAAAGAGGTGGTTAAAAAGGAAATCCTAAAATTGCTAGACGCCGGTATTATTTATCCTATCTCCGACAGTAGGTGGGTTAGCCCCGTTCACGTCGTCCCCAAGAAAGGGGGGATGCCAGTCATAAAAAATGAAAAAGGTGAGCCCATATCTACGCGCACAGTCACGGGATGGCGAATGTGCATTGACTATAGGAAACTCAATAAAGCCACCCGAAAGGATCACTACCCATTGCCCTTCATTGATCAAATGCTTGAATGCCTAGCAAAACATAAATACTTTTGCTATCTAGATGGGTATTCGGGATTCTTCCAAATCCCTTTGCACGAAGACGACCAAGAAAAGACCACTTTTACTTGTCCCTACGGTACCTACGCCTACCGTAGGATGCCGTTTGGTCTTTGTAATGCTCCCGCCACTTTTCAGAGGTGTATGACATCCATATTTTCCGATTACATTGAAAATATTATGGAAGTTTTTATGGATGATTTTTCGGTTTATGGGAGTGAGTTTGACTCTTGTTTGGCCAATCTTACTAAAGTCCTTAAAAGGTGCCAACAAAATAATCTCACTCTAAATTGGGAGAAGTGTCACTTCATGGTCACGGAAGGTATAGTCCTCGGGCACCTTGTTTCCTCGAGAGGAATTGAGGTAGATAAAGTAAAGATTGAGGTAATCGAAAAACTTCCTCCTCCTATTAATGTCAAGGGCATTAGAGGTTTCCTTGGTCATGTGGGGTTTTACCGTCGCTTCATCAAGGATTTTGCCTCGATTGCCCGACCACTTACTTCCTTGCTCGCTAAAGATACTCCTTTTATTTTTTCAGGAGAATGCTTGCAAGCCTTCAACACCTTGAAGGAAGCACTAGTTTCTGCGCCCATCATTCAACCACCGGATTGGAGCCTTCCCTTTGAGCTAATGTGTGATGCTAGCGACCAAGCCATTGGGGCGGTATTGGGACAAAGAAAAGATAGGAAGCTTCATGCGATACACTACGCGAGCAAGACATTGGATGACGCGCAGAAAAACTACACAACTACCGAAAAGGAGCTTCTAGCGGTCGTCTATTCCATAGAGAAGTTTCGCTCCTACCTCCTTGGTTCCAAGGTGATTGTCCACACCGACCATGCGGTGTTGAAGTATCTTTTAAACAAGAAGGAGGCCAAACCTCGGTTGATTAGGTGGATACTCTTGTTGCAAGAATTCGACTTAGAGATCAGAGACAAGAAAGGTACGGACAATGTCATGGCGGATCACTTATCTAGGCTCATTCGCGACAAGGAGGATGAGAGTTTGCCTATCGACGACACATTTGTGGATGAGAGGCTATATGCCATAAGGACCGGTGAAGTACCTTGGTACGCGGACTTCGTCAACTACTTGGCTTGTGGAATTAAACCGCATGGGATGCCTACGCATCAAAAGAGGAGATTTCTGCATGAGGTCCGTAGCTATTTTTGGGAAGATCCATACCTTTTCAAGATATGCAAAGATAGTGTCATTCGTAGGTGTGTTTCTAAAGAGGAGGCAACGTCCATCATTTTGCATTGCCACGGTCTACCATGCGGAGGACATCATGCCGCCTCTAAAACTACCGCTAAGATCTTGCAGAGCAGATTCTTCTGGCCAACAATGTTTAGGGACACCCACGCTTTTGTGAAGGGGTGCGATCGATGCCAACGGATCGGGAATATCTCCAAGCGCAATGAGATGCCAATGAGACCCATCCAAGAAATTGAGCTTTTTGATTGTTGGGGAGTAGACTTCATGGGACCATTTCCGTCAAGCAATGGTAACAAATACATCCTATTGGCCGTTGACTATGTCTCCAAATGGGTGGAAGCAATCGCCACCCCAACTAATGATGCAAGGGTCGTCTCCAAGTTCTTCAAGCAAAATATCTTCCCACGCTTCGGAGTGCCTCGTACCTTGATAAGCAACGGGGGAAGCCATTTCATAGAAAACAAGTTTGAAGCCATGCTAAAGAAATACGGGGTAAACCATAGAGTTGGCATGGCATATCACCCCCAGACAAGCGGCCAAGTGGAAGTCTCAAATAGAGAGATCAAGCAAATTCTTGAGAAGACGGTGGATCGATCTAGAAAGGATTGGTCAATGAAGCTAAACGATGCTCTATGGGCATATCGCACGGCCTTTCGCACTCCCATAGGCACCACACCGTTCCGACTCGTTTATGGGAAAGCTTGCCAATTGCCGGTAGAGTTGGAACACCGCGCATATTGGGCCATCAAAACCTTTAATTACGATTACAAGAGCGCGGCGGTGAGGCGACTCTTGGACATCAACGAGCTTGATGAGATAAGAAGAGACGCCTACGAAAGCTCGAGAATTTACAAAGAAAGGACCAAGATTCTCCACGATGCCCGCATAACCGTCACAGACTTCAAAGTAGGAGACAATGTCTTGCTCTATAATTCCCGGCTCCGACTTTTTCCCGGCAAGTTGAGGTCACGTTGGTCCGGACCTTTCACCATTAAGAACATACAACCGGGAGGGGCCTTCGAGTTAGAAAGCAAAGACGGAGCCTCGTTCAAGGTAAATGGTCAGAGACTCAAGCAATATTCCGAGGGAGTCCCAACGGGAGAAATCAATAGAATCTATCTACTTAAGGGACGGCCGGATGATCTTTCATACCTCCTTGATGAGGTAATAGAGGAGGCGATCCCCCACTCAATTGGCGCTCTTTTCGATGAGGATTTCGAAGAAGGCCCGGATTTAGGCCAAGATGAGAAGATAGATGATTCCCCCGACCTCTCCGCTGAAAATGATGAAGGCGACGCTGATGTCGCAAGGATTCGAGAGCTCTGCAAGCTCTCGAAATTGAAGTCTCCGAAGAAAGCTCCGCCGATACGGGAATCGGCGTCACCGGTGAAGCCGTTGACCGGAGCAAACGCTAGCTTGGGGGAGCCTCCCCCAACACTATTCGAGACGGGAGACCACCGAGGGAGAACACGCCGTCGCAACTTCCGAACCCAAGCGTTCTCCCCGGAAAGTTTGATGGGTGCATCTCATATGCACCAAACATCCCGCATTAATTGAAAATCATAGGGGGTCGAGCTCACGACCTTAAACGAGCGCTTGTCGGGAGGCAACCCAACGGTTATTGCTTTATTTTTTCTTTTTCTTTATTTTTTTAAGAAATTTTTAGTGTTTTAAGTCGTTCGTCCAAAAATTTTGTGATAACGGGTCCTATTTTTCTTGACAGGAGAGGAGATAGGTAAATCCATCATGAGGAGGATGAACGAGACGACGAGGAGCGCCCCAGGAAGGCGTTCGACGCTTAGGAGGAAGATGAAATCGACTAGAGGAAGAAAGACGGAGTTTAGAGCCCAAACGAAGACAAACAGCAGAACACAAGACTCACTCGGCCGAGTATACTAGTCACTCGGCCGAGTACACAAGTTCGTCCGGCCGAGCCGCTCACGAACGAGGGAAGTCTGCTGTACCCAACTCTCTGTTTATTTTCCTGATTTCAGTATAACTGCTACTCGGCCGAGTATATATATTCACTCGGCCGAGTAAAACGGATACGCTCCTAGGGCGAGTCTTACCGAGTAGCTTGAGCCACTCGGCCGAATGGACTTACTCCACTCGGCCGAGGCTGGCAAGGCCACTCGGCCGAAGCGTAAGCGGGGAGGAATTTTCCATTGATCTCACTCGGCCGAGTGACCCAGTCACTCGGCCGAGTCGTAACTTTTGCTATATAAAGGGCCGAGGGGGGGGCACGTTTTTCGAAACGAAAAAAATCAAAACCGCCCCCGACTGTTCAGCTCCCTCGCCCGTTCCCCTCGCTCGCGCACCCACTCGCCCAACCACCGACCGCCGCGACACCGCTCGGCCAGCCACCGCCGGCCGAGCCCCGACGCGCCTCGCCCGAGTCGCCGCCGGCGGCCACCACTTCGGCCACCTCCGGTATCGCTTATTTCGCCTTTTTCTCCTCTTTTTGTGTATTTTTCGAGGATCCATGCGTTAAACGAACCCCAAACCCAAATCGATTTCTATATCTATTTATTATACCCCTAATGCCCCATACGTTTTGAATATTACTCGCTGATATCTCCATTTCATGCGCAGGTTATTTTTGGGAGCTTAGGGGAGCCCAGGGGAGCTTCTCGGGACTGATTCGGGCTTCGCGGAGGCGCTGTCTTCGCACGCTTCCATTGCTTAGCACTCGCGGCATGTCGGGGTATACTCTCTCCTTTATTTTGCACACGCCGCACTTTTCACGCTTTTCGGCGCGCGCTCGGGGCCCATATACCGCCCCGGACACGGCCGCGGTCGAAGAGAGCTTCCGCCAAGCGGAAGCGGTCGGATGATGCCGACCCCTCCCACGAGTTGGAGGACTCTCCTCCACCTTCTCCACCACACCCCGTCCACCCAGCACAGCCTGCAGGCCCCGCACACCCCGCACAGCCTGCAGCGCCCGCACAGCCCGCACAGCCACTCCCTGCCGCTCCACAGCCACCACCTCCGGCTCCACTTATCTGGCCGCTGGGGATCACGTTCCGAGACGACGCACACCGCGTCGCTTTTGAGCGTATCTCCCAGCGCTCGATCGTACCCTCCAGGTTTGCACACCTTGCCGACCTAGGACGCCTGGGGGTACTAGAGGGGATGCTCACGTTGTACGACAACGTGGGCTGTCGAGATTTCTTTCAGGTGTCGGCAGACACGTTTACCCGTCCGACACTTGAGGTACTTAGTTCGATCGCCCAGACCGACGAGGGATGCTCTTTTCGGTTTGATGAACCGGGAGTGCCAGGTCACTCTCGGTATGATGAGTGCATTTTTCTCGTGGCCCGATGTCCCCATGGACGATCTAGGTTACACCCCCACCCATATCCCCCCACCTTCCTTCGACGCCGGTGCCTTCTGGGCCCGGATTACGGGTCTTCACGCTGCCTTTGACCCTAGTAGGGCCAAGGCCTCGGTCATTGTCCATCCCTGCCTACGTATAGCTCAGCGCCTTATGGCGACGACATTTTTGGCCAGATATGAGCCGGGCACGATGTCCACGCCAGAGCTCTACATGCTCTACGTGATGACACATCCCAGAGTTCTATCTAGGGATGGCGATGAGCTGGTCCCCGCCGTCGTGATTGATGTCGCAGCTTGGTTTTTAGACCGCATCATTGTATCGGTGGGCGCTCGCTCACCGATATGCTGCGGCGGCCTGATCACCTTGCTTGCCCTTATGACCGGCGAGGACTTCCCTGACGACCTGCGACGAGCACCGGGCCCCACTTCTCTATCGATTGATGTTATGGCCCGTATGAAGATGCTTCGTCCGCACGGTGAGCGACACTGGGTCTGGTTGCACGGCCCTTACGGTGCCGATTACATGATTCTTCCGAGCCCAGCTCGGACTCAGATTGCACCAGCCCACGTGGACTGGCTCCCTGCGATGGATGTTCTCATCCCCGCCGCTTACGTGCTCGAGGCTGAGGAGGCCGAGCAGGCCCACGCTGTCCACGCTGCCCCCGCAGACCCTGTTGCCCCTGCCGAGCCTGCCGCCCCTATTGACCCCGTGGCCCCTCAGCCTATCCCCGATGTTTCCGATGCTCCTGACACCTCTGTCCACACCTCTATTTGTGTCGAGAGTACCTTAGCTGAGCCCACTTCCACTGCTTCCACGCCTGTCACCACCACCAATGGCCCTCTGTCTGCTGAGCCTGTTTCCTCTGCCCCACCCGAGCGCCCGCCGACCATAGTTGAGTGCGGAGAGCCCTCTGTCCCCACTGCTGCTGTATTTTCCGAGAGTGTCGTGGCGTCTGTCCACACTTCTGTGCCACTGACCTCTCCGGCCGTCTCGCTGCCTCTTTTGTATTCTTCTTTCGTTGCTGCTGCCTCCACTTCACACGTCCCGCCCAGCCTCGCACTGAGGCCAGGCCCACTTTCGCGAGCGCAGCACCTTTCGTTCCCCTACCCGCTGAGCCCGTCACCTACGCCACCAGAGTACGCCAGCCCCGCCCTGCACAGCCCAGACCGGTGCGTCCCTCTGCACCACCTCCCCCTGACACTGTACTTCAGAGCATTCGTGCTCTCGAGGGGGCGGTGAGTGGCCTCAGAGGCGACCTTCGGACCCTGTCCGCCACCGTCACCGATATGGCTCACCGCTTCGACCTGCTCCCGCAGATTCACTACTGCCTTACCCAGGTCCTGGAGCGTCTCCCACACGTACCCCCGCCCACCCAGCAGGTTCCCATCCACACTTCCACACACACTCAGCCTGCTACCACTTCCACACCCACACCCGCTCAGCAGCCTGTCCAGCCACCCCCACCACTTCCGCCTCAGGACGGAGACGGCGCAGCACCACCCCCTTAGGCACCCTTGATGCCATCGTTTATTTTTGCCATTGTGCTGCCCGTTTCTGTTGGGTCCTGTAGCATTTTTGACCACCCCCTCACCTCACTTATTTTGGGATTCTCATTCTGATCGTATCTTTATATATCTTTTTTGGGAGAGAGGGAGAGTTTTTGGTGCCACACATATATATCTGTATCACTCCTATTTCCGCATGCATCACGTCCGCATCATATTTTCTGTTTCATTATTTTCTTATTTTTCATCATGCATGCATCCTCACTTGCCCTTCCCATTACTTGTCTCTCGGTGTGCCACACTTTGCACATTGAGGACACTGTGCCATTTAGCTTGGGGGAGTGAGTTCTCACGTTCTTTTTTCGATTTGCCACCTTTATTTTTAGTTTTTCACACCATTTTCCGCTTTTTGCACTTATTTTCATCATTTTTCTTTTTATTTTACCATGCATCACGTTTTTCTTATTTTTCTGTGTGCCGCATTGTAATTAGTTCTATTTTCCCTTTATCTTTATTTCTTTCTTTTTCATCTCATGCTAGAGATGACTTTTCTATGATGATGATGACGTGGAGTTAGCTTACTCTATATGCATGCTATATTTGTCATGTCTTAGACTTTATTTCTGATATCATATGCTATGACTCGCCGTGCACCTAGAGATAGTAACCCACACTTTTTCCACATGAAAATGGATAAAATTTTATTATTAGCTGAGTCTGAATATTCATATGTATGCTATCACAGAAAACACACCAAGATTCACGCATTGAATGCTTATATCTGGAGTACTGATTTCTTTTCCTATATCACTTCTATATGCATGAATTGTACATTTCACTTCAGGATGATTGAATGATGTTAGCTATGATAAATCTGGATTAGTTAGCTTTTTTGTGATCGAAACTGAGTAGATTAGATTACCCTGCTGAAGTTGCCGTGCATGTCTTATAGAGTGAACCGAGAGATATATCTATTTCTTTCTCCACAAATCTTGAACATCATTTCTCCACTTTTAAAATCATTGGTGAATCTCCCCTTAGCGATTCTATTATATGGCATTTCCCCCGCTATTAATTCCTAGCTCCAAATTTCTTATTCAAAAAAAAATGAGAGAGAAAATATTCTTGTATATCATTATCTCTCTTTGAGTTGGGATCGTAGTGTATATATGCTATATAAAAACAACAACAACAAGAAAAAAAGGGAGAAAAAGAAAAAGAAGAGAGGAAAAATCCTCAATAAAAGATCCCATCTCACTTTCTTTCTTTCTTCTCTCTTTTCGTTTTCATTTTCATTGCTTTTGGAGCTTTATAAAAATGGGGATGTGAATATTTTTTATGCCACCATGCTTATAGATAAGCTTGGGGGAGGGAATCCATTGATGTGTGAGAGAGTGACTACTTGACGTTGCACGACAACCTAGGCTAAGTAATATTCTATACTCGGTGAGATTATTTGTAGCTTTACGAAATCCAGAAATCTAAGCCTAGCACTCATTTCATGAAATCCATACTTTTCTATTCTCTCTATTCTATTGTGTGATACTCTTATACTCCTCATAGAAAGCATTCAATTGAAAAGTGTGTGATCTGCGATTTGTATACCGCTTTAAATGATTCAGACGATGCTAATTCTAAAATTATTCCATTTTTCATGATTGTATCATTGTTCGTGGGTTTTCTATTTCTATTTGCACTATTATACTGTGATATCAAAATAAAACTCTTTGACATGTATTTTTCATTCAGTGCATGCTATATGAGTAAGCGGAACCCACGTCCTGAGAAAATGATCTAGTAGCTTACCTCTTCGCTTCTTTCTTTCTCCTTCATTTTTATTTTTTATTTCGTTTTCCATTCTTCTCCGTTTTTCATTTTTCATTTTTCGCCGTTTTCGTTTTCCGAATCCACCGGGTTCGCCTTTTACTTTTCTTCCTCGAGGACGAGTAAGAGGTAAGCTTGGGGGATTTTGATCACTCCTTATTTTACACTTTTTTCCCGCATGTTTGCATGCCATTTTGATCGCCCAAATCATGTTTTTCACGATATATCGACGATATTGCGATGCTTTTCACGATTTGTTGTTTTTGTCGCATTTCAGGTGATTTGGCGCGATTTGGAGTGATCTCGAGATGCACTTACTCTGGAGGGTCACCGACGACCTCCCCAAGGGGTATTTTGCTGTTGGAGAGGAGCGGAAGAAGAACGGACGTCGCAGGAGCGACGAGGAGGCCAAAACAAGCTGTTTGGGCATTTTTAGTGTCCCACTCGGCCGAGTGAAGGAGTCACTCGGCCGACTAGCGAGACACCGCTCGGCCGACCAGATCAGACACGATTCATATGTGCACTCGGCCGAGCGACGGAGACCACATCGGCCGAGTGACGAGATCCCGTCTGCCCGAGTGGCGCCCAGACGAAGCCATTCAAAAATCGCCAACTTTCTGTTTTTCGGCTGCCTGAGCTTCAGAAGACCCACTCGGCCGAGTGGATAATCCCGACCGCCCGAGTACCAAGAAGCCATCGGCCGAGTGACGACAACTCACTCGGCCGAGCCGCCCCCGAAATGAAGACCCCTGAATATCGAGACTTACTGGAAAATTACATGGTTTCTCACTCGGCCGAGCGACTTTTGTCACTCGGCCGAGTGCGACGCGCTGCCTGTAGCGAAAATTGCGGATTTCAGGCTGCGCAGGGGTATTTTGGTCACAGTTTTTGGACGATTTTGGGGGGTATTTAACCCCTGTTTTTACCCTAGTTTTAGGGGGCTTTTCTCTTAGATTTTTGCAGCTTTTTAGGTTTACTTTTTAGCTTTATTCTTGTGATTGGAGAGAGGACTAAAGTTGATTTTTGTTGGATTAATTGACGAACTCCATTGGTTTGCCTTTCTCTTCTCCAAAAATTCTATTTTTATTGTTTATCTCAATATTGTGATGAATTCTATTGCTTATTTCATTGATTATTCTTGTGTTTGTGCTATGAATTGCGAGTAGTCTCCACGTCTTGGGGCGTGGGGATGAACCCTACAAGCCCAAATTCATATTTGTGATGAATTGGTAGAAATTTTGCTAGAATCGTTGTTAGGGATTAGTTTGGGAGTGATTTACTACGGATAGCTAGGAGTTCATACCGATTGGGATTTGCAAGAGATTGGATCCCAATTCGATAGGAAACCCTAGAAATCCGAATTGGGTTGGAATCGAATTTCTGAAGTATCGGTTTGCAAGAGATTGGACCGATACTAGGGTTTCTGGTTGCAATTCCGTGCATATACCCGTTTGCAAGAGATTGGACGGGTAGGAACTATCCCAACCTAGGTCGCGGTCCGAGTTTGCAAGATATTGGGCTCGGTGCGCGATTGAACGATGATGTTGATCCTAATGCTAGCTTCCCTAGGCTAGGGTTTGCAAGAGATTGGACCCAAACCTAGGATAGCTATAGACCGGCAACAGCGTGAGAGCGTGAGCTTGGTTCTACATTCAGTTGCAACTAGTTCATCCAAAATCTTATTCTAGCAATTTTGATACCGACGAACCACATTTACGAAATACGGTGAGTAGCGGGGATTCCCCATTCCCTAGACGTTCTTTATTTGATTTGATATTTCCGTACTTTGTCTGACGATTGTGACAGGATCGCCAAAGGCAAATTTCTCTCTTCTTAAATAGCCAGGTTGATTGGAACAAGCACGGTCATTTGTCCTCCCTGTGTTCGATAACCCGCTCGCTGCTACACCGTGCACTTGCGGTAAAACTACAACCGTCGCTCCGGGACGTGTATCTGGGGTGCGATCATCCTACTCGTTCCTTCATGCAATATGAGGAGCGAGTTCCATATTTGATATGCACTCTTACATGTGCATATCTTATTGAAATCCTCGGGCTCCAAAGCGCATTGCAAGGCGTTCATTGCCTTGGTATTGCTTACCTCCGCGGCGACCTCCGCGGTAGTCCACTTCTCGAAATCTTCTTCGGCGGGCTCGACATACTCCTTAATCGTGGCTCTATATAATGAAGCACTCCGGAGGAAAGTTTCCATCCGGCATTTCCAGTACCTGTAGTTGGTACCGTTGAAGAAGGGAGGCCTTGTCGAGGAGTGTCCTTCCATTACCGAAGACGCTCCTTCACGGTTCCTGAAGGTGCTGTAATCTGAAGGTGGACGAACGGTCTTGTTGTCGTTGATAGACATAGCTATAGACTTAGCTCTGATACCAAATGTAATGCCCTGCTAAGCTACTGCACAAGTACTAGAGGGGGGGTGAATAGTACTTTAAAATAATTAAGAAGATAATTCCTAATTATCTTGCAAACTCTACCAATCAATGCAGAAATGCGGAAATGTAAATATTAGACAACAAAGAAGACAATCGCAAACAAGCAATTTAACGGGTTCGGATCCACCCAAGTCTCCCCGACTTGTTCCCGGTGATCCTACGTCCCAACCACCCGGATCCCCTCCGGATACTTGAGTTAAAAACCCTAACTCAAGATTTGCACTATGAAATTCTTGTAGAAAACCTCTACAAGATCAAATCATACACAAATCGAAATGTGACTCCCACAACCCGGGATCACAAACAAACTCTCACAACCGAGAGTAAAACACTTACAATAATGAAGTAAATGAAATAGAAATTTTTACCACAAAATACCTATGCCTTGAGTAAACTTACGAATTTGGGCAAAGAGGATTTTGGGGAAGATGAACAGGCGCCAAACCCTAGCTCCAAGTAGATGACCAGCAATGGAGTCCTAGGTTGATGTTGGTGACCTAGAATCAAGCACTTGGCTTGGAAGGCTCACAATCAATGAATCTCTCTTTTGAAATAAGAGTGAGGGAGAGATTCAAGATTGGAAATGAATGAGCTTTGAATGAGATTGAATGCTTTCTCTTTGATCTCTAAACTTCTCTTAAAATCAGCCGTGAGTGCAATGAATGCAGCACACCATGTATATATAGGATAGAGGAAAGGGAGAGCAAAAATCGTGGCATTAAATGCTCCAACGGCTCTATTCTGAAGCAAACTAGTCGGTCAAAGAATAACCACTGTACGACTAGTTCATCAACTAGTCGGTCGATCAAACGGCATGAACCGACTAAGAGATGAACAGTGAATAGATGAAAATTCAGACTTAAAGAACTAGTCGGTCCAAGAAGACTTTCCAACCGACTAGTTTCACAACTAGTCGGTCGGTGAGTGAACTTAGACCGACTAAAAGATAAAACAAATAGTCTGAGTATAAATTGATTTAGTCGGTCCAAGAACAAATGTTGACCGACTAGTTCATCAACTAGTCGGTCGCCAAATGTACATAGACTGACTAACGATAAACAGTAACTTGGCATGTACATAGAAAGCTCAACTAGTCGGTCTAAGAACGATCACTGACCGACTAGTTCATCAACTAGTCGGTTGGTGAGTCAACGTAGACTGACTAACTGTAAACAGTAAAGAGCTTAGAATTGAAGGAGGCAAACTAGTCGGTTCAAGAAGCTTTGCTGACCGACTAGATCACCATCTAGTCGGTTGGTTCTTCTTCTTGAACCAACTAACATGCACAAGAAGTCGCGAATCGAAGCGCGAAGCTTCGGGAAAGTTCGTATGGACTTCTACTAAGATCCTAGCTCTAAGATATTAGCGTTATGAAGATTAAAACGTAAGACCTACTCAAGGCTTAACATTCTACAATACGAAGCTAGAAGACTATAAATAAAACTTGACGAACCGTCTTCGAAAGCTTCTATCGAATCTCCATGAATTCAATAATGGTCCAAAAGCTTCAACGAAGCTTTAGGCATACGATCACGTGCTTTGAGAAGTCTTGAGAAGTCGCTTTGGATGTTCACATGAATTTGGCGACGATCTCCATAACTGCGCTCACAAAGAGTTAGTTCACGATATATTTATGTTTGTTCATCATCCAAAACCAAATCCGGGGAGTCCAATACACAACAGTTGCCTCTAAGAGTGATACCAGCGTTCCAAGGGACCGATATTCCGGTCGGTGCCCTGGATGATACGCCGGACTATCCGGGTTCGGTCAGTGGGCATTCCCATGTCCATTAACATTAACTGACTCTAGGAGCACGAAGCTCGCAATGATACCTCTCAACATCTCATCATGCCGCTCCCGCGCGCTAGGATTCGATGTCTACGCTAAGGGCGTGAGCTATGGCTAGGGAGTCAACCGACAAGTTTATTCCCCCTTGGCCCAACGGTCCAAGGCGGTCTTTTTCCCGCCGATGAAAGTAAAACACCCCGCGTAACCAATATATTCCTATTCCCTATAGATATCCTAGTCCTATGGATGCATTAGGGAGAACCCACGAAGGGGTTTCCACCAAAATCCCAGATTTGGGAATTACTCACACATTTTATCGAAAAATCAATCTAAATGAAAATCGACCGTTAAAAACATAATCAGGAAATTGAATTGCGGTAGTAGTAATGCAATTAAGATAATATTAAAGTTTGACAAAGATCTGAACACTTACAAATAAACAAAAAATTCCAGCCGTCACAATAGGGAAAAAAGACAGAAAAATAATCAGTTTTTGTTTCTGAAAACCTCGGGTTTATATATATAGAAAACGACGTCACCCGATCGGTTGAAGAATCAACCGATCGGGTGAGCTGCTGTGATCTTCGGCAGTGATCTTCAGAAACTTCACCCGGTCACGCGACACGATCGGTTGGCAGAAGCGTTTGGTCGTTTGGATCTTGCGGTCATCGGGTGAACCGATCGGTTGATAAATCAACCGATTGGTTGGAAACGTCGCCCAAAAGACAGAAAGTTTCGATGTTTTGGCACGGTCAGCTGGCCGTCGGGTGAGCTCTCTGGGTCGTCTCTTGGGGGAATCGGCTACAGATGAACCGATCGGGTGAAGGTCACCCGATCGGTTGGAATTCAGCTTCAATTTCCCGAGAAGTCTGTTGGGCTGAACCGGTCGCTGTCCCGGTCGGTTGATGCTCACTTTGCTTTAGCTGCTGTCTGGGTCGTGCACGCGTGCATCACCCGATCGGTTGGATGTACCCAATTGATCGGGCGGGGGCTGAAAGATAGCAATCTTGGTCGTTTGACCCCCTGGATCACACGTGACTCCTCCCGTTGCTCCGGGGACTCATGATATCTTCGTATATGTCCCCTATGCTGGCAAACTCCTACAAACACACAAAAACACGAAGAAGTGAAAGAAAACTAGAAAATACGAGAAAACGGATACGAGACGGCGGAAAATAACGGAAAAACACAAAAGGAGACGTGCGTGAATATATGAAATATAAACGCACGTCAAAATCCCCAAGCTGAACCCTTCCTCGTCCCTGAGGAAGACGATTGAGAGTAAGAGCTCGGAGGGAGAAAATAGAGAGAAAGAGAGAAAAAGAGAACTCTCAATCCCAAATCGCCCGTCAGGGCCAATAAAATCAAAAAAGCTACACTGAGCAAACAAACGCTAAATCGCAACACTAAACCAAAGGAAACGAGTCCAGACAAGTGTCGTGGGCCCACGCGGTGAAGCGCGAGTGAGTGTGGTCGTGTGCTAGCAGACGGTTGCACTATCTACATTGTGCTATAAGCTCCATATACACAAGTCCAAGAAAAGACTCAAATATCGATTCGATTTGAAATAAGCGGTGAATATATAGCTCAATCATGCATGAGAGGAAAGTAAGAATCGAAACGTATCATGTGTCAGGGACTCCATAGCTAGGGACTTGGACATCACCACACTATCGCCTAGATAATAGCTAGAAATTCCCTATTCCAAGTGTTTTCGAAAGCGATGGGGGGTTGAGATGATGTGGAGTAGAACACTCGGTGCAAATTCTTGCCTTCCCTTTATTCTCGGTAGGTAGGAAAATATTCACACACATATTTTTTTTGGGTTTTGGATATATGTATTTTTTTTGGATTTTTGGCTATACATATGTATTATTTTTCTTTCTTTTCTCTTTTCTCTCTCTTTTTTTTTTGAATTTTCGGATTGTGGGGTATATACACATGTGTACTCTCCCAAGTGGGAGAACGGTACACGACGAGGGGATTTTCACCAAGTAAAATAAAAAAGAAATCGGATTCTAAATACTTGGGCAAAGGAGATTTTTCGCTAATCAGAGCGTAGGCTAAATGGGTTATCCTAGTCCTAATTGTGGAATCCCGGCACATGCGAAATAAAGCATACGATATATATATATATATTCATGCATACAGAAGCATGCAGGAGAAGCAAATACTGCATATTCAAATCGAAGCATGATAATCTAAGGGTCATTCCTGGACAGGTATATATAACAAAATCACAAAGTAGAAGCACACCAAACAGCTAGGCACGACACACGACTCACAAAAAAGCTAAGTGGACCCACGATGCGTGAAATGCAAGAGGACTCGGCTTCCTAGGGTTAATGAATATGATTATCGAAGCCATGCTGTGTGTGTGTGATTTTTGTGGCAATTCATCATATGGGGGTCATCACTAGGAGAAAGAGATAAAAAGAAGGAAAGAAAAAATTAAAACACGATGAAAACGACTCAAAAACAAAGAAAAAGACGCAAATGACGCATGAAGTGCGACTCCCCCAAGCTAAAACTTGCATTGCCCTCAATGCAATAAGAGTAAATACGGGAGGGCAAAGAAAATGGGGGGGAATACGCACCGACACAAAAAGAAACTGAAAATAATGAAAATCACACAACACGACATATAAACAGAACATAAAAATAGAAAATCACACCACACGACATATATAAACAAACACACATAGAAAACATCACATGACAGCAAACAGAAAAAAGGCTTCCCCCAAGCTAGACACGACAATGCTAGCGAAATGATATGATCATGAAAATGCATAGATATGCAAGGGGGAGGTCAGAAAACAAAATGGAATCAAAAAGCAGGAGAGGAATCATCCTCGTCCTCCTCGGTGGAAGATGTGGGGGATGCGGGGGAGTGGGCGGGAGAGGTGACTGGTGTGCGGAGAAGTGGAGAAAGGGGTCGAGGTGATGGATGGTGGGTGTGGAGGCGTGAATGATGGGCGGGGTGGTGGTGGTGACGGTGAGTGGGAGTGAAATGGCGACCAATGCAGTTGTAGATGGGGTAGAAACGACGGTAGATGGGGTAGATACGGCGACGGAAGAGGATGGTGGGGGAAGTGATCACGATCGCACCTGCAATTTCTTGCGGCGCACATATGGGGTTATGGAAGTGGAGGGTGGTGGATCTGTGGGGGCGAAAGTGGAGGGAATGGAAACGGTGGGAGTAGATGAGGTGGTCGGAATGGAAGTGGTGATGGAATGGAAGTGGTGATAGGAGGGGATGGTCGTCTAGGGGCTGATGGTGGAGGTGAAGAATGTGATGGTGGAGGGAAAAATCGTCGAGGGGGTGATGGGGGTGGAGAGGGGGGTGGTGGTCCGTGAACATGAGTGAAGATGCGGAGGATGGTGGCCACGTGCCTCTCAAGTGCGAGGAAACGCAGGTGAGTGAAGATGGAAGAGGATGGGACCGAGGAGGTGGAGGAAGATGTGCTAGTGCGCAATGCAGCTAACTCAGCCTCAAGACGGAGGCGAGTAAATGTGGCTCGACGAAAGGTGGAGGTGGTGGTTGTGTGGACCGGAGAGGTGGTGACGGTGGTGGTGGGAACAGAAGCTGGGATGACACTACTAGGCCCAGCCCCGGGGTCTCCACGGGACGCAGGGATGTCCTGCTCGCCTAAGTGGGCAGCAGGGGAAGGTGGTCTGTGTGCGCCCGGGGTAAAAGGAAGACGTAACACCCCTAGAAAGTCAGGATCGGGTGGAAATGTCCAATCTGGCACAAGCTGGATAGTCATGCGAGCGGGGTTGGGCAGAATGGTATAGGGAGCAGGGGGTGTCCGTAGTGGAAAGTGAAACAGCCATCGAGGCGAGGCTTGATCATATGTATATGCCGCAGGACGTCAAGATCGAGACGTGTAGGTCCTGCGGCAGTAGGTAAATCTCGGGGGATGGCAATATTAAACTGAGGATATGAAGCTATGATAGTAATAAGGCCCCCACAACAAAGCTTGCCCTTGCCGACGCGGCTAATCTCTAGTAGCTTTGAACAAGCATTGCACCAGCATGGATGGGAATAACTGTGGCCCTAAAAGAAATCCAGTCATCACCACGAACAAAAGGGAAGGTCATGGCCCACAAAATGAAAAGATCAGGGATGGTCACAGTACCTGACTCATCCCTGCGGAAGAATGTGGAGGATATGATTCGGTGGGCCAGACGGAATATGGGGTGAATGATGGAGGAGGCCTTGGCCTTACCTCAGGGATAGTGAGCGTGTAGGGTGAGGCAGAACCAAAATTGATCGACGTCAAATTCAGGGGAATACCCGTAGGGACAGATAGCATCGTCCCCAAGGATGGGGAAACCAAAGATGCTATTAATGGTATCGAGGTGGGTGCGAATGGTTTTGTTACGGACGCGGAAAATGATGATCAACCCCGACTCACAAACAAGTGAGGATAGAAATTCAAGTGTGAGGGAGGGGTAGGATAACACGGTGGCGTTTAGGAAAGCTAACTAACCTAAATTGGCGAAAAGAGTCTCGACCTCGGTGAATACCTCGAGATCGATAAGCATTTGGGCATGGGCAAATTTGGTCGAGAGATGCCCCCGTGCATCAAGTCAATGATAAAAATCTTTTTGTTCTTGGTTCCTAAAGCGGTATCCACGCGGGCCCATCAATGGGTCCTCAGCTGGGATTATAGGTTGGGGTTGGGGTTCGGGTTGTGCAGGCTGTGCAGGAGGAGGTCGTGAGTGTGGTGGGCGTGTGGTCTTGCGTCTCTTGTGAGACGACCCCTCCTCTCGCATGATACCCTTACCCTTATCGTGATCCTGTGCCATGTGGGTGTGTGTGCGTGAGTGAATGCAAAATGCGATGAGTGCACACGAACACAGGCAATCGAGCAAAATAACTAAACTAGGGCAACAATTTAAAATGGAGCTAAGGAGCAAAGTTACCCAGTCGAGATAAAGATCCTTGCTCGTAGATGACCCAACGCAGTGCAATGGGATGGAGTGTGAAGCCGCAGCGTTTCTTTTCAACAAAATTTCGAAACAGGGGGAAGTGGGCGAAAACTAGGGTTTTTATGCGGTTAAAATCGAAAATGGAGAGAGGGAGATCGATGGGGGAAAGGAGATGGGGAGTGGAGGGATCGATTGAGTGGGATCTGTGGTCAGTTGAGGGGAGATCGTGACCGTTTGGAGGAGGAGGAAGGAGAAACGGCGACGGAGATCGAAATCGGGTGAGGGAGATGAACGGGTGAGGGCGCTGGGTATTTATATGGTTTCAGTCGAACCGATCGGGTGAAAAATCACCCGATCGGTTTACTGTTAGGTCGAAAAAATTGCTGAGAAGAGGCTACAGGTGAACCGATCGGTTGAGAAATCAACCGATCGGTTGGCCGTTTCACATTTTTTCCCGAGAATTTAGTGCTGCTCACCCGGTCAGTCACACGACCACGCTTCTTATCAACCGATCGGTTGATTAAATCAAAAATTTTCCGAGACTTCAGCCGTTCCCACACGGTCAGCCAGCCGGTCTCACTTTGCTTCACCCGATCGATTTGCTGGAGAACAGATACGGGCCATTGTCTGAACTCGATCGGTTGAGAGGTCACCCGATCGGGCGAGGGTTTGTTTCCTGCAAAAATTTACAAATGGCCTAAGTTTCTCGACGGAAGTTCCCGTGGCTGGATTTATTTATCAAAATAAGAAAAATAAAGCTAAAAATAATCCCAAAAACAAAGATAAAAGTTTAGAGCATGGGTTGCCTCCCATGAAGCGCTTTTGTTTAACGTCGTTTGCTCGACGCCCGTAGATGATATTCAAGGTGGATGGGGGTGATGCCCTAAGATTGGCATCGCTTCAGATTCAGAGTTGGTGGCCTTTGGTGTCGTCGGTGGTGACAAGTAGACGACCCTCCCTTCGTTGACGTGATCCGGGGGCTTCTCCCTTATATTGGCGTCTACCAACACTCGTTTCAAGATCTGGATCTCATCACCGGTGAGCCCCATGGGCTCTTTCCCTTTTCTCCTCGTTGGAGGAGCTTTTTGAAACCCAGGAAGGAACGTATGTGACGCAACCGCTTTTCCAGCAACATCATCTTTCTTCATGTTGACATGTTCTTCTAAGTCCCCCAAGCTGTCGGGGGGATTCCTTGAAAGAATTTCCCAGGCCCCAGCTTCCACATCTCTTTCTTCTTCTAAGTCCAATATATTGCACCCTTGCTCATCAGGAGGATGCTTCATGGACAACCCCAAGTCGAACTCCACCTTTTCGTTGCCGACATTAAGGGATAACTTCCCTTTCTTCCCATCTATTAAAACGCCGGCGGTGGCCATGAAGGGCTGTCAAAGGATGATGGGGGTATGCATATCTTCAGGCATGTCCATGACGACGAAGTCCACTGGCAAATGCACCCCACTTACGTTGACAGGCAGGTCATCTACAACCCCCACCGGATATTTGATCGATCGGTCTGCAAGCTGTAGGGTCATACCGGTGGGCTCCAGGTCGCCCATCCCTATCCTCCTATATAGTGACATGGGCATTAAACTGACCCTTGCTCCAAGATCGACAAGCGCACAATGGATCTTTACCTCCCCAATTGCACAAGGGATAGAGAAGCTCCCCGGGTCTTTAAGCTTAGGCGGATTTGCTCGCTGGATGAGAGCACTACACTCTGCCATGAGAACTACTTCGTCCTTTCTAGAACCCTTTGTCACCAAATCCTTGAGGAATTTTGCGTTGGAGGGTATTTTCTCTGTAGCTTCAAGAAATGGGATTATTTTTGTAGCAAACTCTGGATCGCTAATTGAAGACTATTGCTTTCTGCTTTCTCTGGATTTGTTCTTCGTTCACTCTCACTGTAAGTAATTTTTAGCCATAATTTCTTTTGTTGCAAGAAATGTTTTCCTGCGCGAATTCAATATTTTCGTGCGTCCCGATCACCATGAGTGAGTAGATCCTCTCTAGGGCCGATGGGTGAACCCTAGGCTTTTAGGAGAAAATGTAGATCTGGATCCGTACATCAAATTGGGGATCTAGGGTTGTATTTCGGTAGATCCTACCGAACCCGTAGTGACCCTTACTGAGATCATGCCCACGGTCTGTGGAATTGATGTTCTTAAGGGGTATCTAGGGATTCGAATAGGGAAATCGGTGGATCCAATCAAGGCACGTGACCATGCCCGCCTCGCGCCTTGAGGGGATCCATCGACGAACTATATCGCTACGTCAATGGCTACCGCCATTGCATCGACGAGAGCCACCGAAATACCCCGCAATTCTAACCCACGAGAGTGGTACGAATTGGGGGGTTAATTCTCTAGCCCTAATGCAATGTGAGGAACCTATCCAACATCAACCCCAATGATCCTAGCTGCGATCCCTAACGCCCTAGTTCCTTTTATTATATTACACAACAACAATCATCAACCCAAACCTTTCACTCCGACCGCTACATTACTTCTAGATTTAGAAATAGACTGAGATTACCACGGACACTATCACTGTCCCTGTGGGATTCGACTATTTTATATACTAACGCGACACCGTCCGCTTGCGGATTGAACCCGTAGTCGTAGCCTAGGAGCCATATCACGCCTGGCGACCGTGACACCGCTAGGTGGATCCTAGGTGTAGATTGCGGGTGCGTCACATATTGCACTATAATGTTATCCTTACGAGAATGTGATGCAATGTTTGTTTTATGAAATTGTGTTACAATGTTCGTTGTTTAATCACGACATCACCAAAATAATGGTGGAAAGGAAATGGAAAAGTTAATGGGATAATTGAGACCGTCAAATTTGGAAATGAGGAATTTATTTATAAACTGAGAGTGAGGAAATGATGTTGAGTATTGGTGTTACATACCAATGTTATTTTGATGATGATCACAACATTATGTTGTTGCTAATGACCCTCTTGTTTTAGTTTCATAGTTAACATTTCAAGAATTTCATTTTTGGAGACTAAACACTTGGTGCAAGGATGGACATCAAGAGGAGAAGGACCAAAGCTTGGACTCAATGGGTTCCAAAGCTTGGAGATGATGGGGAGAATCAAGGCATCAAGATTGAAGCCATAGACTCTACGGAAAGCATTGTAATCCATGTACTATTTCATTTATTGCTTTCTCTCTTTTTGAGTCTAGGTTTAATGTGATGCCTTGGTAGATGGTCTACTCATTCATGCATATGTATTTAACCATCTTAGTAAGCCTTAGGATTATTATAGAGTCCAACCCAATAGGTTCAACTTGTCTAAAGACTTAATTGGAGTCTCTGGCTCTCCTACAGTCGCGTGCTGAGGGTTTTACAGTCGACTGGGTGATTCCAGTCGCCTGTCGAGCCTTCTACAGCTGACTGTGGTGCACTGCTCAAGTCAACATTTTTATTGACTCTACTTGATCTATTTGCATCAGTCGACTGATGTTCAATTTACAGTCGCATGTATATTTACAGTCGCATGTGAAATGGTCAACAGTCGTCTGAAAGGCGTAAGTCTGAACGATGAAACTCTCTATTTATTTCCATCCCCTGAAGCAGTCGACTGATGATGGATAAACAGTTGGCTGTTTATTTTACAGTCGACTATCATTTGTTCATAAGTCGCCAGTATGCATACTGGGAGTAAGAGTGCATCTCTCTGTTTTATTCCATCCCCTGTA
Organism: Scilla litardierei; assembly: GCA_030789695.1. Lineage (NCBI taxonomy): Eukaryota > Viridiplantae > Streptophyta > Magnoliopsida > Asparagales > Asparagaceae > Scilla > Scilla litardierei. Next base: position 306,870,988 of record CM061142.1, on the reverse strand, counting down.
GCAGTTGCCTGCTGAAGGTTTTACAAGCGCATGTCCTGTTTTCAGTCGATTATATCATCTTCATCAGTCGACTATCGAAGCTCAGATTATAGCCGTTAGGATTTATTTAGCCGTTGGACAGTCGACTGTCATTTGTTCATCAGTCGACTGTCAGTGACGTTTCAGCCCAAAATATAGCCGTTGCAACTTTTTGTTTTTGGCTGTTTTCTTGGCTTTTGCGAGTTTCTGTAGGGTTCCTATATATATGAGAGGGCTGAGTTCATTAGACCTTCTTGATGATATTTAAAATCATTAGCGTTTAATTAAGCCACTCTCAAACTCTCTCATCTCCCTCTTAGAGCTAGTATTCCTCTTCATGCATTGAAGTGAAGCTCAAGGGAAATCATCCAAGTGCAATTCTAGCAAATCTCATCACTTGGAGATCCTCTTCCATGCCTTGCATTCATTAATGAGTAAGTTCATCTCAAGGCATATGTAAGAGTATTTGTTTTACTTTGTTATTTCATTGAAACCCTAGCTTTCTGTGTGAGAGCTAGTTACTCTTTGTGTGAGAGTATAACCTTCTGTGTGAGGGTTGGTTGAGATCTCTCTGTGTGAGTGTTTGAGTCTCTCTGTGTGAGAGCAAAAGTCTTTCTATGTGAAAGCAAGGATTTCTCTGTGTGAGAATCCTAAATCCTCTGTGTGAGGTCTCTCGTGAGAGTAAGGATTTCTATGTATGAGAATCCAAATCCTCTGTGTGAGGTATCTTTTTGTGGGATTTGTATTCACTTCTCTTTGTGTGAAATATAGTGAATATTGGTGTGGCTGGACGTACCCAAGTTTGGAGAACCAGGGTAATATCTTGTGTTTTCATTTGGATTGATTGTGTTGATTAATTCCTCTTGCATTTATTATTCCGCATTTACAAGTTAAATTTTAATTGCACAATTTATTGCCATTACACTATTCACCCCCTAGTGTGTTATTGTTAGTATTGCAAGGGTAAGTCGATCCTTACAATTGGTATCAGAGAAAGGTTATAGCATACTGCAACGATGTCATTCAACGCTACATCCGCGTCTCATGAAGAAGGTCAATCTACTGTTCGACCACCGCTCTTCAACGGAACCAACTACCCTAGTTGGAACATCAGGATGATGATTTACATGAAGGGTCAAGACCTATGGGACATCACGGAGTTTCCATTTGAGGATCCTACTTCACCCGCGACTTCAAGAACTAAAGTGGAGAAGGACTCAATTAAAGTCAATGCGAGAGCGATGAATGCATTCCATTTCGCCCTCACTTCAAAGAGTTCAACCGCATCTCCATGTGCAAAACGGCCAACGAAATTTGGCATACATTGGATATTTATCATGAAGGGACTTCGAAGGTAAAGAAATCTAAACAATGCCTATTTAGATCTAAATATGAGTAGTTTAAGATGCATGAAGAAGAAAACATCTCGGAGATTTTCACAAGGTCCACTGAAATTGTGAACGCTTTGGAAGGACGTGGGAAGGTGATTTCCCAAGAGGATCGTGTAAAGAAGATCCTTGACTCACTCACATCTCAGCGGGATTCAACGGCCAACGGTATCTTGGAGTCTAACGACATGTCCAAATACACCGTTGAGGAGTGCATTGGGAATCTGATGGCGTATGAAGTCCAGCTTCAACACAAGAAAGAGATTCAACCAAGCAAGCATGAGAAGCAAAAGGGGGTTGCATTCCATGTCGAGAAGGAGCCAATTGAGTGGAGAAAGAAGTTTCATCGGGAAGTTTCGAGTGAAGAAGATGGAGAAGATGATGTTAGTGATGATGATTACATCGAGCTTGCCAAGCAATTCAAGGCATTCCTCAAGGGCAAGCAATGTAAGTTTTTGTCAAAGTTTGCCTCCAAGTCTAACAAGTCTATTTGTTTCAATTGTATAGGAAAAAGTCATATTTCTAAGAATGCCCTTCCAAACCCGACAAAGTAAATTACAAAGGGAAAGGGAGGAAGCATTGGAAAGGCAAGTCCAAATTCAAGAACCATAAGAGGGGGCTTGTCCGCACATTTGATGATTCCGATGAGGACACATCAAGTGATGAAGAAGAGGATGACAAGGAGCAAGATCACAAATGCTTCGCAGCTTTTGATGATTTTTCATCAATCTCCTCAAGATCAAGCGATGAAGAGGTAGAGGCGTGGCTCAACTCCAATGATGAAATGTGCTTCAAAGGCTAATGGGGAAGAGTATTTGTCAAGCTCTAGAGAGGAGGAAAGCGATGGTGAAGAAGAGGGGGAGCCAAAGCTATTATATGAGGAGCTTGAGTATCGCTTCAATGTGGCCTCCAACGTGGCAATTAAGCGCATCGACTTATATGATAAATTGAAAGCAAAATTTAAGAATGCTATGAGTAGGGTGCATGCTTTAGAATCTACTAGTGTAAATAATAATAATGCTTTGCACATTTGTGTCACTAGTAAGAGAGACACACTTCTCTCTCAAGTTAAGGATTTGAGCATAACTAATGAAAAATTAGCAGCTCAAAACCTTAGCTTAGAAACTCACGTTCAAAAACTCACATTGAAATGTGAAGCGGAATCCCAACAGCTCAAAAGCTTTGTTTATTTTAGGGATTCACTCCACGGTTTGCTTGAAAAACAACATCCGACAAACCATAGAGGAGGTTTGGGATATGTTCAAAATGTGGTACCCAAACCCACCTCTAATTCTTCTTTTGGTGCAAATTCAAGAAATATTGCTAAAGCACCTAAGAAGAATCATCATGCTTTCTTGTATAACAATAACATCAACAAGAAGCATGTAAATCATAAGGTGGTGAGGAAAACATGAAAATCCTTAATTTTTTGCTAAGAAACAAAATCCTAATTCTATGCGTGCCAAGAAATTCTTTTCTACACCTAAGCATGCCACTCCATCCCTCTTGCAAAGGCAAAACACTTGCCTAGGAGATCCTTGGGTTTATGGATTCCCACTAGGTGTAGTGCACAAGAGAGGGATATCTACATCAACTCTTTGGTTAGGGATGTGATCACCTCATGTGATTACATTAGGAAATCAAACTCCTCTTGGGTTTGGTTTCCTAATGTTTATGTTCCTCAGCATATGCATATTGCATGGGTATTGTGCTTAAATGTTTATTTTAGCGTACCCATTGTTTGTGTGTATTTCATGATTTTGAAAATGTTTTCAAATTTACTTTTCATGAAAATGGAAACTTGGGGGATACATTGGCATACATGCATTTGTTGATCCATATGTATGTCAATGGGGGAGTTAATATGTTGTATGTTTAAAATATTTTTAAAACATATTTTAACTCTCATTTCGGGCTGTTCTTGGGATCATTGTTTCAATTGGTGTCATTCCAATTGGTTATGATGGTTTCAAACCCAACACATTGATATTGCCAACATGATTCAAGTTTATATTTCCTTTTGGCATTTCATGTTGGCAATGTCATTGTGTATCAATGAAGCTTGATTTTTCCATACCTATTGCTTGGATATACTTTAGGACCATGGCTCCAATTTATGTTTAACAATTTGTAAAGAGGATTTGTCTTTCAAAATTCTTTTCCTACAATTGATATTACTGACGTCCCCTGAGTTTGCGTGGAGTTTGTGGTCATGCAAGTGTGCAATATGATGGGGGGATACCAGATTTAAAATATTTGTACCGCAAGCGCACGGTGTTGTAGTGTGGCTTGGGGGGTCAAACATAGGGAGGCGTGGTTGTGTTTGTGTCAGAAAGGAGCCAATTCACCCTAGGGGTGAGCTAGCCCGAATCGATAGATGGGTTGTCACGAAATGTAGATACGAGGTTAAACAATATAAAGGGAAACCTGGGACATCGGTTTCCACCCTATCATGTGTTCTCACTATTACGACCGGCGGATAGGATAACGATCAGAATTAGGGTTTAGTGGTGAGACGTCGCCTCTAAGAGTGATACCAGCATCCCATGGGCCCGATATTCCGGTCGGTGCCCAGGATGATACGCCGGACTACCCGGGTTCGGCCAGTGGGCATTTCCATGTCCATTAACACTGATGACCTCCGGGAGCACTAAGCTCGCAACGATAACTCCCAACATCTCATCTTGTCTCTCCCGCGCGCTAGGATTCGATGTCCACGCTAAGGGCGTGAGCTATGGCTAGGGAGTCAACCGCCAAGTTTAATCCCCCTTGGCCCAACGGTCAAAGGCAGTCTTTTTCCTGCCAATGACAATAAAACACCCCGCGTAACCAATAGATTCCTATTCCCTATCGATATCCTAGTCCTATGGACGCATTAGGGAGAACCCACGAAGGGGTTTCCACCAAAATCCCAGATTTGGGAACTACTCACACATTATTGCTAAAAAGCAATCTAAATGAAAATCGACCGTTAATATCATAATCAGGAAATTGAAATGCGGTAGTAATAATGCTATTAAGATAATATCAAATTTTCATAAAGATCAGAACACTTACAAATAAAGATAAAATTCCAGCCGTCACAATAGGGAAAAAAGACAGAAAAATACACAGCTCTCGTTTCTGGAAAACCTAGGCAGCTATATATAGGAAATGACTTCACCCGATCGGTTGAAGTATCAACCGATCAAGTTAGCTGTTGTGTTCTTCGGCAGTGGTCTTTAGAAACTTCACCCGCTCACGTGACACGGTCGGTTGGCGCAAGCGGCTCGTCGTTTGGATCTTGCGGTCATCGGGTGAACAGATCGGTTGATAAATCAACCGATCAGTTGGAAACGTCGCCCAAAAGACAGAAACTTGCATCGACTTGGCATGGTCAGCAGGCCCTCGGGTGATCTCTCTGGGTCGTCGTTCGGAGGAATCGGCTACAGATGAACCGATCATGTGGATATCACCCGATCGGTTGGAATTCAGCTCCAAATTCCCGAGAAGACTGTTGGGGTGAACCTGTCGTCGAACCGGTCAGTTGGTGCTCACATTGCTTCAGCTGCTGTCTGTGTCGGATACACATGCATCACCCGATCGGTTGGCTGTGTCCAACCGATCGGGTGGGGGCTGAAAAGTGGCAATCTTGGTCGTTTGACCCCCTGGATCACGCGTGACTCCTCCTGTTGCTCCAGGGACTTATGATATCTTCGTTATGTGTCCGCTATGCGGGCAATCTCCTACAAACACACAAAAGCATGGAAAAGTGATAGAAAACTAGAAAACACGAGAAAATGGATACGGGATGACGAAAAATAACGGAAAAACACAAAGAAGACGTGTGTGAATATAAAAAAATATACACACACATCAAAATCCTCCAAGCTGAACCCTTCCTCGTCCTCGAGGAAGACGAGTGAGAGTAGGAGCTCGGAGGGAGAAAATAGAGAGAGGGAGAGAAAAAGAAGTAAAATCCCAAATCGCCCGTCAGGGCCATCAAAATCAAAAACGCCACACCAAGCAAGCAAATGACAAATCACAACACTAAAACAAGGAAAACGAGTCCAGAAAAGTGTCGTGGGCCCACGCCATGAAGAGCGAGTGAGTGTGGTCGTGGCTAGCCGATGGTATCACTATCTATATTGTGCAATACGCTCCATATACACATATCCAAGATAAGACCCAAATATCGATTCGATTTGAAATAAGCGGTGAATATATAGCTTAAGCATGCAATATAACAGAGTAAGAATCGAATCGTACCATGCGTCAGGGACTCCACAACTAGGGACTAGGAAATCACCTCACTATCGACTAGATAATAGCTTGAAGGTCCCTACTCCAAGTGTTTTCGAAAACGATGGGGGTTGGATGATGTGGAGAAGAACACTCGGTGCAAATTCCCGCCTTCCCTTTATTTTCGGAAGGTAAGAAAATATTCACATGGGAATTTTTTTTGGGTTTTGGATATATGTATTTTTATGGCTTTTGGCTATACATATATATATATATTTCTTTTCTTTTCTCTTTTCTTTTTTTTGGGTTTTTCTTATCTCTCTTTTTGGATTTTTGGACTTTTGGGTATATACATGTGGGTACTCTCCCAAGTGGGAGAACGGTACATGACGAGGGGATTTGCACCAAGTAAAATAAAAAAGAAATCGGATTCTAGACACTTTGGCAAGGGAGATTTTCTTCGCTAATCAGAGCATAGGCTAAATGGGTTATCCTGGTCCTAATTGTTGAATCCCGACGAATGCGAAATGAAATATACGATATAAATATAGCATGCATATGGAAGCAGACAGGAGAAGCAAATACTGCATAATCAAATCGAAACATGATAATCTAGGGGTCATTCCAGGACATGTATATAAATCAAAATCACACAGTAGAATCACACCATAAGCTAGACATGACACACGACTCACACAAAAGCAAAATGGACCCACGATGCATGAAATGCAAGAGGACTCAGCTTCCTAGGGTTAGTGAATGTGATTATCGAAGCCATGCTAGGTGTGTGTATGTGATTCTGTGGCAATTAATCATTTGGGGTCATCTTTAGGAAAGAGAGAGAGGAGAAAAAGGAAATAAAGAAAAAGAAAAACACGGTGAAAACGACTCAAAAACGAAGGAAAAGACACAAAACGACGCACGAAGTGTGACTCCCCCAAGCTGAAACTTGCATTGCCCTCAATGTAATAAAAGTGAATACGGGAGGGCAATGAAAATGAGGGGAATACGCACCGACTCAAAAAGAAATGAAAAACAAGAAAAACACACATACGAAACTGAAAAATAAAGAAAATCACACCACACAACAAATAAACAAAAAATAAAAAATAGAAAATCACACCACACGACATATATAAACAAGCACACATGAGAAATAACACACAACAGCACACACAAAATATGACTTCCTCCAAGCTAGACATGACAATGCTAGCGAAAAGATATAATCATGATGATGCAGAAATATGCAAGGGGGAAGATCGTAAAAGAAAATGTAATCAAAAAGCAGGAGAGGAATCGTCCTCGTCCTCCTTGGTAGAAGATGGAGGGGTACGGAGGGGAGAGGTGGGGTGTGCGCGAAGAAGTGGAGAAAGTGGGCGAGGTGATAGATCGGTGGGTGTGGAGGTGTGAATAATGGGTGGAGTGGTGGTGGTGATGGTGAGTGGGAGTGAAATGGCGACCAATGCGATGGTAGATGGGGTAGATACGGTGGTAGATGGGGTAGATACGGCGACTGAAGAGGACGGTGGGGGAAGTGATTGCGAACGCACCTGCAATTTCTTACGGCGCACGTATGGGGTAACAGAAGTGGAGGGTGGTGGATCTGTGGGGACGGCGGTGGTGGTCGTGAGTGGAGGTGAAGTGGCAGGAATGGGAATGGTGGTGGTGGGAGGGGATGGTCGCCTAGGGGGTGATGGGTGTGGTGAAGAATGTGATGGGGGAGGTGAAGAGTGCGATGGTGGAGGTGAGGTGGGTGGTGAGGTGGGTGGAGTAGGTGGAGGAGGTCCGTGTACGTGAGTGAGAATGCGGAGGATGGTGGCCACGTTCCTCTCAAGTGCGGGGAAACGTGGGTGAGAGAAGATGGAGGAGGATGGGACCGAGGGGGCAAAGGATGAAACGACAGCACGTAGTGAAGCCAGCTCAGTCTCGAGAGCGAGGCGAGCGGATGTGGCTCGACAAAAGGAGGAGGAGCTGGTAGTACGGACTGGAGAGGTGGTGACAGTGGTGGTGGGGACAGAAGCCGGGATGGCACTACTAGGCCCAGCCCCGGGGTCTCCACGGGACGCAGGAATGTCCTGCTCGCCTAAGTGGGCGGCAGGGAAGGTGGTCTGGGTGCACCCGGGATAAATGAAAGACGTAACCCCCCTAGAAAGTCAGGATCAGGTGGGAACGTCCAATCTACCACAAGCTGGATAGTCATGCGAGCGGGGTTGGGCAGAATGGTATAAGGAACATGGGATGGCCGTAATGGAAAGTGAAACGACCATCGGGGCGGGGCTTGATCATATGTATATGCCACAGGACGTCAAGATCTATGGATGAGGGTCCTGGGACAGAAGTGAAATCACAAGGGATGACGACACTATATTGTGGATATGTGGCAATGATAGTAATGAGGCCCCCGCAACAAAGTTTGCCCTTGTCGACACGGTTAATGTCAAGCAATTTGTGGATAAGCCAATCACCGGCGTGAATGGGAATGCGGGGGACCTCGAAGGCGATCCAGTCGTTAGCACGAATGAAATCAAACGTCATGGCCCAAAAAATGAAAAGATCAGGGATGGTCATAGTACCTGACTCATCCCTGGGGGAAAATGTGCATGATATGATTCGGTGGGCCAGACGGAATATAGGGTGAATGATGGAGGAGGCCTTAGCCTTACCTCGGGGATAGGGATCGTGTAGAGTGAGGCGGAACCAAAATTGATCGACGTCGAATTCGGGGGATACCCGTAGGGACGGATAGCGTCGTCCCCAAGGATGGGGAAACCAAAGATGTTATTAATTGTATTCAAGGTGGTGCGAATGGTTTTGTTACGGATGCGAAAAATGACGATCGACCCCGACTCACAGACAAGGGAGGATAAAAATTCAAGTGTGTGGGAGGGGTAGGATACCGCGGTGGCGTTCAGGAAGGCTAACCAACCTAAATTGGTGAAGAGAGTCTCGACCTCGGTGAACACACCGAGATCGATAAGCGTTTGGGCATGGTCAAATTTGGTTGATAGGTGCCGCCGTGCATCGAGTCGGTGATAAAAATGGTAGCCACGCGGGCCCATCATTGGGTCCTCAGCTGGGATGATAGGTTGGGGCTGGGGTTGGGGTTGTGCAGGCTGTGCAGGAGGAGGGCGTGAGTGTGGTGGACGTGTGGTCTTTCGTCTCATGCGAGACGACCCCTCCTCATGCAAAATACCCTTACCATTATCTTGATCCTGGGCCATGCGAGTGTGTGTGATGCTAGCGTATGCAAGATATGATGAATGCACACAAACACAGGCAATCGAGCAAAATAATAATACTAAGGCAAAATTGAAAATGGAGTTAAGGAGCAAAATTACCCAGTAGAGATGATGATCCTTGCTCGTAGATTACCCAGTGTAGCGCAATGTGATGGACTGTGAATCTGCGGCGTTTCTTTTCAACAAATTTTCGAAAATGGGGCGAGTTGGGCAGAAATTAGGGGTTTTATGGGGGTTAAATCGAAGATGGATAGAGGGATATCGATGGGGGGAAGAAGATAGGGAGTGAAGAGATCGATTGAGAGAGGTTTGTGGTCGGTTGAGGAAAGATCGTGGCCGTTTGGAGCTTGGAGAAGTCGCAACGGCGAGGGAGAGAGAAATCGGGTGAGGGGGAAATGAACGGTGAGGGCGAAGGGTATTTAGAGGGTTTAAGACGAACCGATCGGGTGAGATTTCACCCGATCGGTTGATCATTAGGTAGAAAATTTTGTTTGAAAAAAGGCTACAGGCGAACCGATCGGTTGAGAACTCAACCGATCGGTTGGCCGCTTCACAATTTTTCCCGAGAATTCAGTGCATCTCACCCGGTCAGTCACACGACCATGCTTCTTATCAACCGATCGGTTGATTAAATCCCAAATTTTCTGAGACTTCAGTCGTTCCCACACGGTCAGCCACCCGGTCTCAGCTTGCTTCACCCGACCGGTTCGCTAGAGAACAAATACATGCCATTGTCTGATACGTCTCACCCGATCGGTTGAGTGATCAACCGATCGGTTGAGGGCTTGTTTCCTGCAAAAATTCACAAATGGCCTAAGTCTCTCGACAAAAGTTCCCGTGGCTGGATTTATTTATCAAAATAAGAAAAATAAAGCTAAAAATAATCCCAAAAACAAAGATGAAAGTTTAGAGCATGGGTTGCCTGCCATGAAGCACTTTTGTTTAATTTTGTTTGCTCGATGCCTCTTATGGTGGTCAATTAGGATCCGGAGGGTTTGAAGATGAGTCGTCTGTCGTTAAGACTCCGACCGGAGAGAATGCGGGTTCCCCTACTGCATAATGTTTCAGGCGCTGCCCGTTGACTTTAAACGGTACATCTCTTCCCATTATCTCGACGGCTCTGTGCAGGAAGACCTTTGTGACGTGAAAGGGTCCCGACCACCTTGACTTGAGCTTCCCAGGAAAAAGCTTCACCCTCGAGTTGAATAGGAGGACTAAGTCTCCTTCTTTGAATTCCCTCTTTAGGATGCGCTTATCGTGCCACTGCGTCAACTTCTCCTTGTAGATCCAGGCATTTTCATAAGCATTGAGCCGGATCTCGTCGAGCTCATTAAGTTGTAGCTGTCGGTGCCCCCAACCTCCTTGGCGTCAAAATTCAGGTTCTTGATCGCCTAAAACGTCGTGTGTTCCAGTTCCATGGGTAGATGGCATGCCTTCCCATAGACAAGCCGGTAGGGAGTTGTGCCGATTGGAGTATTGAACGCCGTCCTGTAAGCCCAGAGCGCGTTAGAAAGTTTTGATGACCAATCCTTCCTTGAATTGGCCACCGTATTCTCTAGTATGCTCTTGATCTCCCTATTAGAGACTTCCACTTGGCCGCTAGTCTGCAGGTGATAGGCACGTCCGATTCGGTTTTGTACGCCGTACTTCTTCAAAAGAGCTTCGAATTTCTTCTCAATAAAGTGGCTCCCTCCGTCACTGATTAAAACTCGAGGCACGCCGAACCGCGGGAAGATGTTGTTTTTAAAGAACTTGGCGACCACCCGGGAATCATTAGCAGGACTTGCTATCGCTTCTACCCACTTCGACACATAGTCCACGGCTACCAAAATATACTGATTTCCAGATGACGATGGGAACGGTCCCATGAAGTCGACTCCCCACACATCGAAGATCTCGACCTCTAAAATGTAGTGTTGAGGCATCTCGTTCCTCTTGGATATGTTTCCCATCCTTTGGCATTTGTCGCAAGCCTGGACATAAGCGTGGGTGTCCTTGAAGAGGGTCGGCCAATAGAATCCACTCTGGAGGATTTTCACCGTCGTCTTATAAGCACTCGCATGTCCTCCACACTACTGATCATGGCAATGGGAAATTATGGAGGTCGCCTCCGTTTTAGGGATGCACCTCTGTATCACCCCATCATTACAGGTCTTATACAAATTAGGGTTGTCCCAATAAAATTTACAGACCTCGTGAAAGAATTTCTTCTTTTGCTGATAGCTCACGTTGTGGGGGATAATGGCACAAGTCAGATAATTTGCGATGTCGGCGTACCAAGGAGTCCAAGCGAAAGAGATGAAGAAGAGATGCTCGTCAGGGAGCGAGTCGTCAACAGGAGTAGCATTCAAATCGAGAGTAGGCAATCTGGACAAGTGATCGGTAACAACATTCTCTGCCCCCTTCTTATCTTTGATCTCAAGGTCGAATTTCTGTAGGAGGAGAATCCACCTAATGAGCCGTGGCTTAGCCTCCTTCTTGCTCAATAGGTATTTGAGAGCCGCGTGATCCGTGCGCACGATCACCTTGGCACCAATGAGATACTGCTGGAACTTGTCCATGGCATAGATGACCGCTAGCAATTCTTTCTCTGTGGTTGTATAATTTCTTTGGGCAGTGTCAATGGTCTTGCTTGTATAGTATATAACATGTAGATTTTTATCCTTCCTCTGCCCTAAGACGACCCCAACTGCATAATCACTAGCATCGCACATAAATTCGAATGGTAGACTCCACTCGGTGGCTAAATCATGGGTGCGAAAATGAAGGATTGCTTCAGCAGGCGGAAGGCTTCCATGCACTCGTCGTTGAAGATGAAAGGGCGTTCTTCACAAGGAGTTGAGTCAACGACCTGGAAATCTTGGAGAAGTCCTTTATGAAGCGGCGGTAGAATCCCGCGTGCCCTAAGAAACCACGAACCCCTCGTAGATTAAGAGGAGGCGGAAGCTTTTCGATCACCTCTACTTTTTCTTTGTCTACCTCGATCCCCCTTGAAGAAATGATGTGTCCCAGTACAACTCCTTCCTAGACCATGAAGTGGCATTTCCCCCAGTTCAGAACTAGACCCTTATCTTGGCACCTCTCCAAGACCTTAGTTAGATTACGGAGGCATGAGTCAAACTCCGTTCCATAGACAGAGAAATCATCCATGAAGACCTCCATTATATACTGGGAGTAGTCGGAGAAGATTGCGGACATTAATCTTTGAAAAGTAGCAGGGGCGTTGCAAAGCCCAAACGACATTCTCCTATAGGCATACGTCTTAAAAGGACAAGTAAAAGTCTTCTTCTCCTGGTCGTCATTATTGATGGGGATTTGGAGAAAGCCGGAGTACCCATCCATGAAGCAGAAGTAGTTGTGCTTCGCCAGCCTCTTTAGCATCTGATCAATGAAAGGCAGAGGATAGTGATCCTTCCTTGTGGCCTTGTTCAGTTTACGGTAGTTGATGCACATCCGGTACCCCGTGACGGTCCTGGTGGGTATGAGCTTGTTTTTCTTGTTGCAAATTACCGGCATTCCTCCTTTCTTGGGTACAACATGCACCGGACTAACCCAACGACTGTTGGAGGTTGGGTATATGATGCCGACATGTAGAAGTCTAACAATCTCCTTCTTCACCACCTCCATCATGATGGGATTCAGCCTTCGTTGCGGCTCAATTGAGGAGGCTTGCTCATCTTCAAGCAGTATCCTATGTGAGCAAAGCCCCAAGCTCACTCCTATCAAATCTTCGATTGCATACCCGAAAACATTCTTAAATCTGTTTAAAACACCAAGTAGTTTGGTCATCTGGTCTTCAGGCAGCAAGGAGTTCACTATGATTGGCAGCGTCGAATTCTCCCCTAAATATTCATACTTCAGTCCCGGAGGTAACTCTTTCATTTCAACCTCTTGGGATCTCGATGCGTATTTCTCTAACTGAGTATCCTCCGGTGAAAGAACTTCTTCCTAGGTCTCCTGGAAGTCAACATCCGGAATTTCACTTCCACCCAAGGTTTCACAAGATGACGGGGAGGTATGTGAGGAGGGCCTTGGGTCTTTCTCAGGTAAATGGTGATGATCGTGGTAGAAGGCTTCAATGCGAAAACAGGTTTCAACAATCGACGGTCCTTCACAGCTACCTTTAGCTTCCTCACTGCCCCAAGATCCAGGATGCTCTATAGAAGCCTGCAAGGGATAGATCGATTCTTGTTCAACGTACTCGACTGATTCTGTCTGATAGTCCTCTTGATAAAACTCCCCATAGGCGAACAATTCTTCCCCACTGTATTTGGAACTGGGCACGTCAATATACGCCACTTCATCAGCAAGAAGGGGAGTTGTCGTGACTAGATGCTACTGCATATCATGATACCTCCTCTGATTTGCCACAGCAGAAGACAGAAGGGATAGGATGTTCGAAGCAGTTAGGGACTCTGTCAAACTTTGTGCCAAACAGCGGATGTGGTGTGAATGATCCCAGATTTCGCCCAAAACGGCACACAACATCCTTGTCCTGAGCAGAAAACCTGTAAGAAAAGGAGAGAGAGAGCGCTGCACTGATAGAAAGCACGTCAATAGCACGGGTTGTATGAATGGGGGGGTTGAAGCGACTCAGTCAACTAATTCTATACAACTAATATTTACAATATGTCCAGGTAAAATTGAAAAGTGTAGAATGTGAAAACTATCACGAGGTAGGGATATGAACTAGACTGCAGGGTTCGAAGGTCCTAAAATTAACAAGCACGTTGCCTCCCCGGCAACGGTGCCATAAAGCTTGACGTCCCCCGAGTTTGCGTGGAGTTTGTAGTCATGCAAGTGTGCAATATGATGGGGATATCAGATATAAAATATTTGTACCGCAAGCGCACGGTGTTGTAGTGTGGCTTGGGGGTCGAACACAAGGAGGCGTGGTTGTGCTTGTGTCAGGATGGAGCCAATTTACCTTCGAGGTGAGCTAGCCCGAATCGATAGATGGGTTGTCACGAAATGTTGATACGAGGTTAAACAATATAAAGGGAAACCTGGGACTTCGGTTTTCACCCTATCATGTGTTCTCGCTATTACGACCGGCGGATAGGATAACGATTGGAATTAGGGTTTAGTGGTGAGACGTTGCCTCTAAGAGTGATACCAGCGTCCCATGGGCCCGAATTCAGGTCGGTGCCCAGGATGATACGCTGGACTACCCGGGTTCGGTCAATGGGCATTCCCATGTTCATTAACACTGATCGACTCTGGGAGCACTAAGCTCGCAACGATAACTCCCAACATCTCATCCTGCCGCTCCCGCGCGCTAGGATTCGATGTCTACGCTAAGGGCGTGAGCTATGGCTAGTAAGTCAACCGCCAAGTTTATTCCCCCTTGGCCCAATGGTCAAAGGCGGTCTTTTTCCCACCGATGACAATAAAACACCCAGCGTAACCAATAGATTCCTATTCCGTATCGATATCCAGTCATATGGATGCATTAGGGAGAACCCACGAAGGGGTTTCCACCAAAATCCCAGATTTGGGAACTACTCACACATTATTGCTAAAAAGCAATCTAAATGAAAATCGACCGTTAAAATCATAATCAGGCAATTGAAATGCGGTAGTAATAATGCTATTAAGATAATATCAAATTTTCATAAAGATCAAAACACTTACAAATAAAGATAAAATTCCAGCCGTCACAATAGGGAAAAAGACAGAAAAATACAAAGCTCTCGTTTCTGGAAAACCTAGGCAGATATATATAGAAAACGACTTCATCCGATAGGTTGAGCTGCTACGTTCTTCGGTAGCGATCTTTAGAAACTTCACCTGCTCATGTGACACGGTCGGTTGGCGCAAGCGGCTCGTCGTTTGGATCTTGCGGTCATCGGGTGAACCGATCGGTTGATAAATCAACCGATCGATTGTAAACGTCCCCCAAAAGATAGAAACTTGCGTCGACTTGGCATGGTCTACGGGTCGTCAGGTGATCTCTCCGGGTCGTCGTTCGAAGGAATCGACTACAGATGAACCGATCGGGTGGATATCACCCGATCGGTTGGAATTCAGCTCCAAATTCCCGAGAAGACTGTTGGGGTGAACCGATCGTCGAACCAGTCGGTTGGTGCTCACATTGATTCAGCTGCTGTTCGGGTCGGATACGCGTGCATCACCAGATCGGTTGGCTATGTCCAACCGATCGGGTGGGGGCTGAAAAGTGGCAATCTTGGTCGTTTGACCCCCTGGATCACGCGTGACTCCTCCTGTTGTTCCGTGGACTTATGATATCTTTGTTATGTGTCCCCTACATGGGCAATCTCCTGCAAACACACAAAAGCATGGAAAAATGAAAGAAAACTAGAAAACACGAGAAAATGGATACGTGACGGCGGAAAATAACGGAAAAACACAAAGAAGATGTGCGTGAATATATAAAATATACACACATGTCAATTACCTCAATTGTTAGAGATTGTTTATCTCCTACTTTACAATTGGTAATAGATCCTAGAAGTCAAAAATTTGACCATTTCTATGATCTAGGTGAGCATGTGATAGTGATTGATACCCACTAAATTTTTACAATGTTTTATCATGCATTTCTTTACTCTTGCATATTGTCACATCTTTAATTAAGATGACAAGGGGGATGTTTTTGATGTCCACCTTTTTGACGTTGTCAAGAGTGAGAGATATATGCATTATGTAAATCTTGTGTTTCATACATATGCATTTTTGGAGAGATATTTCTTACGGGAAAGATATGTGGGATTTTATAAACCATTCTTGTGTGCATGATATATTCTTTGCAATTAGTTTATATAATCCATGCCTATTATATATCACCATGGTTTCTTATTATTTCATTTAGTTTCTCAATTGTGTATCTCATTTTACAATTGGTGCATAAAAGTCGGGGGAGCTCATTAGCATTGTGCTTTATTTCTTTATATTTTACATAATGTGTGTCATCATCAAAAGGGGGAGATTTTTGAGTATTGGTGTTTCATACTAATGTTATTTTGCTGATGATCACAACATTATGTTGTTGTTAATTACTCTCTTGTTTTAGTCTCACAGTTAACATTTCAAGAATATCATTTTTGGAGACTAAACACTTGGTGCAAGGATGGACATCAAGAGGAGAAGGGTCAAAGCTTGTACTCAAGGGGTGCCAAAGCTAGGAGATTATGGGGAGCATCAAGGCATCAAGATTGAAGCCATAGACTCTACCGAAAGCATTGTAATCCATGTACTATTTCATTTATTGCTTTCTCTCTTTTTGAGTCTAGGTTTAATGTAATGCCTTGATAGATGGTCTACTCATTCATGCATATACATTTAACCATCGTAGTGAGCCTTAGGATTATCATAGAATCCAACTCAATAGGTTCAACTTGACCAAAGACTCAATTGGAGTCTCTGGCTCTCCTACAGTCGCCTTCTGAAGGTTTTACAGTCGACTGGGTAATTCCAGTTGCCTGTCGAGCCTTCTACAATCGACTGTGGTGCACTGCTCAAGTCAACATTTTTATTGACTCTACTTGAGCTTTTCATATCAGTCGACTGATGTTCAATTTACATTCGCTTATATATTTATAGTCGCCTGTGAAATGGTCAACTGTCGTCGGTAAAGCTTAAGTCTGAACGATGAAACTCTCTGTTTATTTCCATCCCCTACAGCAGTCGACTGATGAAGGATAAACAGTCGCCTTTCTATTTTACAGTCGACTGTCATTTGTTCATCAGTCGCATGTATGCATACTGGGAGTAAGAGTGCATCTCTCTGTTTTATTCCATCCCCTGTAGCAGTTGCCTGCTGAAGGTTTTACAGGCGCCTGTCATGTTTTCAGTCGACTGTATCATCTTCATCAGTTGACTATCGAGACTCAGATTATAGCCTTTGGGATTTATTTATCTGTTGGACAGTCGACTGTCATTTGTTCATAAGTCGACTATCAGTGACGTTTCAGCCCAAAATCTAGACGTTGCAGCTTTTTGTTTTTTGCTGTTTTCTTGGCTTTTGAGAGTTCCTATAGGGTTCCTATATATATGAGAGGGCTGAGTTCATTAGAACTTCTTGATGCTATTGAAAATCATTAGAGTTTAATTAAGCCACTCTCAAACTCTCTCATTACCCTCTTAGAGCTAGTATTCCTCTTCATGCATTGAAGTCAAGCTCAAGGGAACTCATCCAAGTGCAATTCTAGCAAATCTCATCACTTGGAGATCCTCTTCCATGCATTGCATTCATTAATGAGTAAGTTCATCTCAAGGCATAGGTAAGAGTATTTGTTTTACTTTGTTATTTCATTGAAACCCTAGCTTTCTGTGTGAGAGCTAGTTACTCTCTATGTGAGAGTATAACCTTCTGTGTGAGGGTTGGTTGAGATCTCTCTGTGGGAGGTTGAGTCTCTCAGTGTAAGAGCAAAAGTCTTTCTATGTGAAAGCAAGGATTTCTCTGTGTGAGAATCCTAAATCCTCTGTGTGAGGTCTCTCTGTGTGAGAGTAAGGATTTCGCTGTGTGAGAATCCAAATCCTCTGTGTGAGGTATCTCTTTGTGGGATTTGTATTCACTTCTCTTTGTGGGAAATATAGTGAATATTAGTGTGGCTGGACGTACCCAAGTTTGGGGAACCAGGGTAATATCTTGTGTTTGCGTTTGGATTGATTGTGTTGATTAATTCCTCTTGCATTTATTATTCCGCATTTACAAGTTAAATTTTAATTGCACAATTTATTTCCATTACACTATTCATCCCCCCTATAGTGTGTTGTTGTTAGCACTGCAAGGGTAAGCCGATCCTTACAAACGAGTGTAAACAACAGCATGGAATTTTCGGTCTATCTTAAGATGGTTGAGACTCTAGGCAGTGGGTTTTGGGGGAAATACGTCTAAAAAGTATGCCTTAAGGAGCAAACACAGCTGAGGTTCCCACTTGCTGTAACGGTCGGTTTCCGATCGTACTTTCTTTGTGCACGTGCTCTTGATTGTGCACGTGCTTATTTTTGACTTTATTTGTTTTTGAATATTATTGAGTGATATATCGATGTGATCGTCTCTGGAAGTATTATATTGTGGAATAACTTTGTAACAGCATATCTCGAGTCGTTCTTCAGCGACGCTATCTTAATTGGCGTGACGTCGCGACTTTCTGCCTTGATGCGAGACGTTACGAATTTTAGTTTCGTCTCTCGACATCGAAATGAAGATCTGTCTTCTCCACTACCTTTCTCTAGTCATCTAGAACACCCCATAATTATTTTATAATTTTTGGACTTAATTTGACCTATTTTCTATTTTTTTGAAAGCTTTAAATTATTTTAAAACCAATTTTTATAATATTTTTAATTACAAAAAAATTTCTATATTATAATAACGTATTAAAGAATTTTTAGGAAAGATTTTAGAATTTTTGGCCGCACCCTTTTTGCGTGAGGGAGAGGAGAGTATTTTTTAAGTAAATTAATTATTTTAAATTATTTTAATAATATTTTTTTCGAACCCAAGCCCTAACCCTAGCTCTAACCTATTTAAGTTAGCCCTAGGAAAAGTATTTTCGTCATTGCTCAAAACCCTAGCCGCCGTTTCATCTTCTAAAGCTTCGTCGCAACGTTGCGACGATCGCAACGTGCACGACCGGAGCACTCCCCCGCAAATCCCCTTGCACGACCGGAGCAGCACCCCGCATCGCCGCTCGCTCAGCCGCTGCATCGCTTCCCCCCGCTGTCGCCCGCTCCGACCGAAGCTCTTTCTCGGTCTGACCGAGAGGCTCCCTCGCACAGCCGCCCGCATCGCCCCGCTCCGCATCGCCATCGCCTGACCGACCCGCCCCGTCGGTCTGACCGAGGCCCGCTCCGCACCCGAAGCCGCTCCGCACCCCGCTCCGCTGCCAGCTTCGTCCAAGCGCCCGACCGACAAGATCTGTCGGTCTGACCGACAAGAACCCTCGCACCGACGCTGTGCCGACCTCCCCCGCATCGCAGCTCGCACGACCGAGAGCTTCTCTCGGTCTGACCGAGAGAAACCCTCGCACCGAGGGTGAACGACCGACGGCCTAGTGTCGCAAGTGGGTTTCTCCCACACCAACTTCTGTGGTGGGCCCCCCAAGTGCTCCTGAGGTGTTGTGGGCCCCCCTTGGACCCCTAGCTCTGCTGTGGGCCCCACTTGGACGTGTCACTTCGCGGATTTGCCGTCTACAACGTTGCGACACGTCGTAGGCCTTCGTCGCAAGTTCGAACTTTTGGAGAGACGTGCGAGGACCAGATCTGAAGCCGAGGAGTTCTCCGATCAGACCCGACATCCAATCTACAGCAAACTCCGGTTCAGGTTGGTTCCCCGAAACTCGTAGAAACCCCCACAATAGCTGACTGAACCCTAAACTAAAAACCGTCAACTTGAACTAAATTTAATTTTCAGCTCCTGTAAAACGTTGTACGAACATAGAAAATCGACGAACAGACTATTTTGACTGTGCACATAGGATAGATCGTCGATTAGGTTGATACATCAAAAAGTGACTTTTGACGAATAGGATAGTCCCGAAAACCTAGAAACGAAACCTAATAGGATTTGACGAATTCGCGACCTGACACCGTCGCCGTGACTGTTTCAGACGGACTACCGCGGACGCGACGACTGGACCAGACGCTTCGGGAGGACGACACGCTCGCCATCGCAGGCAAGTGTATCCACTTGCACTTTTGGCCGTGTTTAGGCCTTAGTTGGTTAGAACTGTTAAATGTGAACAAATAGAACCGGACGTGAAATGATAGCGTCCGGGACGACTCTTGACGGCTCAGACTTGACGACGAAGTCTGAGCCTGACAACAACAATTTTTGATGCTGTAGGGCTATCATGTGTGTGCGTGTGTGTGGACACCCTAGAATAACCTTCCCTGTCGTGTCACGTCACGTCCCGTCTTGCACAGCCCGCTGGGCAATAGGGCACTCGCCGAGTGATCCCTTGTACTGATTCACAGCCTGCGGGCAATAGGGCACTCTCCAAGTTGAGAGAGTAATCCCTTGTACTGATACACAGCCCGAGGGCAATAGGGCACTCTCCGAGTGGAGAGAGTGATCCCTTGTACTGATTCTCAGCCTGCGGGCAATAAGGCACTCGCCAAGCTAGAGCGAGTGATCCCTTGTACTGGTGTCTTGTCTTGTCTTGTCTTGGGGTTTGGGGTTGGGTTGAGCGTGCACACGGCAAGAGGGTCTGATCCCCCTCGAACCATAAGGCGTGAACCCTTTTCGTGTCTCACTTGTCTTGTCCTGCCTTGCTTCCGTCACGTCACGTCTTGTCCTGACACCTGTAGGCTAGTCCCATAGTTGGTAGCACACGCTACAACTACTACTTGTTACGCTTTACCTTCCTGCCTCGTTACTTCTCTTGTACTTGTTGTAACCCCAGCATGCTAATCAACCAGTAAAACATTGTCTAAAAAGTTGATACACTTGCAGTTTGGTCTAACCCTTTTTGTAGACCTGACCTGACGTACAGTTCCTTCTTTTGGTGCTGTACGCCAGGTGTTGAGCCAGAGTACGTTGACGAGGCGGACTTGCCAGCTGACGGAGAGCCGGAGGACGTTGATCCGGAGTACGACCCGGAGGAGGACCAGAGTTAGAGGCCTCTTGTTACTGATCCAGATTTCTATTCCAGTTTAGATTGGGTGGGTAGCACCTGTTGCTTTCTTGTCTAGGTTGGGTGCTTGCACCAGTAGTTTCCGTTTCTGCAGTTGTAGCCTTCGGGCGTTTTAGACTCTCAGTACTTTTGGATGTTTTATTTTGGAATAAAATGAAATGATATCTCTTTTCAATACTTTGTTGTTTCCGTACTAACTTGCAGGGACCTGTTGCCTTTGTTTGGAATATCACAGACGCTTATTGGGTCTGGGCTCTTCGCCCTGGCCTAAGCGGGCCTTAGTCACGCTTCGCCTCCGACCTTTTTGGGAAGCGGGGCGTGACAGGTTTTAGTGGTGGCCCATGCAAGTCCCCTACTTCTGCGAATACGGAACAATCGAAGTATTGGAATTAATTTTATTGTCATCCGATAATTGTACGAGTCTAACCTCTGTGTTTCTGTCAATAGGATGGCCGGGTGACGTGTTACCCGATCGGGGAACTTAGGCGTTGGAGTTCCGGAGGACCAGAGCGGAGACTTCCGTCAGTTTCTGGGTGTGATGAGGGAGATGCTGGATGTTCAGCATCAGTTGGTTCAGCAGTCCCAGCGTGCTGCCCAGGCTGTTCCAGTTGCACCACCACCACCTCCTCCACCTGCCCCTCGAGCTGCTCCAGGAGTGAAGCAGTTCAACGAGCTCCAGCCAAAGACATTTTCGGGGAAGGAGGGACCCCTAGCTGCTGACGAGTGGATCCAGAGCACGGAGGAAAAGTTAGTTGCTGCGAAGATTCCTGATGATACCCGTGTGGAGATAGCAAAGATGCAGCTGACGGAGAATGCGAGGAACTGGTGGCGCATCGAGGAGAGGCGTCTTGAGAAGCCAGTGGGATGGAAGACCTTCAGGTCTATGTTCAAGGATAAGTACTTCACCAAGTCTGCTAGGAGGGAGCTGCTGAGCAGGTTTATAGATCTGAAGCAGGAGAACATGACCGTCGAGGAGTACGAGGCGGAGTTTGAGATGCTGAGCCGCTTTGCCCCGCACATGGTGAAGAAGGAGGAGAAGCGAGCTGATCGCTTTCGTCAGGGACTGCGTCCGAAGATTCAGGCCTCTATGTCTTCGGCGAGTTTCACGACTATGAGGGAGGTGCTGGATGCTGCGAAGAATCATGAGCTTATTTCGCTTCTACCTGACCCTCCAGCTGATAAGGGGAAGCGTCCTATGGAGCAGTACCGGCCACCTGCTAGGCCGGTGATGAGGCCAGTTCAGACAGTACCATTCAAGAGGCCTGGAGCACCAGTTCAGATTCAGGACAAGGGCCCATGCCACTTCTGCGGAAAGCCTGGACATGTTCAGGCCACTTACAGGAAGAGGATGGGGTTATGCTTAATTTGTGGAGATGCTTCGCATGTTGCGAAGGATTGCCCTAGAGCTCGTCATGCTGCAGTTGGAGCGCCAGCCCCGTTGCAGATGAGAGCGCCTGCTCCAGTTCAGAGAGGACCTGCTGCACGTGGACCACCTTTGCCGCCTCAGAGGCAGATGTACCAGAGAGCATCACAGCCCCAGAGGCCGGCGTATACCATGACTGCTGTCGAGACTGAGGAGCTGGATGGAGTTATAGCAGGTAACTCTTGATTCTAGTTTTTTTTCATTTCATAGTTTAAATCTTGTTATTAGCGTTGCTTGCTTGACTTGTTGTTAGAATAGTTTGATTTGACCATAGTTTCCCTTATATCTTAGGCACCATTCTAGTGTCCTCTCACCCAGCCTTGGCTTTGTTCGACTCCGGTGCATCTATGTGCATCATATCCCGGAGGTTTGCAACAAAGCACTCTATCCCCACCCATACACTCCCTAAGTGTTGGGACATTACCACAGGGAACGGAGTGGTGACGGTAAATTTGGGATGTCGATCGATTTCTTTAGTGATCAGTGGACACGAGCTCTTTGCAGATTTCATTGTCCACGATCTGCCTCATTTCGATGTCGTTCTTGGCATCGATTGGTTGGGAGATTTCCACGCCTCGATCGACTGTCACAGCAAGAGGGTGGTGTTCCGGATTCCAGGTCATCCGGAGTTCGAGTTCCGCAGCAAGGGCGAGTCGCTTGGGCCCATCAGATTTCGGGCCAAGCGGGAGGTGCCGATTGAGACAGCCATGCAGATGGAGATGGAGATCGAGCGACCAGCAGTCGTCAGAGACTTCGACGACGTCTTCCCGGAGGATATCTCAGGTTTGCCACCCGACAGAGCTTTAGAGTTTGGAATTGATCTTATGCCGGGAGCGCAACCGATATCGAAGGCGACATACCGTATGGCTCCCGCTGAGCTCGAGGAACTGCGGAAGCAGTTGGATGAGTTGCTGCAGAAGGGTTTCATCCACCCTAGTGTGTCACCGTGGGGTGCACCTGTTTTGCTTGTAAAGAAGAAGGATGGGTCCCGCAGGATGTGTGTGGACTATCGAGGATTGAATGATGTCACCGTAAAGAATAAGTATCCGCTGCCGTGCATCGACGATATCTTTGACCAGCTTGGAGGTTCGAGAGTCTTCTCGAAGTTGGACTTGAGGAGTGGATACCACCAGTTGAAGGTAAAGAAGGACGATGTTCAGAAGACGGCTTTCCGGACGAAGTACGGACATTATGAGTTCGTGGTCATGCCGTTTGGCGTGACCAATGCACCGGCTGTGTTCATGAATTTGATGAATTTAATATTCTACGACTTCCTGGACAAGTTTGTTGTCATCTTCATTGATGACATTCTTATTTATTCGAAGTCTGAGGAGGAGCACAGCTGTCATCTGAGGACCGTGCTGGAGACGCTGAGGAGACATAAGCTTTATGCCAAGTATAGCAAGTGCGAGTTCTAGCTGGACAGAGTCGCATTCCTGGGACACGTGGTGTCCGGTGATGGCATATCTGTGGATCCGGAGAAGGTTAGAGCAGTCAGAGATTGGCCGACTCCGCAGTCAGCGTCCGACATCAGGAGCTTCCTTGGTTTAGCAGGCTATTATCGGCGGTTCATCAAAGATTTCTCGAAGATTGCAGAGCCGATGACGAAGCTGACGAGGAAGGACGAGGAGTTTATTTGGTCAGATGCTTGTGAGGATGCCTTCAGTATCTTGAAGGCGAGATTGACCACGGCACCGGTGTTGGCAGTACCGGATCGAAGCGGAGGCTTCGAAGTTTATTGTGATGCATCAGGGAAGGGCCTAGGGTGCGTCTAGCATCAGCATGGCCACGTGGTCACGTACGCTTCTCGTCAGTTGAGGACTCATGAGAAGAATTACCCGACGCACGATCTGGAGTTGGCAGCAGTGATTTTTGCACTGAAGATTTGGAGGCACTTCTTGCTAGGTGAGAGTGTGAAGATTTTCACCGATCACAAGAGCTTGAAGTACATCTTTACGCAGAAGGAGCTCAACATGCGTCAGAGGCGATGGTTAGAGCTCATGGCTGACTACGAGATAGATTTGCAGTATCATTCGGGGAAGGTGAATGTAGTGCCGGATGCCTTGAGTAGACTTCCTACTGCGATGATGCTTGCAGCAGACTGGAGGATTCAGCAGGAGCTGAGGGAGATGGATTTGGAGGTTGTCCTACCTGGTGTGGTTCGTTCATTCATGAATTTGCAGATTCAGTCCACAATCGTGGATCGGATCAAGGCAACACAGGCAGGAGATCCGAAGCTGCAGAGGATCAGGAGGCAGGTTGAAGCTGGACTTCGGACGGAGTTCGTGATTCATGAGGATGGTTCGCTGCGGTACGGCAGTAGACTCTGTGTACCTGCAGGTGATGTTCGCGAGGAGCTGTTGAGCGAGGCTAATAGCTCGCCATATTCTATACATCCTGGAGGTACCAAGATGTATAAGGACCTCCGTCTGAATTATTGGTGGATTGGCATGAAGAGGAGTGTGGCACGGAGCGTTGCCAAGTGTTTGATATGCCAACAGGTGAAAGCTGAGCACCATCGTACTGCTGGGTTGCTGCAGCCGCTTCCCATTCCGGAGTGGAAGTGGCAACATATTACGATGTACTTCGTGACTGGTTTACCTCGGACCCCGAGGCAGAACAACGCAGTTTGGGTGATCGTGGATCGGTTGACCAAGTCTGCGCACTTTATCCCTTTCCGAGTGGGCCAGTCTACGGAAGTTTTGGCGAGGAAATATCTGGAGGTAAAGATCCGTTCTACTTTTACTTCTATTTTGATTTCCTCTTTGAAATAGTCGTGACGTAGACCGTGTACGTGCAGGAGATTGTACGCTTACATGGAGTCCCCGTGAGCATTGTGTCTGACCGAGACACGAGGGTCACGTCTCAGTTCTGGAGAAGTCTGCAGGAGCATTTGGGTACCAGTCTGAGTTTCAGCACGGCGTACCACTCGCAGACTGATGGCCAGTCCGAGAGGACTATTCAGATTCTGGAGGATATGCTGCGAGCTTGCGCGCTCGATTTGAAGGGATCATGGGAGGACCATCTTCACTTGGTGGAGTTTTCATATAACAACAGCTACCAGGCGAGCATTGGCATGGCGTCGTTTGCTGCCTTATATGGAAGGAAATGTCGATCGCCACTGAGCTGGGATGACATCGGAGATCGAGAGCTGTTGGGTCCGGAGATGATAGTTGAAGCTGTGGATGTCGTGAGGGACATCAGGGAGAAGCTTAGAGTTGCACAGGATCGCTTCAAGCATTGGGCAGATGCCAAGAGGAGACCTTTGGAGTTCCAGCCTGGAGATCACGTCTTCCTGAAGATTTCTCCGAACCGCGGAGTTATCCGTTTTGGGAAGAAGGGAAAGCTGAGTCTGAGGTTTATTGGGCCATTTGATGTGCTAGAGCGTGTGGGAGCAGTGGCCTACCACCTTGCTCTGCCACCATCTTTGGAGGGTGTTCACGACGTATTCCACGTATCTCAGCTACGTCGGTACGTCAGTGATCCGTCGCACACGGTCGATTTCTCAGAGATTACGGTTCGACCGGACCTGACATATGACCAGCAGCCTGTGCAGATCTTGGACCGTCGACAGAAGCAGTTGAGGAATAAGATAGTCGACCTGGTGAGAGTGATGTGGCGTCACGGATCGCCTGGAGAGTCCACCTGGGAGCGTGAGGATGATATGAGAGAGCGCTTCCCGCATCTCTTTCCCAGCAATGCTTGATGTAGATTCTGAGGACGGAATCATTTCTAAGTTGGGGAGGATGTAACGGTCGGTTTCCGATCGTACTTTCTTTGTGCACGTGCTCTTGATTGTGCACGTGCTTATTTTTGACTTTATTTGTTTTTGAATATTATTGAGTGATATATCGACGTGATCGTCTCTGGAAGTATTAGATTGTGGAATAACTTTGTAACAGCATATCTCGAGTCGTTCTTCAGCGACGCTATCTTAATTGGCGTGACGTCGCGACTTTCTGCCTTGATGCGAGACGTTACGAATTTTAGTTTCGTCTCTCGACATCGAAATGAAGATCCGTCTTCTCCACTACCTTTCTTTAGTCATCTAGAACACCCCATAATTATTTTATAATTTTTGGACTTAATTTGACCTATTTTCTATTTTTTTGAAAGCTTTAAATTATTTTAAAACCAATTTTTATAATATTTTTAATTACAAAAAAATTTCTATATTATAATAACGTATTAAAGAATTATTAGGAAAAATTTTAGAATTTTTGGCCGCACCCTTTTTGCGTGATGGAGAGGAGAGTATTTTTTAAGTAAATTAATTATTTTAAATTATTTTAATAATATTTTTTTCGAACCCAAGCCCTAACCCTAGCTCTAACCTATTTAAGTTAGCCATAGGAAAAGTATTTTCGTCATTGCTCAAAACCCTAGCCGCCGTTTCATCTTCTAAAGCTTCGTCGCAACGTTGCGACGATCGCAACGTGCACGACCGGAGCTCTCCCCCGCAAATCCCCTTGCACGACCGGAGCAGCACCCCACATCGCCGCTCGCTCAGCCGCTGCATCGCTTCCCCCCGCTGTCGCCCGCTCCGACCGAAGCTCTTTCTCGGTCTGACCGAGAGGCTCCCTCGCACAGCCGCCCGCATCGCCCCGCTCCGCATCGTCAGCGCCTGACCGACCCGCCCCGTCGGTCTGACCGAGGCCCGCTCCGCACCCGAAGCCGCTCCGCACCCCGATCTGCTGCCAGCTTCGTCCAAGCGCCCGACCGACAAGATCTGTCGGTCTGACCGACAAGAACCCTCGCACCGACGCTGTGCCGACCTCCCCCGCATCGCAGCTCGCACGACCGAGAGCTTCTCTCGGTCTGACCGAGAGAAACCCTCGCACCGAGGGTGAACGACCGACGGCCTAGTGTCGCAAGTGGGTTTCTCCCACACCAACTTCTGTGGTGGGCCCCCCAAGTGCTCCTGAGGTGTTGTGGGCCCCCCTTGGACCCCTAGCTCTGCTGTGGGCCCCACTTGGACGTGTCACTTCGCGGATTTGCCGTCTACGACGTTGCGACACGTCGTAGGCCTTCGTCGCAAGTTCGAACTTTTGGAGAGACGTGCGAGGACCAGATCTGAAGCCGAGGAGTTCTCCGATCAGACCCGACATCCAATCTACAGCAAACTCCGGTTCAGGTTGGTTCCCCGAAACTCGTAGAAACCCCCACAATAGCTGACTGAACCCTAAACTAAAAACCGTCAACTTGAACTAAATTTAATTTTCAGCTCCTGTAAAACGTTGTACGAACATAGAAAATCGACGAACGGACTATTTTGACTGTGCACATAGGATAGATCGTCGATTAGGTTGATACATCAAAAAGTGACTTTTGACGAATAGGATAGTCCCGAAAACCTAGAAACGAAACCTAATAGGATTTGACGAATTCGCGACCTGACACCGTCGCCGTGACTGTTTCAGACGGACTACCGCGGATGCGATGACTGGACGAGACGCTTCGGGAGGACGACACGCTCGCCATCGCAGGCAAGTGTATCCACTTGCACTTTTGGCCGTGTTTAGGCCTTAGTTGGTTAGAACTGTTAAATGTGAACAAATAGAACCGGATGTGAAATGGTAGCGTCCGGGACGACTCTTGACGGCTCAGACTTGACGACGAAGTCTGAGCCTGACAACAACAATTTTTGATGCTGTAGGGCTATCATGTGTGTGCGTGTGTGTGGACACCCTAGAATAACCTTCCCTGTCGTGTCACGTCTCGTCCCGTCTTGCACAGCCCGCTGGGCAATAGGGCACTCGCCGAGTGATCCCTTGTACTGATTCATAGCCTGCGGGCAATAGGGCACTCTCCAAGTTGAGAGAGTGATCCCTTGTACTGATACACAGCCCGAGGGCAATAGGGCACTCTCCGAGTGGAGAGAGTGATCCCTTGTACTGATTCTCAGCCTGCGGGCAATAGGGCACTCGCCAAGCTAGAGCGAGTGATCCCTTGTACTGGTGTCTTGTCTTGTCTTGTCTTGGGGTTTGTGGTTGGGTTGAGCGTGCGCACGGCAAGAGGGTCTGATCCCCCTCGAACCATAAGACGTGAACCCTTTTCGTGTCTCACTTGTCTTGTCCTGCCTTGCTTCCGTCACGTCACGTCTTGTCCTGACACCTGTAGGCTAGTCCCGTAGTTGGTAGCACACGCTACAACTACTACTTGTTACGCTTTACCTTCCTGCTACGTTACTTCTCTTGTACTTGTTGTAACCACAGCATGCTAATCAACCAGTAAAATGTTGTCTAAAAAGTTGATACACTTGCAGTTTGGTCTAACCCTTTTTGTAGACCTGACCTGACGTACAGTTCCTTCTTTTGGTGATGTACGTCAGGTGTTGAGCCAGAGTACGTTGACGAGGCGGACTTGCCAGCTGACGGAGAGCCAGAGGACGTTGATCCGGAGTACGACCTGGAGGAGGACCAGAGTTAGAGGCCTTTTGTTACTGATCCAGATTTCTATTCCAGTTTAGATTGGGTGGGTAGCACCTGTTGCTTTCTTGTCTAAGTTGGGTGCTTGCACCAGTAGTTTCCGTTTCTGCAGTTGTAGCCTTCGGGCGTTTTAGACTCTCAGTACTTTTGGATGTTTTATTTTGGAATAAAATGAAATGATATCTCTTTTCAATACTTTGTTGTTTCCGTACTAACTTGCAGGGACCTGTTGCCTTTGTTTGGAATATCACAGACGCTTATTGGGTCTGGGCTCTTTGCCCTGGCCTAAGCGGGCCTTAGTCACGCTTCGCCTCCGACCTTTTTGGGAAGCGGGGCGTGACACTTGCACTCCTGAGCGATGTAGTTGGCTAAGTGTGGACATAGCTTGATTCTCACTCGCGCTCCAGTAAGAGGGAGTTGGCTAGAGTTAGAGAGGCCAGTGGTGTGCTCGTGATGCACCATATGGTAATTGTTGGGTTTCTCCGTTTGTCCCGAAAAAAATCGAGAATTGTCTCACTCCCGTTAGGGGGAGTTACGAGAGGCCCCTCAAGTGCTCGTGTCACTGGTTGAGGTATCACTTTTCACCCACCATAGGTGAAGTCCAGCTCCTTACGGTCCTATAATTTACTCGGGTTTCCAAATCACACTTATAACTAAAAATTCTTTGAATAATAATGTTCAAAATAAATTTCCTTAAATTATTATCTGTTGTTGTTCATTTATCGTGCATCTGTTTCCTTTATACAAATCAGTTTTGATGTATTTTCCTTTACACTCAGTACATGCTTGGGATTTTCCTGCTTTATATTTATTCATTTATTTTTTTGTAATGATTATTACCATTAGCTAGACCCTTGATTTGGTAGTACAGTTCTGACACTGGTCATCTACCTAGTATTGTAAGAATTTCCTACTGGTCACGCGTTGACATGCTCCATTTACTTTTTCTGTTTTATGAGAAGTGCAGCCAGAGCAGATTTGACTCAGGAATTTACCTAAGGTTCGAGGTAGAATTGGAGCCACAGAAAATGATTTGTACAGTTGGTTTTCCAGGGGCAGTCTAGGGAGTGAGTTGTACCAGGCATGGACGTTTTTGTCTTTGTGGTTTTCTTTTCTGGGATTCATCCTGTGATCCCTTTGTACCCCAATACAGATGATGATGTATGATATACGCCTTGTAATAATGTAATAAAATGAATGATTTGTTCTTTTCTATAGTGTGTTTCTCTTTGTTGTTCTTGTGTTGAGTTTGGAGCATCGTCAGTACTTACCAGCACGTGTGTAGTGGCATGTGGAGTTTTTTGTTTCGAGAAGTACTTCACTTCTCTCTCTCTCTCTCTATCTCTCTCTCTCTCTCTCTCTCTGTCTTTCTTCTTCATGCCCGCTGCTCTGGGAATACCTGAGATGGATTCGTGCTTCTTGGGTATCCTGGGGAGCGGGATGTGACAATTATCCCTCAAGAAGTCTATCAACTGCTCTCTCAGATTAGGAGGAATCCGTGATCCAATGGTGACAATCCTCCATTCTCCGCCAGGCAACGATATTGACACTGTTTCTTCAACCGAAGCCGGCCTTTGGTTTGTCGGATCCCTGGTATCATTGATGAGCTCGTCTGAGGTTACTTGCTTTGCCTTTCTGATTGCAGCGGATAGGAGATAACAGATCTGGCATGCATCTGATTTCCTCTCACTTGTCTGACCCCTCGAGGGGTCTAAAACTTGATAATCTGGTGAAAAGAAAAGACAGCCGCTTCCATTGAGTTAAGAAGCGATCGACCAACAATCCCGTTATAGGCCAGATTGATCATAACCACCTTCAATGATGTCATTCATGTCACCTGGTGAGGGATTGCCCGAGTATGACCGGTAACACGAGCATACTAGCAACAGAAGCAGAATGGCCAGTGAAGCCGACGAGATGTCCAGGGCATTCCCTCAACTCTGATGAGGCTAACCCTATCTTCTCGAGTGTGGTCAAGAAAAGGAAGTCACTTGAACTTCCCGTGTCAACGAGTAATTGTCTCACCTCGATTATATTGACGATAGTGCTGATGACTTCGGTGTCATCATCTGACATCTCTACACCCTCAAGATCCTTATCTGAGAATGATATTGGGGGCGTCGAGTTCCTTGTTTGCTTCCATCAGACAACCGCTTTCATCACCTGCTTGGTGATACGGCTATGTATGGTGGCAGAGAATGCGCAAGGAGCAGGTCTTCCAAATATCATGTTTAGTACATCGATATTCGGTTGAGTTGAGAGGTCCTCTGCGAAGGAATCAGGTTTCTTCGTGTTTCAATCGATGTGATGAGTTGATATGGTCTATCTGCATGGTGGAGACAGGAATGTAGACTCTAATTCTCATAAACGGTGCCAACTATAGACGGCTGGGTTCCGGTTAACAATAAAGGGGATGACTTGGACGCCTTGAGTCGACGTGTATCTCGGGCCTGGACGGAAGCAGCCGAGATACTTAGATGAAGATCAACTTAGTTCAGAGTCGCTCCAAACTACTTAAAGGATCATCTGTCGAGTGATTTGCACCACCGAAAATCGTTGGGGGGTCAGATTTGGGTTTTGACCCAAATCCCCTCCGATACTTAAATTAGTAGGGAACTTAAGAGAGACCCGAGGTAGGTGATCATTTAAGTTGGTGATGGCATGCCGAGTCAAGGAGGAAGAAATTTGTAGTGGAAAATAAAGGATAGTTGCTGTAAGAATACCTAGCACTTAGCATCCCTCTTAACCCTATGTTCCTTTGAGGTTTAGCCATTTCATAGATGGAGTCATCCCCTCGGTCCTGTTGACGAATAACTGCTTCGCCCTAATAATGGCACCTAAATTCCTCTATTTCAGGTATAGTGGGTGTCTGACCATTACGCCATTACGGAGCCTATTTACCCACCTCTTCTTATAGACGTGTGGTCGTAATGGGCATGATGTGAACTGCCATTGACCAGGTAAACAACTCGGTATTTACATGGGCTCGTCGGGCTTGATGGGCTTGATGGGCCGCTTCGCCCTACTTAGCGGGCTTTGCTTATATGTGCATTAATATCCCTTCTGGCTTTGGGAGCCGGCCCAATGATGTAACATCTTAAATTTAAATTAGCATGTATAATATATATTACGAAGGAGCGTGTCGTCTATGAATTAAAGCCAACACATAGTTCTTTTTTCCCTTTTATATTTATTTTTCTGAGAGCATATCTAACGTGAGCATCAGATGGTGTTAAGAAAGTACTCTTGGGTGTTCATGGGCGTAGATTAAAGAAGGAATGCCGTGCTATGGGGTCTTCTTCGTCCTCCTTGTTTATATTGTCAAGTATGTATCTATTATGGAATTTGAGATCTCATTCTAAAATCCTAAAAATCTAACTCTGGTTCATATTGTCAATAACCTCTGATGTGTTGCAACTCCTTCCTCTAATTTTTTACTTTGCTAGATGGTTAGTTTGCGATTAACAAGACCTTGCTGAAACTCTCCCCATTGAAAGCCAAATCGATGATATCCCATATAATGTATTGATTTTACAATGTGCAATGGTCTCTATGGAATAGATACTTAGTTTCCCAAGCGAACTTTATTACTTCACCCTCGTGCTTTGCCTTCGAAGCTCAAATGGTCAAGATCTATTGACTCATAATAGACATCGACCTAACCTTCAAAAGAGTCTCAATTTGCAATTTAGAATACATCTTAGCTGCTAATATCAAGCACACTTCGGTTTGAAACCACATGAATCCTAAATCAAGAAACTGGCTTTAAGGAATCCAAATTGTACTGGAACATAACTAATGTGGTCGTTAATAAGAAGGCTCCACCAATTGATGAATCCATTTTAACTTACCTTGGGCCCCAAGGCAGAACTTTCTCAAAATTGACTTCTTATGTATATCTACTTAAAAAGGTATTATTGTTGAGAATCAATCTCTATGGTCAAAGTCATAGACTATATTTATATAGATATATAGAGTAACCATTACAAAGAATAATAATGGGTATTACATTCATGGTTGGATACCAAGGGTCTTGGATTACACAGGTCCCAATACTATTCATAACACTTCCATGTATCCATCCATTATTGTAAACTAGACATAGGAATAGCTCAGGACTCATAGTGCCTATGAGTATTACGATGGACGGATACTTATGGATCCTGAATTAAAGAGCACAAGTCTCTTTGTCTTTCCCTGTTCTGTGGATATCATTAGGGGTGGATACTTCTGGATCCTGAGCTAATGTGGTTGCCTCGTTAAAACCTTTGTCTATGAAAAACCCAGTGGAAAAAACCATAGCAAAAGGAAAAGAGTACAACATAACATTTAACTCCCCCGAAATATACAAGCTTCAGGCTTATAGATCTCTTAGTTGTCTCATCCCAATCACTTACATTGAGGTAGTATTTTAGTAAATAGATCTGCAAGGTTGTCACAAGATTGAATCTGCTGCACTACGACCTGTTTCTCTTCGTGTAGTTCGTGCGTCCAGAAGAACTTGGGGAGTTATGCGTCGTCCTATCACCCTTGATGTAAACATCTTGTAGTTGAGCTATACAGGCAGCATTGTCTTCAAATATAGTGGTTGGCTCAAGGTCATCCATCTTCAGGCCAGAAGTCACTATGATGTGGTGAATGACTAAACGTAGCCAGATGCACTCTTTGCTTGCTTCATGGATCGCGAGGAGCTCAGAGTAATTGGATGAGATTGATGGCGTTGCCTGCTTCACAGATCTCCAGGAGATGGCCATCCCTCCGCTGGTGAACACAAAACCATTATGTGACTTTTTAGTGTGGGGATCGGACATGTAACCTGTATTTGCATAACTAATCAAAATGGATGACATACCTTTCGGGAAGTATAATCCCATGTCAATAGACCCTTGGAGGTGTCACAGAAGATGCATAACTACGTGCCAGTGGCGATTTGTGGGTGATGCAATGTATCTAGCTAGTAGGTTAACTGTTAATGCTATATCGGGACGCGTGCAGTTTGCCAGATAAAGAAGTGCTCTGATGGCGCTTAAGTAAGGTACTTCAGGACCTAATATATCACCGCCTCTTTTAGCAGACGAAAGGGGTCTTTATGTACATCCAAAGATCTTATGACCATTGGTGTACTCAATGGATGACATTTATCCATGTGGAAATTTTTTAGCAATTTTCGTGTATATGTGGATTGATGTAACAGGATCACATCGCAGAGGTGTTCAATCTGTAAGCCAATACAATGCTTTGTTTTGCCAAGGTCATTCATTACAAAAGTCTTTGTTAGGCTTTAAGATATGTCAGTTATCTCTTTAGGAGATATGATGAGATTAAGGTCATCTACGTAGACGTCGATTATTACAAATCTTGTTCCCTTTGATATAATAAAAATGCAAGGGTAGACTGCATTTTTGATGAATCCTTGTTTTACAAGGAACTCACTGAGGCTATTATACCACATTCTTTCTAATTGTGTTAGAGCATATAATGATCTTTGTATCTTAACAGAGTAGACATCCCGATGTCTATATTTTATCTCCGTAGGCAGTTTAAAGCCATCTGAAAGTTTCATATGATATCTTTATCTATATTTCCATATAAATATGCAATACAACATCCATGAGATGCATATCTAAGCCTTCCCTAGCTATTAAGCCTATAACAAATCGGGAAGTGATCGCATCCATGACCGGAGAATATGTTTCTTCATAATCTATCCCTGGTCGTTGGGGAAAACACTGATCTACAAGACGTGCTTTGTAGCGTACGATCTGATTATTTTCATTTCTTTTTCTGACAAATTCCCATTTGTAGCCTACAGGTTTTACCCTTTTGATGTTTGGACTACTGGTCCAAAAACTTTGTGTTTCAAGAGTGAGTCCAGCTCTACTCATATTGCCTCGTTTCATTTTGGCCAATCATCTCTGCGTTTACATTTAGCTAGAGAGTGTGGATCGATATCATCATTGCATTCAGTGACATGAATGTCAATATCGAACGCAAAGTCGTCGTTGTTGACAGTGCTTTTTCTGTCCAATACCTCCCCAATACGTACATAATTTAATGATATTTCTCCAATATTTTCCTCTTCATGGGAGATAATGAGGGGAGAGGTAATTGGTCTTAGCTAAGCATCCTGTGGTGGTATCGTCATAATATCTCTAGGAGTTTTTCTCTTTCGAGGAAATTTATCATTGGATCCTGGTGGACGTGCTCTCTTTAATAGAGGTACGGCCGCTTCTGCTGTCGGTGGATTGCAATTATTTTTGGGTATGTTAATCATAGCTGGTGTATTAGCAGCAGTGACGTGTGACCTGACGATCCTCGGTTGTCATTAAATTTGTCCGATAATAAGTGAACGGTGTTCGGTATGTGAAGGATCTTTAGGATCTCATCTTCACATTGATTAGTACACATATCAAAATGAGATAATGTTTTGGTGTCCCATGTAATGGTTTTCCAAGCTTCAGGTTTCTTAGAGGTTAAGCCTAATTTAGGAAAATTATTTTCCTCAAACTCAACGTCTTCAAGACATGCCTTAAAGGCGTCACCCGTAAGGGGTTCTAGGTATATAATAATCGAAGGTGAATCAAACCCTACATAAATAATACCTAGATGATGCTGAGAACCTATTTTTGTCCGCTGAGGTGGTGCTATGGGGATATAGAATGAGCATCCAAATACCCTTAAATGGTAGATATTTGGTGGTGCTCCAAATGCAAGTTGCATCGGAGAATACAGATGACCTCCAGATGGTCTTATTCTTATTAACGATGCAGCATACAGAATTGCATGACCCCATGCATTTATAAGAAACTTGGATTGCATTAACAATGGATGAACAATCAGTTGTAGTCTCTTTATTAGAGACACTGGTAACCCGTTTTGGATATGAAAATAGGCTACTGGATGTTCAATTTCAATACCAGTTGCTTGGCAGTATTTTTGAAAGACTTGTGATGTGAATTCTCCAGCATTATCCAGATGGATTTTATTTATCTGGTTGTCTAGGAAATGTGCCCGTAACTTAATTATTTGTGCAAGAAGCTTAGGAAAAGCTAAGTTGCGGGTGGACAGTATGCACACAAAAGACCATTTTGAAGATGCGTCTATGAGTACCATAAATTACCAAAATGGGTACTTGAGGGGCAAATAGGCCCACAAATGTCTCCATGTATTCTCTCCAGGAAGCTAAGAGACTCCATATCCACTTTTAGTAGGGATGGTCTCGTTATTAATTTACCCTTGTAACAAGGGAGACAAGGAAATTCACTCTTTTGAAGAATCTTCAGGTTCTTCAAATTATGTTCACGGGATTGGGTTATGATGCGGTACATCATTACCGATCCAGGGTGACCAAGTAGATCATACAAAAGTTGGAATTTCTACTGATTTGGGGCACTTCAAGTTCTCCGTTAAATTAGCTTCGATTGGTCGAATTTTTGTAAGATATACACCCAACGGGAGTCCCTAAAAGTGTTCTAAGATGGTTTTGACACTATCTTTTTGAATCATTACATACAAAAACTTGTTACCATTTAGATCCATAGTTTCTTGGTGATATCCATTTAAATGGATGTCCTTGAACCTTAATAAATTTCTATTCGAGATTGGAGAGAATAATGCATGTTTTAATATAATCTGTGTATTATTAGGGAGCGGTAAGATTGCTTCCCCTGATCCTTCTATTATATTTGATGGTCCAGAGATTGTATTGACAAGACCATCATAATTATTAATGCTATTAAAATAGATTATATCACGAAGGATCGTGTGCGTAGATGCACTGTCCACAGGCATTTACAGTCCATCTATAAGAAAGAATGTAAAAACTTATGAGGGACTAAAATTTTATTTGAATAATAATACTGATAAGAACATGCTAGGAAAGCAAATACAGTGCATAGGAAAAAAAATGCTTCTAAATAAAAGATGTAATGCTAAAAGATAAAATTGCATCAATCTAGGAGGTCGTCATTTTGGAAATCCTCGGCGGTGAACCGAGTTGGAGGCTGGATATGTGTGTCCACCAGATTTGTCTCAGCGGGATGCTCCAGGATTGCTTAATGCAAATCCTGAGGGTGGCACAAAGTACGAAAAATCCTGGACCAATGTCCAGTCATGCCACATCTGTGGCATTTGTCCTCCCATTCCTTTTTGGGAGTAGATGTCTGATCTGTGTTGTTCCTTCTCCATATGAACTTATTATTATTTCCCTCATTATTGTTGTGGGCCTCAAGAGGAGGAGCAGTACCAGCAGGGCGTAAGTTATGAGTGGCAAGTAGGTGGTCTCTGTTCTGCTTAGCCATAAGAAGGCAAGAGAGTAAGTCAGAGTATTTCGTGAACTTTCGTTCATGTTATTGTTGCATGTTGATACCATCCTTCTCCTGAAAGGATGTGAATGTTTTTTCCAGCATGCATGTCTCTATAACTTCTTCACCACACAGCTTTGTTGAGTATTGGACTTCTCCCTACTTGGTGTTAATGATGAGCAAACATAAATACTTGTGACTAATCCTCTATTTGCGGTTAATCCATTGCTTAAGCATGTCATAAAGATCAATTAGCAATGGATGTCACTCAATGATCAATGAAAGCATCAAAAGTGGATGGGATGATTAAAGATGGTGATTGAAGCTCCTAGAAGACTTCAAGCTCATACTTTGGATAAAAGAGAGACTTCTACAAAATGTAATCTTTTTATTCTCTTCTAGTATGTATCTTAGAAGTAGAACTATGTTGGAGCACACACACATCTTCATTTTTGTCCTAGGAAATCATTAGATCACATTTCATTTGGCTCCAATTCACATTTCTCAAGCATGTGCATGTTCTGATTTGAACAGGCGACTGCTAAACGATTTACAGTCGCCTGTCTCAAAACAGTCGACTGTGATTTGTTCTACAGTCGCCTGTTATGCACATACTTAATCAATTGACTTTTTGGATTTTTAAGCTTTCACTCATTCAGGCGACTGCTGTACAAAATACAGGCACCTATCCAAGCTACAGTCACCTATGATTTATTAAACAGTCACATGTCTATCTTCAGCTCAAAGATCACTTTCATTTTCACCTGGCCAGTCTACTGATGTTGAAATTGACAGTCGCCTGCCCAAGGCACAGTAGACTGTCAATGCTTCAACAGTCGCATGTCTATGATTCCTCTGCAGACTCTGCTCTCTGGAATATTTCAAGTTTTAATGCCAATCGACTGATGTTGTATTGACAGTCTCTTGTCCAAGGCACAGTCGGCTGTCAATGCTTGAGCAGTCGTCTGTCCATGATTTCTCTGCAGACTCTGCTCTCTGGAAATTTTCAGTTTTAGTGACAGTCGACTGATGTTGGTTTCATAGTCGTCTACCCATGGCACATGCACCTGTGTGTTCCACATCAGTCGCTTGTCGTGTCTTTCCAAAACTTTCTGAGATTTTCTCAGCTTACCCATATTGCGGCCAGTCGCGTGTAGAAGGATTTACAGTCGCCTGTTAGCTTTATAGGCGCATGTCTTCTCTTCATCAGTCGATTGTCCTACATGTTAAGTTAATGTTTGAATTCTCACCTACCCTCTGACACAGTGCAACTGTCGACCGTGTTTTGTTCAACAGTCGATTGTCGACTGTGTATATTCTATCCGTTGGCTTTTTCTCCATAGATTTCAAAGGGGTTTTGGGGATTCTGTTTGGGGGTTTTAGGGAACCTATAAAGAGAGCTCATACTATT
This sequence comes from Scilla litardierei, assembly GCA_030789695.1. Classification (NCBI taxonomy): domain Eukaryota; kingdom Viridiplantae; phylum Streptophyta; class Magnoliopsida; order Asparagales; family Asparagaceae; genus Scilla; species Scilla litardierei. Next base: position 306,832,951 of record CM061142.1, on the reverse strand, counting down.
CCATTGAGGGGTTACTCAACTATTCAAGCAATTCATCTTCTTGATCAACGATCTCAAATCCAAAAGCCCTAAAATTCCAATCTTATTCTCTATTGTTCTCCAACTTAGAATCAAAGTGATAACCTTTAGGCAACTGGTGGTGACAAAAGAAAGGGCTTTTCTCTCTTTCAAAAGAGACTTCAACACACAAGACACTTGCTTCTTCAAGTTCTACTTCAAGGCATTGGTGATTGTAAGTGTTGCTATTTCATTACTTCATATCTTTCGATATTAGTTTAGCTCTCGGTTTGTGAGAGTGGTTTGCTTGCTCCCAAGTTATGGGAGTCAAGGCCATCATGTGTATTTCGATTTCACTTGTACGGTTTCTATAAGTAGGTTTAAAGGAAACTCAAGTTAGTGTTCTAACTTGAATATCCGATGGTATCCAGGTGGAAGGGATGTAGGATTATCCGGAACAAGTCGGGAGTTGACTTGGGTAATCCGAACCCTTGAAACATCCTTATGTTAGCATTGTTTCAATTTGGGTTTATTTACATTTCGCATTAATTGTTGGTTAGGAATTTAATTTGGTATAACTATCGTTTTAAATTGTTTAAACAATATTCAACCCTCCTTCTAGTGTTTTCCTCATAGCCATGGTCCTTACAATTGGTATCAAAGCGTTTGTTTATATCTATGGCATCCACCACCACCAACGTACCTCCACTGACTTCATACAACAATCACGACCGTGATGGTGCGTCTACCGTCTTCGAAGGACAATCAACAGTTCGTCCTCCGCGTTTCAATGGAACAAATTTCGGCTAATGGAAATGTCGGATGGAGACGTTTCTTAGGAGTGCTTCCCTTTGGAGAACCCTCCACAAGGAATACGTTGGACCCTCCGAAGATGAATTTGACAAATGGACTCCATCCGAGAAGTCCGCCGAAGTGAACAACGCCATGGCAATGAATGCTCTTTATTGTGCATTGGATCTGGATGAGTTCAATAAGATATGCACATGTAAGAGTGCATATCAAATATGGAACCATTTAGTCATTACCCACGAGGGAACGAACAAGGTAAAGTTGTCTAAATTATATGTTGCAATAAAAAACTTCGATATGTTTCATAAGCAGGATAATGAGAGCATTGCAACGATGTACGGACGTTTCTCCGACATCACCAATGAACTTGAAGCTCATGGACAAGTTTACACCCAAGAAGAAAAGGTGAGAATGATAATCATGGGAATGACCTCGAAATGAGAAAGAAGAGAAATCGCCATTGAGGAGGTCAATGACATGAAGAACTACACCGTGGTAAATCTCATCGGTATTCCCATGTCTTACGAAGTAAGAAGGGAGAACCGATTGAAGATTAGAGCAATGATGAACCCAACGGAGGCCAAGAAGAAAGCGTTAGCATTCAAGGTTACTTCTTCATCATCTGATAGTGAAGAATCCGAGAACGAAATGGACTTGGAAGAAATGGCACAAACGACGAAGAAGTTCCAACCCTTCTTTCGCAAAGGTAAATTTCCTTCCAAAAATAAATTTGATTCCACTAACAATACTTCATCTCTTTGTTTAAAGTGTAACAAGCTGGGACACATCAAGAAGGATTGCCCAATGCTTAAAAACAAAGAGAAGTGGAAAGCTCCAAAATACCACAAGCCTAACAAATACATGAAGGATAAGATGAAAGGACTTGTTCGAACGTTCGATGTTTCAAGTGGAGATTCTTCAAGTGAATCCGAGGATGAAAAGGGTTAGAGTGCACATATGTGTTTCATGGCCCGGGAAGACCCACTCTCCGATGAGAGTGATAGTGACATTGATTAACCCGAGGTAACCATGGATGAACTTCGTATTGCCAACGAAGAATTATTTTCTAACTATCAACCTCTTATGCTGAGATACAATATTTTAAAAAAAATCAAATGTTAGCAAGTCATCAATTCCATTCATTATCTACAATGACACCATTGTTGATACACTTACACTTGAGAAAGCCACTTTAGTTTCTCAAAATGATATCTTGAGAAATGAGGTGAATTCTATCAAATCTCAACTAGGCAAAGCTTATCCTTAAGATAGTATTGATCTAGCTTCTCAAAACACACAATTGGGTATTGAGAATGATTCTCTTAAAACACAAGTGCACGAGCTCAAAATACGTGTGTCCACATTGGATACCAATATTTAATCTCTTAAAGAGAAATATGAGCTCATGTCCTTCCAAGTTAAGAGATTTAACAAAAGGAAAGGGCAACTGGATGAATTGCTTGCAAACCAATTTCCAGCCACACATCATGTTGGACTTGGTTATGTGGAAGCAAATGCATCCAAATCTCGCACCTCCAATAATGGTGTAACTATAGATTTTGTGAGGCTATCCTCTGGAGCATCCACAAGTGGTGTCAAAACACTATTGATAGCAAATCAACCAAGAAGGCCACCACTTCACAATCTCTTCCTTTTGGCAAGAAACCCACTAAGGGTGGTGATCGACCCGGAATTAACTCCAAAACGATGTCGTTTACCGCAAGCGCATGGCACAGTGGCAAGCAGGTATCGAACACGGGGAAGCGGTGCTATACTACCTATCTACTCCTAGGTTTAGTTAGACTTGCAGGTTTATTGATGGATGTGGAGTATGGAGGGTCGTAATGGTGATGGATGCGAAGGTCGTGTCACTCAACGTCACAAACAATGGATTCCATACAAAGAAAGAAATAAAGGAATAGGGCATTAGGACTCGCCACTAGGACCGTCAGAGGTCGATGCTTGGTTAGGACTCCTACGTTGCATTTGTTTTATTGGGGATTGTAGCATCTAGGAAGTGAATTCATGCGTTTAGGCATCATGAATCTAACATACCATATTCACCTCGCTCGTGCAATAGATGCATACAGTACGTGCATTAAGGATCTACAATAATCTTACTACTCTCGTGGTTTGAATGTTCTCAACTCAAACCACTCTCGTGGGTTAGAGCTTCGAAGTATTTTGGTGGCTCTTATTGATTCAATGGCGGTAGCCGTCAATTAGTGGTATAGTTCGTCGGTGGATCCCATCAAGGCGTGAGCCGGGTATGGACACGAGCCTCTGTTGAATCTAATAACTCCCTAATTAAATTCGTAGGATACTCCATAAGCTAATCGATTCCACCGACCGCAGGCACGATCTCAGTATGAGTTCTCCTAGGGATTTTGCTAGATCAATCAAAAACAACCCCTTTTATTTCTGACACATCATAAAAATCCTATCTTTGCATCTAAATCCTAAAATCCTTGGGCTAATCCATTAGCCCTAGAAAAGATTATTCAAGCAAAGCAAACATTATGAAAAAAAATAGAGATCATTGATAGCATCACAGACAAACAATAAGAAGAACTAAAATAAAATTAAAAAGATAAATTACTTAGCTTGATACAAGAGGATGGGCCTATGGCGTAGCCTAACTCCCAAAAGATCGTCTACCAAAACTCCTTAGAACTATCTAAAAACTCTCCCAAAAGTCCCTCTCTAATGAACGCTACCATTCATATATATATTCCCCTCAAAATCCTAGCAAATAACCCAAAAAACCCTCTGAAATTCGTGCCCAAAGGCAAATCTTAACGCAACTTCTCAGGGGCCCAGCTGACTCGGTCGAGTAGCCCCCTACTCGGTCGAGTCAGCGGTAGGGCAGATATTCCTCCAAAAACACTGCTCTGTCTGCTCGGACCGAGTAGGGTCTGCTCGGGCTCGAGTAGGTAGCTGCTCAGTCGAGTAGGTGATTGCTCGGTCGAGTAGGTGGCTGCTCGGTCGAGAGGTGGCCGAGTACAGATTTCAGCACTACAACATCAACTTGCAGAAATTCTCCAGATTACACCCGACCTCTGATTAACACTTTCTTGATAGCGTTGGAACCATCTTGAAGTCTACTATCCACCAAAAATATGAGAAAAATAATTTGCTTGCTGGAATGATAGAAGATTTCAAAAGAGTGAGACGCTGTCTGAAAATCTGGGCGTTCGCCTTACTCGACCGAGTAGCCTTCATGCTCGGTCGAGCTAGAGTGCCTTGGGGAGAAGCTCAAAGTAGTAGCTCTGGAAATTGACTGCTCAGGTCGAGTAGCCACCCTACTCGGTCGAGTAAGGTGTACCCGTTTCCTCTGCAAGAATTGCGTGTCTGCTCGACCGAGTAGCTGATGCTACTCGGTCGAGTCGCCTGGAAACTGAAGCTGATTGATTCTTGGCTTCTCATTTCTCTTTCTCTTAATCTAGTCTTCTTATTTGGCATCCAAGCATGTCATCATGAGTCTTCTTGTTACTCGCACGTCGCCGATCGTCTTATTGACTTCAAATTACTCCAATATCGCTCCAAATCCCTGAAATGGACATAAACGCTCCAAAAGTCATATTGTTCCAAATAATAGCGTAAAGGAATTTTAAATGAGATTTTGGAGGGTGAAATGCATCATGAAAATATGCGATAAATCATGTAAAATAAGAGCATGTCAAAATCCCCCAAGCTTACCTCTTACTCGTCCTCGAGGAAGACTTATAAGAAGCGAACCCGGAGGGAAAATATGAAATGGAAAATAAAGAAGAGCAGTAGATAACAACTCATATCATCCTCGTCATTCATAAATACACAAGATGAGGAACAATCAATAACCCCAAATTTCACTTGACATTTTATCCCCGCATTATAATGTACATATCAAGGGTTTGACTTGAAGCATAATGAACTAATCAACCAATCATAACAGAAATTAGAGTATTCTTCTTATCATAGAATAACATGTAATATACTAGCTCATGATAATAACTCAAAATCCATGAAATATTCTCTACCCGGCATATATGTATCATGATCAAATCAACAATCATGCATGGCATATTATTATTTGTTGTTCATGAAATGAAATAGAAAACTCAACCAATCAAGGCATCACCACACTAATACCTGTTTCTTGAATCCTAGGAACCCATCAACTTTGTCCCTGTCTTCACTCTAAACAGAAAAGGAGGTAGAGACATGGAATTTTGTATTTTTATATTTTTGTCTATTTTTGCCTTTTTGTCTTGCAAACTTGAGTAAATGCAATGGAGTGCAAAGAGCTGTCTATGCATCTTAGAGCAGGCGACCTTAGGGCATCGGGCTACAAGGAACCCCAAGGACCTTTTATTTAGGACATTTGTTTGGTTTTTGTATTATTGGGATTTTTGCAAACTCATGTAAACGCGATGGAATGCAAAGCATGATCAAAGATCATTTATTTGTCTATATTCAAAGAAAAAGGAAAAAGCATAGAATTTAGACATGGACTCCTTATCAAAAATATCCTACTCATCAATAATTAGAGTGTCATATTGTTATCCTATCTCAATCATATTACTACTTGTTGCAGGGTAAGATCCGAGTACAATGAATTTGTTTGTTGGGAGAACCAAGGGCACGATGGTTGTAACGGGGATGAAATCTATGTAGGCTGTTAGACAGGTTGTGATTGAGGTGACAAGGCTAAACACACAGCAAAGGCCAGCCAATGGGTCAACTTTGCGAGTACTCCGCTTGTCCTCTGCACTGCCAGAGACGAACGCTGACTGCTATCTGCGAAGGCGAGCTCACCTGTGCACGAAGCAGCTCGTCAAAAAGGCCGGGTTGGGGTCCAACCGTTAGCCTCTCCGATGCTTAAATTAGAATTAGGACTTAGAAACGTGGGCTAGGCACACAGGTCAGACTGAAAGTGAGTCGACCTTACGTGGCGAGCTATAATAGAAGAACAAAGATATGGGAGACCTTTGCTCTTGTGTGTGAGTAATGAGAATCAGAGTCAATTAGCTAAACCCCTTCTCGATAGAGGTGAATGGGTATTTATACCTGATAGAGGCGGTTAGGTGGGGTTGACTTGGAATGCTGAGCCGGCAGACCAGACAGCGGAAGCTTCAGCCCATGATGTCAGATCCGTGCGTATCAGCCATACCTTTGTCAGAAGACGCAACTGTAGAGAGATGATGCCCTCGAGGCTATTTATCTCTGAGTGAATAGTACAAACGTCTTGTTCGAAATAACAGTAAGCTGTTTGGTAATAATTTATCTAAGTTATTTTATAATGAAATAAATATTAGATATTAACTTAGGTAAAGTCCTGAGACTTTATGCAAGGTCAAACAGGTATCGAGATGAGTATCTCGATCATGGAGAAATGTTTGACCGTCTGTAGCATAAGACTAAAATGGTTCGCGGTCGTATATGTTTCGAGACAATGATATCGAAACATCAGATAGACCATTGTGTCTTAGTCTTCACCGTTTAGCGGTGGAGATGCTCTCATGATCGTTTGACTTGGCGAAGTCGAAGACGAAACACAGTTGCTCATTAGAGAATGAGTTCACTAAACGATCCACAAGAGTTATCATATGGTTATATTGGCCAATCTGTCAATGATAAATTTTAGTGATGATAGGAAAGTTGGTCTTTTAACTTGAGGTCATTTTACAAACTTGTGCGTAAACAGTGCCACTTAGATCATTGACCTAGCTTCGAGGCTAGGCTTGTCGAAAGGTCTTTGATCAAGTGTCACTTGAAGCGTACGAGGAGAGTAATGCCCAAGAGAGGATTCGTCTCTCCCGGTCAATGGGAGTTAGTGTCGTAGAGTTAGTTCGGTCTTTAGTAAAATCTCTGATCAGAGTATGTTGGAAGAAGTCCAACATTAGTTGACTAAAGATCGATAGAAACTAACCAAATTCAAGTTATTGGGATTGACAGTTTGACCGTACCCTAGACTTGAATTAAACGACATAGTTTAGACGAAGTGACTAAAACTGTAGAATTCATCACGGACACAGTCAGGGTGGTCTCAACAATACTCATGTCGATGAGTCAACCACATAATTATGATTCTGAAGCAGGGACGGTAACCACTGCTCGTGGTCACTGCCGTATAGGGCTTCGAGCCCAACCTGTTGTAAGGGTCAGGCTGTAGGGTCTTATACAAAGTGCGAATTTCGTCTAGTAATAGGTAGAAATTAGTTAGGGGAATATTTTGCATTTTGATTCAAGGGATGGAATATTGCATTTAATGCAATATAATTATTTAAGCTTAGATAGGGACTATTTTGCATTTGATGCAAACCGGATTAAATGTGTCGTAAATAGTTTACGACAATATTTAATGAAATAAATGCAAGGAAAAGTTCACGGGTAAGACATGAATGTCCTGATCTAAACCCAGGTTCGAACGGCGTCCAAATCGGATGCCAAATGCCCAAGTTACGCCCAAAACTATTCAATGGGTCAAGTGAGTCTAGACCAGGTTGACCTAGTCCAGACTGGGCCTGGCCTGAGCATCCAGCCAGGTAGTGCCAAGGGCCCTGGGCGCCTGGAGCCCTGGGACTGGGCCCGGCGCCCAGGCCAAGGCGCCTTGGGCCCGGGCGCTGCCCTTGGCCCAGGCGCCTGAGCGCCTGGGCGACCTGGCCCGGGCGCCCTGGGCGCCTAGGCGCCAGGCCCAGGCCCGGGCCAGGCGCCCTGGCCCGGGCCAGGCGCCCAGGCAGGGCACGCCAGACTGGGCATGCCCAAACCAGGTTTTGGCCTTGTCTGGGCTCACCCCACTGGCCTGGTGGGTTCCACAGAGCAAATTTTCTGAACCTTGGGCAGAGCAGTTTTGATGGCTCAGTTTTTGAGAAAAACAAGCCTTGGGCTGAACTTTGGGCGATCAATTGGAGGGTCAAACGAACTCCGATTGACTCGCCGCTTTTTCCAATGCGTTCACCGTTGAACACCCTTCGAATTGATAGGTTGTATCAATCATGAAGCTCATTGGTGAGGGAGTTAAAATTCACGGAAGTTTTCCCTTTGTGAAAAGCAAACTAACTTGATTTAATAAACTCTAATTTAATAGTCCCACATCGGTTGTGCGGAAAAGGGGAGAATCTGCCGCCTATATAAATAGGTGCCTCCCCCTTCCTCCAAACTCGTCCCAAGCTGAAGATCAGAGCGGCTCCAGTAAATGTTGGAGCACGCTCGAATCGAAGTTTAAATCAATTCATCTTCTCCCTATATTTCTGCCTTACTCCTGAGAGCTCTAGCAAAGACACGAAGGAGTTTGGATTCAAATCCGAAATCTTGGCGAAGGCTTTCACTAGTGTGAAACTTTCTTCGGCGCGTGGTTGGCTCGGTGACACGAGGATTGCTCGCCTCGGGATGCGGAGCAGTTCGAGGAGCGGCTCGGCGTGGGACGGGGAGCGGCTCGGAAGACGGTGCAAAACATCTTGCCCTCCCAAGGGTTGAGATTCCGAGTAGGTTTTTAGAAGCTTTCGTTTTAATTATTCACATTAGTTTAGATCCCTCTCGGGGTGGTCAGATCCACCCTGAGTTGGCTGAGATCCTGGCTAAGAGGGTCTAGTTCCTTAGGGCAACATGTTAATTAGATTAGCATAATTTTCATTTTCCGCTGTAATTTCTGTTTTCGTGTTCAGTCCAACTTAGGACGGGCATGGATTTTAGCCCTAAGGGTCCGCCAAATGCTTTCAGTGGTATCAAAGCGATGTCTGCATGCTGATCTAGGACTGCGATTAATTAATTGACTGTTTTTAAATACATAGAAATGTTTTCTTTAAATTTATGCGATAAGTTTAAAATGATTATAAATGTTTAAAGATTTTATATGATGAATTTTTAAACATGGAAATTTTTAAAATGACATTTTAAATTGATGTGATAATTTTAAAACTGATTTTAAAACTTTAAAAATTTATTTAATAAGTTTAAAATGATTTTAGATGTTTAAAAATTTTATATCATAAATTTTTTAAGCATGAAATTTTTAAACTGAAGTTTTAAATTTATGTGTTATTTTTAAAACTGATTTTAAAAGTTTAAAATTTTTATGCGATAAATATTTTAAGTCGCATGCAAATTTTGTGATCTTTTAAAACAAGTTTTTTATTTTTATGAGATAAAATAAAATGTTTTAAAAATCATATTTTAAATTTAAATGTTAAATTTAAGTATGCATGGTAAAAAAATTTTATTTGATAAACGTTATTCTATTTAATTGTTAAATAGTTATACACCCTTTTATGCGATATAATTAGTGTAACTTTATTTTAATGGCTTAGTGAATGTTGTCACTTATTTGATAACTCAAGACAACCCTCTTAGGTTAGCCATTAACAAGTCATTAAAATTTATGAGATAAATTCTAATGACATGCTATGTTTTAATAAAACATTAACAACACATTACAACCTAATTCCTGATTAGGGTAATCCCTTTAATGAATTTTTAAATTCTAATTGTTATGAAATTAATTCTCATTAAAGGACTTCGCTTTTAGCGTTGTTAATAAATTTATTAAAATCCTAATATCGATTAGGATAGCACGTGAACCTTATAGTAGATAAGGATTTAATAAAAGTTATTAAACAAATCCTAAAATTTCGAATTTAAGGATTCAACTAGTTGATAGGATTAATTAGTTGTTAATAAAAGCTTTTTAGTCTACGGCACGCATATAAAAATGACAAGCTTCATTCAATGGACCATGATCCAGTAAATGTGCTTGGCTAAGTTTGTTGGATCACCCTAGCTAGTCTAAGGGATAAGTGATCTTAGCTTAGTCAATTCACTGGTTGTGTTCTGCTGGACCGCAATGACGCGAATCATGAATGTATGAGACCATGGACTATATCTAAGTCAAATACGTTAATAATCTTCTTCAAGATTAGCCGTAGCCCTCCTTGTTTTAGGGGTTGGCAACTGTAGGACCCGTGTTACAGTTGTGAGCTACACTCAAGCTGTGACATGGAAATCTTATAGAAACCAATTTCTTAAACACATATGATGTAGTCTAAGACCTGACCCAAACCGACGTGTTCGTGAATACACCGAGCGCCGGGACAAGTCAGGCTAGACACGAAAACAAGGGTTCGACTAGACTAGATATTGTGATTTGGATGAGCACACTCATGATCACAAATGGCTAGGGGTAAAAATCGATAAGAGGGTCATATCTGATATAATTGATGAAGAGTCATCTTCCGATTACAGAGTCAAGCAATTTGTCATGCTTACACCGAGGTTGTTAGGCTCAGGGTGATTGGACCTCTTACCAATTAATTTGATTTGATTAAAATCGTTCATCATTAAAGCTCAGAACGATCGCAAAAATAGTGGGAGGATATAGATAGATAAAAGCCAATCTACCTATATTTAATATTGAACATAGGCTAAACTAGGGTAAGTTATATGTTTACAAATGGAGTCAAAATATAATATTTTAATGAAATAAGTTAACTGGTCAAATAGGTTGATTAATAGAATATCAAGTTAAATTCTAATTGATAGAATTAAACTATATTCTCGTTGACATTAAAATGACCTTCTTAAAGAACAGACTTAAGAAATATGATTTCATTAAGTTTTGAGTCCAACAAACAATTTCACGCTACATGTCACTCGCCTCTATATGAGGTAGCTTGAACATATAGGATATTCGAAGTATGTTTCTCCCTACAACTTGTTGAGATACACTCAAGGTTGTATGGAAAAACAATTTTGATCCGTAAAGTTCGATAATTCGGTCAAACTGTTTGAGTCGAATACGAGTGCATGAGTGGTGCAAGACTATGCATCCCGACCGGATCTTGAGACGAGCAACTTGTTAAGCTACACTCAAGGTTGCAAAGCTCAAGCGTTTGGATACATGAGATGCTTGCATAGCTATTCATTTATATTGGGCTATTTAATATCTAAATATGATTTAGAAAAGATAAAAGGCACTCCGAAATGTTAATTGAGAAAGTTAGTTATATTTATCATTAGTAAAGACATAAGTAGGAGGAAATGAAAATGTGACATATGTTGATGTCACGAATTCAGAATAATTGTTATACAAAAGACGTCTAACACATTTTGACAAATGTCGTCACCTTGCTTCTGAAGCAATGTTTTGTGTTGGTATTTTGTAATAACTATAATATATTAAATGTTAATATATAAATACACAAGATAGTAGCAAACTTATATGGCAAAATAGACAAGGCCGTATTGAGACTAAGCTTCACAAGTCACATAAAGAGGGGTCTGACCTCTCGTTTTATGAAGTCTATGGACACTTGTGAATCTTATCCTCTTAGATATAATGGCCGAAACCCATTTGTAAGACAGTGGGAGAATGAGTTATCGAACTCAGTCTCGTACATACTGATGTATCCAAGCCTAGATTAACCAAAATAAGTTATTCGTATATTTTATTAAGACACGTGTTCTTGATGAAACACAAGTCTTATAAAGAACGAAATGACAAAAGTATTTAAACTGATTCGATTAGATCGAACGGTCAAATACTTAGCTATATAAAATCTTGCGTAATTAAAAGAAAATATGATGTTCTATCAGGTCAGGCATGTTAACATGTCGGTGTGTTAAACTGTATGAATCACACTTAGTTAAACTTGGTGCGATCCATAGCAAGTGACTCTGAGTTAAGTCATCCCTCTGGGTTAAGACCCAGATAGTAATGCCTAGGTTTTGATAATGTTCTATGAGGACATTATCAATAAGATATTCATTAAATCAATCATAAGGAAGTTGTATAATTACTCGAATTTTATGAGATGAAGAATTGAGTTAGACATCATAGTTGATGATGACTTAGTCAACTTCCAGGATGAAATTCGGAGTAGTAACTCTGATTTATAACTTGATGCAATCAGAATATGTCCGTCTACGTAAATAAATTTTGGAATTTAGTTTACGTGCCGAAGGAAAATGTTACCTCATTTTCTGCAAGTAAATCTTTAAGTTAAAAGATTGGGGCAGAAAGAAAATAGTGAAGTACAATCATGTTGGTCGAGAATGGTTTTCATCCTAATTCCTATAAAACGGATTATGATGAAACCGTTTTTTGCCAGCAGATGTGTACAGATCTACTTGGACCGAACTCGATGTAAATGCTCGTGATGACCATGAAAACTGGAACATTCGATTATACGTTTGTTTTTCTAAATATGATTTTGACAAACCACTTATATGAATCACAACAGGAAGTTTTCAAGGTCAGTGGGAGCGTATAAATTACATGCGAGGCATCAAAGGGATGGAGCATATATTTTAACAAAGTAATCAAAGAGTTTGATACTTTATCAGAAATGAATATGAGCCATTTGAAATGACCAGTAACTAATTTAAATTATTATTGTAAGGTACGATGAACTGGATAAGATCCAAGGAAATAAAATATTATAGATTCCGAAAGACCAAGTGAATTATTCGAATGAGATTCAAATGGTTGGTCTAACATGAACATAGAAACCCCTTAAGTCTATACTGTAGACAGTTTTAGCAGATCCACTAACAAAGGCTCTACCACATGAAGTCAGGAAAACTTATGTGTAAAACGGTATGAGATACCGGGATAAATGGGCCTGAGTGCAAGTGGGAGATGTATAGACATGATGCCCTCGAGGTTATTTATCTCTGAGTGAATAGCACAAACGTCTTATTCGAAATAACAGTAAGCTGTTTAGTAATAATTTATCTAAATTATTTTATAATGAAATAAACATTAGACATTAACTTAAATAAAGTCCTGAGACTTTATGCCAGGCCAAACAGGTATCGAGATGAGTATCTCGATCATGGAGAAATTTTTGACCGTCTGTAGCATAGGTCTAAAAGGGTTCGTGGTCGTAGATGTTTCGAGACAAGGATATCGAAACATCAGATAGACCATTGTGTCTTTGTCTTCACCGTTTAGCGGTCGCGATGATCTCATGATCGTTAGACTTAGTGAAGTCGAAGACGAGACACAGGTGCTCATTAGAGGATGAGTTCACTGAACGATTCACAAGAGTTATCATATGGTTATATTGACCAATCTGTCAATGATAACTCTTAGTGATGATAGGCAAGTTGGTCTTTTGACTTGAGGTCCTTTTACGAACTTGTGCGTGAACGGTGCCACTTAGATCACTGACCTAGCTTCGAGGCTAGGCCTGTCGAAAGTTCTTTGATCGGGTGTCACTTGAAGCGTACGAGGATAGTAATGACAAGAGAGGATTCGTCTCTCCCAGTCAATGGGAGTTAGTGTCGTAGAGTTAGTTCGGTCTTTAGTAAAATCTCTGATCAGAGTATGTTGGAAGAAGTCCAACATTAGTTGACTAAAGATCGATAGAAACTAACCAATTTCAAGTTATTGGGGTTGACAGTTTGACCGTCCCCTAGACTTGAATTAAAGACATAGTTTAGACGAAGAGACTAAAACTGCAGAATTCATCATGGACACAGTCAGGGTGGTATCGACAATACTCATGTCGATGAGTCAACCACATAATTATGATTCTGAAGCAGGGACGGTAACCACTGCTCATGGTCACTGCCGTATAGGGCTTCGAGCCCAACCTGTTGTAAGGGTCAGGTGGTATGGTCTCACACAGAGTGCGACTTTTGTCTAGTAATAGGTAGAAATTAGTTAGGGGGAATATTTGCATTTTGATGCAAGGTATGGAATATTGCATTTGATGCAATATAATTATTTAAGCTTAGATAGGGACTATTTTGCATTTGATGCAAACCGGATTAAATGTGTCGTAAATAGTTTACAACAATATTTAATGAAATAAATGCAAGGAAAAGTTCACGGGTAAGACGGGAATGTCCCGGTCTAAACCTAGGTTCGAACGGCGTCCAAATCGGACGCCAAAAGCCCAAGTTACGCCCAAAACAGTTCAGTGGGTCAAGTGAGTTCAGACCAGGTTGACCCAGGCTAGACTAGGTCTGGCCTGAGCACCCAGCCAGGTAGGGCCAGGGGCCCTGGGCGCCAGGAGCCCTGGGACTGGGCCCGGCGCCTAGGACAGGCGCCCTGGGACTGGGCGCGGGCCAATGCCCAAGCACCATGGGCGCCTGGGCGCCCTGGGCGCCAGGCCCTTGCGCTTGGGCACCCTAGGCCAGGCGCAGGCCCGGGCCAGGCGCCCAGGCTGGGCGTGCCAGACTGTGCGTGCCCAGACCTGGTTCTGGCCTGGTCTGGGCTCGCCCAGCTGGCCTGGTGGGTCCAACAGAGCAGATTTTCTAAATCTAGGGCAGAGAAGTTTTGACGGTTCAGTTTTTGCAAAAAACAATCCTTGGGCTGAACTTTAGGTGATCAATTGGAGGGTCAAACGAACTCCAAATGACTTGCCGTTTTTTTCCTATGCGTTCACCGTTGAACACCCTTCGAATTGATAGGTTGTGTCAATCATGAAGCTCAACGGTGAGGGAGTTGAAAGTCACAGAAGTTTGCCCTTTATGAAAAGCAAACTAACTTGCTTTAATTAACTCTAATTTAATAGTCCCACATCGGTTGTGCAGAAAAGGGGAGAGTCAGCTGCTATATAAATAGGGGCATCCCCCTTCCTCCAAACTCGTCCCAAGCTCAAGATCAGAGCGGCTCCCGTAAAGGTTGGGGCACTCTCGGATAGAAGCTTATATTAATTCTTCTTCTCCCTATATTTCTGCCTTACTCCTGAGGGCTCTAGCAAAGCCACGAAGGAGTTCGGATTCAGATCCGAAATCTTGGCGAAGGCTTTCACTCATGTGAAACTTTCTTCGATGCGTGGTTGGCTCGGCGACATGAGAATTGCTGGCCTCGGGGTTCGAGGAGCAGCTCGGCGTGGGACGGTGAGCGGCTCGAAAGACGGTGCGGAACATCTTGCCCGCCCCTGGGTTGAGATTCCGGATATGTTTTTAGAAGCTTTCGTTTTAATTATTCGCAGTAGTTTAGATCCCTCTCAGGGTGGCTAGATCAACCCTGAGTTGGCAGAGATCCTGGCTATGAGGGTCTGGTTCCTTAGGGCTACATGTTAATTAGATTAACATAATTTTCATTTTCCTCTGTAATTTCTATTTTCGTGTTCCGTCCGACTTAGGACGGGCACGTATTTTAGCTCTAAGGGTCTGCCAAATCCCTACAGCAACGTTTCATGGTGCTTTGTTAGGGTGTCAGAGTCGAAAGCACCAAACGGGCAGACGAAGCAACGGCCAGTGGGTTCTTTGTCAGGTTGTCGAGCGGCAAATGTGTCAGTGGCGTCCTTGTACTAGGTTGTTTATCGTGTCCGATGTGCCGATGGGTCGCCAGGGTGCGTTTGCATGGAGGGGCCGTACTTGTCTCATCAGGTCGCACTAGGCTCTAGACGGGCGAACTAGTTGTTCTTCCGATGAGCTCGGGGGGGAAATGGGCACCCAGTGGGTGGAGTTCGAGTCGATCCGGGGCTCTTTCTGTCGGTTGAGTCGGACTTCGGGCTTGACGGGTTTAGGAGGGGGAATCAGCGTCGCACTGATGAGGTCAGGATGTTGAACATACACCCTTCCTCAGCTGAGGTGTGGCGTCTGGGAAGGTGGGGCGATCTGGCGATGTGCCCGGCAAGCTTGGGTAGGAAGGCAGAGTATCACGACCTTTAGGTCGTAACATTACTCATACATGAAACATATTTAATTTCTCAAACAAGTTATGCAAATATAGTTAAAATTCGGGTTTAATACATTTCATTTTCATTTAGGCCGTTTCAAGAATATGAATCATGGAAATGTGAGCACTATTATGAAAAGCATATTAAAAATGCTATCATACTCAAGGAATACACTCTAAAACCATCACTTTCAATTAAGAGTTCGGAAAAATAATCCATTCATATACATTTCATAATTGAAGCACAAGAGATTTCAAACATCAAGTGATAATTCGTGGTCATACAAAAGGATAGTGTGTGTAGATGTCAAACATGAATAATGACCATGGAAGGACAATCATTTCTAGCAAAAAATAAATAAAGATAAAAACGACTCACAAGTACACATTAAGATGCATGAAACACACAAAAAGAGAAAACAAAGATGAAAAGAGAAATGGAAAATTTTGAAAAAATTCTAAAACCCCCAAAATAAAGTAAAAGTGCAACTAAATGGCATTGAAATGCACTTCTCCAAGCTTAAACTTCACATTGTCCTCAATGTGATCATAATGGAAGAATATAAGGAACAACGATAATAATAAGGGGATGAATGAAAAATGATGAAATGAATGAAATGAAATCCTAATGCAACTACATACACATGGAATGATGCATGAGAGCACATTCCCCCAATCTTATACCAAACAATCTTATTCAAATGACTCGATCAAAAATGTCACGGCTTCGCTAAGCAAGATCAAGTCAAACGAATAAGAAAGTAAGATTTCACTTGAAGGAAATGCTCGATGGGTGGTGAGAAAAAGGCGGGGCATATCAAAATGTAAAGAGGGGAATTAATATATATATAATGGGTTTGGAGCGTAAAAGATTATTGTTGTTGTCATATGAGGTGATATTTATTCAAGCAAATCTATACGTTCCTCTCATTGTCGAGAGGATTCGTGTTTATTTAAAGCATAAAATACTACACTACTAGCTTGATATCACTTATAGCAAAAGGCGGATCCAGTATCTTTGCCAGTGCAGGTAACTGTTTCAACTGCTCCTTCCATGGCTCTGCCAGACGCGTGGAGCCACGAACGCTAATGAACTCCAGCAATGCATCCCCTAGCATTCTTCGTAGGCGTCCACCTGTATCCTGCGAAGAACGAAATGCATCAGTCAATTGTGAAAGATTGTTCCCCTAAACAAATGTTTACCAAAGAGGGTCATCAACATAAATATTTAAAATTAAGGATGGTTGACAATACTTCCCTGGAAATAAATCTCTACTCTCAAGTACCATGTCCTCTCTCTCCTCGCTGTCCTCTCCAAGATCCTCAGGTGTCTCCTGATCAGATGCATATATCACCTCATCAAGAGACTCCTCGTTATGCTCGTCAGGTTCTTCAAGTATGTACATGTTCAAGCATACCTCCGGTCCATAATTGTAAGTGTCATGTAATATGTATGACATGTCAAAATGATCTGAATCAATATAAATATCAAATGGGATACAGGATTCAGAAATGGAGTGGGTAAAGAGGTCTCCCTGAGTGGGAGCTGTAAGCTCTGGTGGGTGGTCCTCTAAGGGATGCTCAGTCTCTATAGAAGGTGGGGATGGCTGCGGTAGCTCGAAAGGAGGAGGGCACAAATCGGGCTTCATCTGTCCCAAGTCATGTCCTCCTCGATGGTCTGCTCTGCTATTGTAGGCACGACCTCCTCAATAATATCCTCTGATGGTATAGGCTGCTCTGACTCAGGTGGGTGGTAGGGGGAGGCGACGATGGCATTAGCATGCTCTGCAGTGCTAGGTGCCGATGTCTTGTATGAAGGGGGAACATCGAAGAGCATAATACCTCCCCCAAGCTGAACGTGAATATCCTCCTCGATGGTAACTGTAGTAGACACACAACTCATAATAAAATTGACGAACTCACAATCTTTTGGATCACCTGCCTCGACGGCTAATGAGCCAGAAGATCGAGCTGTGTCCAATAAGCTCTCTAAAGCTGTTGCATATCTCAAGTCCTCGAAGGTTGTCAGATGCATCTTCCTCAAGAATTCCAATGAGGGTCCATGCAATCCTCCAGTAAAGAGAGGAAGTATTTTGAAACCATCCCACACATGGTCTGACTCTGTTCGGAATATTCCTAACATTTCATTTCCCTGAAAGATTCTCCATCAGCTTGATTGAATGTAGCAGCGAGATATATGAAGGATTGTATAGAACACGGTCGCATCATCTTTGGAAGCACCATCACAGCATCAACTGTACCTGATCAAGCAAAGTAGACAACAAGGAAAAGACGTCAGTGGTACAAAGAGTGATAAAGATAATAATAATAGCAGGTGGTGGATAAAAATCTCTCTTTCTGTTTTTCATTTGTTTTGATTTGTTTTGTTTTGTTTTGTTTTGTTTTTTTAACGCAATCTAATCAACATAATTGTGGTAAATATATAATATAGCGGAACGCTTCCCCAGTAATGGTGCCATAAACTTGATCGACCTGGAATTAACTCCGAAACGATGTCGTTTACC
The DNA here is from genome assembly GCA_030789695.1 of Scilla litardierei. Classification (NCBI taxonomy): domain Eukaryota; kingdom Viridiplantae; phylum Streptophyta; class Magnoliopsida; order Asparagales; family Asparagaceae; genus Scilla; species Scilla litardierei. The sequence goes on along the minus strand of CM061142.1, from coordinate 306,815,005 downwards.
GCAAGCGCACGTTACAGTGGCAAGCAGGTATCGAACACGGGAAAGAAGTGCTATACTACCTATCTACTCCTAGGTTGAGTTAGACTTGCTGGTTTATTGATGGATGTGGAGTATAGAGGGTCGTAATGGTGATGTATGCAAAGTTTGTGTCACTCAATGTCGCAAACAAGGGATTCCACACAAAGAAAGAAATAAAGGACTAGGGCATTAGGACTCGTCACTAGGACCGTCGGTTGTCGATGCTAGGTTAGGACTCCTACGTTGCATTGGTTTTATTGGGGATTGTAGCATCTAGAAAGTGAATTCATGCGTCTAGCCATCATGAATCTAACATATCGTAGTCACCCCTCTCTCGCGATAGATGAATACGGTACGTGCATTAAGGATCTACAATAATCTCCCCACTCTTGTGGTTCAAATGCTCTCAACTCTTACAAATCTCGTGAGTTAGAGCTTCAAGGTATTTTGGTGACTCGTATTGACGCAATGGCGGTAGCCGTCAATTAGTGGTATAGTTCCTCGGTGGATCCCATCAAGGCACGAGTCGGGCATGGTCACGAGCCTCGGTTGAATCCACTAACTCTCTAATTAAATCCGTAGGATACTCCTTAAGTTAATCAATTCCACCGACCTTGGGCACGATCTTAGTATGAGTTCTCCTAAGGATTTTGCTAGATCAACCAAAATGCAATCCCTTTTATATCCAACGCATCATAAAATCCTATCTTTGCATCTAAATCCTAAAATCCTTGGGCTAATCCATTAGCCAAGAAAAGATTATTCAAGCATAGCAAACATATGAAAACAATAGAGATCATTGCTAGCATCATAGAAAAAAATAAGAAGGACTAAAATAAAATTAAAGAGATAAAATACTTAGCTTGATACAAGAGGAGGGGCCTATGGCGTAGCCTAACTCCCAAAAGATCGTCACCCAAAACTCCTTAGAACTCTCTAAAAACTCTCCCAAAAGTCCCCCTCTAATGACGGCTATCATTCATATATATAGTCCCCTCAAACCCCTAGCAAATAACCCAAAAAACCCTCTGAAATTCGTGCACAAAGTTAAATCTGGATGCAACTTCAGTTCTGCGGCACAGCTGACTCGGTCGAGTAGCCCCCTACTCGGTCGAGTTAGCAGTATGGTAGATATTCATCCAAAAACACTGCTCTGTCTGCTCTGACCGAGTAGGGTCTGCTCGGATCAAGTAGGTAGTTGCTCGGTCGAGTAGGTGGCTGCTCAGTTAAGTAGGTGGCCGAGTACAGATTTCAGTAATGCAACGTCAACTTATTGAAATTATCCAGATTACATTCGACCTCCGATTGATGCGTTCTTGGTAGCGTTGGAACCGTCATGAAGTCTACTATCCATAAAAATATGAGAAAAATAATTTGCTTGCTGGAATGATAGCAGATTTTAAAAGAATGAGATGCTGTCTGAAAATCTGGGCGTTTGCCTTACTCGACCGAGTTGCCTTCGTGCTCGGTCGAGCTAGAGTGCCTTGCGGAGAAGCTCAACGTAGTAGATCTGAAAATTGACGACTCGGGTCGAGTAGCCACCCTACTCAATCGAGTAGAGTGTACCCATTTCCTCTGCAAGAATTGCGTGTCAGCTCGACTGAGTAGTTGATGCTACTCGGTCGAGTCGCCTGGGAAACTGAAGTTGATTGCTTCTTGGCTTCTCCTTTCCCTTTCTCTTCTTATAGTCTTCTTCTTTGGCACCTCAAGCATGTCATCATGAGTCTTCTTGGTGCACTCACGTTGCCGATCGTCTTATTGACTCCAAATTGCTCCAATATCGCTCCAAACCCTTGAAATGGATATAAACGCTCCGAAAGTCATATTGTTCCAAATAATAGTGTAAAGGCATATAAAATGGGAGTTTGGAGGGTGAAATACGTCATGAAAATATGCGATAAATCTTGTAAAATAAGAGCATATCAAGTGGAAACCAAAAGAGAGGTCAGGCATATATGTACACCAACTCTCATTCACGTAGGAAACCTCCTACTTCACATGTGGACACTTATAACACTTTTTATGCTCCACATCCACCGACACATGTAAACCAACACATGAGAAATAGTCATGCACGTGCCCCTACACGTTCATATGCTCATACACATCATTCTTCCATGATGCTCATCCACCTCATGTTATGCATGTTCCATAATTGCATATAACATGCATGCTCCTAAGTTTGCATACAACCCATATATGTACAATGCTTATCCACCTCCATTTTCATATGCTAGAACTCATGCTCCTAGGAAGCACGCACCACATAGAACTCAATCAAATGTGCATACAACTAGGAAAAAGACACCCAAAACATACAAAATTTGGGGCCTAAGAACACTAGCATAATTGATAAGAATGCTTATGCTGACTCCTATTTTAATGCTATAATAAATAGTGGTAATTATGTTGGGAAGCGAAAGTCCACTTGGACTTGGCTTCCAAAGGGCTAATCCCCTTAGACCCAACAAAGCTTGGGTACCATGAGCTTATGGTATATTATGTAGATACCCAAGAAAAAGAAAGAGAGCAATAAAAGTCGTATTTGCTCTAAAAAGAAAGGATGGATACTCGATAGTGGTTGCTCCAAACACATGACGGTAGATCCCACATTGCTCTCCGAAGTGATTAGCATTACGGATGGTGCAACGGTCACTTTTGGAGATAATCAAAATGGAACCATCATTGGAGTAGGCAAAGTCGGTAATCAATCCAAACCCATTATTACAAATGTTTATTTAGTTAGTGGTTTATATTATAACTTTATCTCCATTAGTCAACTTTGTGACAAGGGTTACAAGGTTAACTTTGGAGAGGGTGTGTGTAAAATTGTAGATATTGATTCACATATTCTATTTACCGGTATTAGGCATAAAAACATTTAATATTTGAGCTTACCTAAAACCATAGAACATTGCTTAGTTGCTAATACAGATGAACAACTAGTATGGCATCACCGTTTTGGTCATGTTCATTTTAAGCACTTATATAAGTTAGCTAAGCATGATCTAGTAAAAGGTTTTCAGAAAATTGTTTTTAGTAAGAAAAACTTTTGTGATTCTTGTCAAAGAGGTAAACTAAGTAAATCATCTTTCAAACTTAAAGAAGGCATAACTTCTAAGAGGCCCCTAGAATTACTTCATCTTATTTGGGCCAACTAGAACCGTCGCTTTAGGTAATGCCCATTATGGATTAGTTGTCGTTGACGACTTCTCTAGATTTACTTGGGTTTCATTTTTAACCAATAAGAAATAAGCTTTTAAAGAGTTTACTATATTTGCAAAGAATATTCAAAATTTCTTAGGATCCACCATTATCACTATTCGTAGTGATCATGGAGGAGAATTTGAGAATGAATTTTTCACCAAGTTTTGTGATGACAACGGGATTACTCACAATTTTTCTTTTCCTCGCACACTACCACAAAATGATGTTGTAGAGAGAAAGAATATGAACCTAATAGAGTGTGCACGTACCATGCTCCATGATAGTCATCTTGGACTATAATTTTAGGTGGAGGCGGTGCACACAGCATGTTATGTGCCTAATAGGATCCTAGTGAGACCCCGAACGAACAAAACTTGTTTTGAGTTATTTTATGATAAAAATCCTCAAGTTAAATATTTTCGGGTTTTTGATTCAAAATGTTTTATAAAGAACACTTTTGGTAACTTAGATAAATTTGAGCCAAGATCCGATGAAGACATTTTTGTTGGATATTCCACACATAGCAAAGCCTACCAGATATACAACAAAACCTCTTCAACGATCGAGGAATCACTACACGTACCATTTTATGAAGATTTTGATATTCCTCATGTTGTTGTTGATAGTGTAGATGTTTTATTTGATTCCATTAGTAATGTTAAAATTAATGATTTTATTATTGAGACTAACAATACTAGTGAAATTGTTGAAGAAGTTCCAAGTGATGCAGGGATTTCCAAAGCTTATCGAACCATTTGTAACCACCCCCATGACCAAATTATTGGAGATATTGGTGTGGTTTTTTGAAGGAGGTCTAGAATTGATGAATTCTCTCACTGTGCATTTGTATCTACCATTGAGCCAAAGAACATCCAAGAGGCATGTGAAGATAGCTCTTGGAAAGTTGCAATGGAAGAAGAGCTCATGCAATTTGAGAGAAATGAAGTTTGGGAGCACGTTTATCTTCCAAGTGGTCACCAAGTGATTGGGACCAAGTGGATTTTCAAGAACAGGACCGATGATAACAAGGTCATCACAAGGAATATGTCACGCCCCGCTTCCCTAATACGGAAGGCGAGACGTGAGGAGGTCCGCTCAGACATGGAACTGTGAAGCTGTAGTCTGATAAGCCTCTGCGAAACTACAAATAACAGCAGGTCCTTGCATTGCGACGAAACAACAACAACAATAATAAAGCAGATAAAAGGACATCTACCAACAAAACACCCTACAATTATCCCAACATCACAGAATAGTCACAAAAGTACAAGTCTGAACAATAGGCCTAAAGCATGGCCGAAACAAAAGTAAAGAGAGTCACCAGCTGAGACTAAGGGTAGGACCGAAATCCTCGAACTGAACATCAGCAACATGTCGTCCTCTGCAACTAAGTCAGGCTCAAAACCTGACATGTGACACCCAAAGAGAAAAGGGCACATGTCAGCAAAAGTCTCCCAAAGAAAACGGAGAACTTTTGTGTAATGAAACTTAAAGCACAGCAGGTACAAGATAAGTACAGCTTAACAGTTCTAAAATAATGATGACATGACATGATGTTTTAATTGAATGCAACAGTTTAAAGATGAACATGATACTTGCATTGCACGACACGTCGTAGTGAGAGCTACTAAACAATATTCACGATTTTTACGATTAACTTTTATTCACGATGTGCACATGGTTTACGCCTTTAGGCTAAAGTGGCTGTACGAGCACACTTCTATGCTCAAGTGATTGCTTAACCTACCCCTCCCACGTGTGTCGAACCTTGGTTTCCCAAATACGTGAGCTTGCTTCTGGATCACGAGTCCAGGAAGTGTTTCTCAATATGGACTGGCGCCCATCTTCTGGATCACGAGCCAGGAAGTGTTTTTGGCATAGGGTTTTGCCCGCAAAGCAGGTGCCTAGCCTCAATCATTACAATAAGTGTAGCGTGTCCTACGCAATCACGATGAAACATTGAATGCATGCAATGACATGGCAATGAGCAGTTAAATTGCGTACCGTTAATTGAAATTAAACATGGCATGGTAGCATGAATGCAAACATGATAAATGTGTCGGATCTAGCTTCGTTGTAGATCAAGTGGGGTGTCAGATCTAGTTTCGTTGTCAAACTAGATCTAAAAGGGGCGTCTAGGCGACTATCATTTCACCGCCTAGTCTCTTTTACGCTATTGAACAAAATGGCCTAAGACGTGGCCTAAAACAGAAAACTGGCAAGTATCACTTGCCTGAAAACAACCAAGTTGCGATCCTGATCAATCAAGTCCGAGTCTACCTATGTGTTCAGATCGCAGTCCAGCCTACAGTCCCAATTATTTATCTTGATTAGTGAGTTACAAAAATAATCAGAAGCTATGATTTTTAGGTTGATTAACAGGCGATGTGGGGGTTACTACGGAGAGAGACTTATGTCAACAATACGCGACAGCTACTCTGACGTCAGGTAGCGACGTCAGGGATTGGATTCCAGTATCACGAACGGTACGAAACGACGGGTTCTCGGTGATAAATCACGTGTTCAGTTAAGTTCGTAACGACAGAAATAGCTTTTTACCAATCATGTTAATGTCTAGTGAATCAATTTTAATTAGGTTATCCATCTCGTAACGGGGTCCACATCATGTTATTAATGGTACTAGCACGTTATCTAGGTTAATCAACTAGTTATAAAAAAGGTTTGTAGCGTTATTATCCTAGCAACGGAAACTAGCTGAAGCTAGGAAGCTAAGCGTACGAGTTAACAACTATCATTTAGCATGCCAACATCAATATTATGAACGTTAAATTACTAACATAATAACTACGTTAAGTTGCTAGTACGAATAAGCATACAACAAATTATCAAGCAACCTAGGCTATCATTAGCTAGAAGTCACGCATACAAGATGTCTACCCTACAGATTGTCATGATAACACCATTTTTAAAGTAACTAGCATGCAAGCACCAATTTATTAAGTCCGTTCATAATCTGTTAATGGTTCCAAAACTATTAGCAACGGATATTAACGGGTTATGACGAACATTACTAACCGTAGGAAGAGTAGCTCCACGCTACCGGGGTTGCCGCGTGACGGACATCGGCAGATAGAGGATAGAGAGACATCGTAGCGACGCGAGGGGAGTCGACAACAACTCGGTAAGCTCTCACATGTCGCTGCCACGGTTAGGGGAGTTGATTCGCGCGGTAGGGGTCGCGATGACACGGACGGGGCTCGACGGCAACACTGTCAGCTCCATGCATCGGATATAGCAGCGCGGGGAGGCGTCGTGGATAGCAGCGGTGATGCTGCGTGTGCTGCTGCACCGTGGGGAGGGTAACAGTGCTGGCAGCGGGGTTTGGATCGCTGGAGAGGTCGTGACAGCGTCGGAGAGCGCTGTCGTCATGTGGCTGGGCGGGGCGATGCTGAGCAGGCGGTGCCGCAGCGCTTGGAGGTCGCACATGTCGTCGGTTCGTTGTGCTTGGGGTTTTTCGACGGAGCAGGCTGGGTTCAGGCGATGGTTGGCAGGAGGAAAGGTCGGGGAGGGGATGGGTGGAGGAGAGAAAGTCGAAGGTGGCTTCGTAATGATGCTGGTGGCGCAAAACAAAGAAGAACGCGAGATGAAACCCAGCCTAGGGCTTCTCGGGGTTTAATGTGTTGAGTTTGCTATTTAGGGTTTGATAGAGGGTGCACTTAAGGAATTAGGAGAGAGTGGAGATAAGGAGATGGTTGAAATAGAGGTGAGAAAAGTAAATTTCTGTTTTGGGTGTGATACATATGGTGAGATTCTCCCATGCTAAACAACATAGGATATAGGGTAGTTTGTGGGTAAATGAGAAAGTGTGTGTGTGTGAGGGTAGGGTACAGATAAGGGAAAAAGAGGGTGAGCCTAGCTCGGAGATTTAATAATGTGAAAACTTAGGCTAAATCATTGATAAATGAGGAAATTAGTGAAAAGGCGGGCCAAACAGTACCCGATAATTACGAGAAAAATACCGAGGCGACCATGTCAACGAGATAAACGAAACTAAAGAGATCGATCACAAGTTTGGCAACGAGAAACGAAACTTAAATAAAAAGGTCTCACGACAAAAGTGAAAATCATGACGCCTCTTCAAACAAAGTCAAATTGTGTGGGAACGACCCGTGAAATGACGTTCCAAAATAATTACACAAATTAACACTCTTCCAGAGGGTCACAACGGCATATAACATCATAGGGTTCGGATACAAGTAAGGTCCAAAATAAATACGTGTACGAACAAGAGTACGTGCCCGAAAAGCGTACGATCGAAAACAGACCGTGACAGAATAAAGCAAGGTTATTAGCTCAAGGCTATTAGCAAGAAGAAGGTATTGATTTCGAAGAATCATTTGCCTCCGTGGCTTGATTAGAAGCCATTAGATTGATTTTTTCTTTTGCATTCCATAAAAATTTTAAGCTATTTCAAATGGATGTTAAAAGTGCATTTTTAAATGGAATTGTTAATGAAGAAATTTATGTTTCTCAACCACCCAGTTTCATTCATGAAAAATTTCCAAACCACGTTTTCAAACTCAAGAAAGCGTTATATGGGTTGAGACTGTTGGATATGGATCGTAGCCTAGAGGGGGGGTGAATAGGCTAATAAAAATATTCGTGCAACCCACGAACAATCCCACGCAGTTATAGGCACAGACAGGGCAATAAAATAGCAATCACAGAATACGCACAGATATACCCTGGTTCGGTCGTCCCCACGACCTACTCCAGCCCCCGAAAGCAACTACTAGATAGATATGTAATCAAGTACAGCTACAATGAGTCAAGATCCCAAATCTACTCTCACCTAGCTCGTACGCACACCACGTGCTCTACACTATTAATCTAGTCAGATGCTCTCCCTCCGTGACGACTCCCAAAGTCGTCAGGTCCCCAAAAAGTAACAAAGATGGTAAAAATTTCCCCTACGAAGAACTAACACAAATACTACATGAAATAATAAACAAGAGAGTTTAGAATGCTCAGATCGTGTAGCGGTGTCGTCTTCGTCAATCAGCACGGGTTAGAACTTGTCTGACGTAGATGTAGATGTCTCTCGGCAACTCAGGTTGCGGTAGTACCCCTCTTTGTTGATCTCCCCTCTCGATGAACCTTGTGCCTTCCACAGAAATTGAAAGTTGAGGTACGCCTTACAAATCCTCCCTTTAAGATTTTTCAAGTGGAGAACCAAAACAGATATTTCGGCTAGTCTTTGAATATTGCCGCTGATGCAATTAAAATTGGGCAGCCTACTGATTGAGGCTTGAAAAGGATATCTCACCTGCACACACAATTAAAAGTAAGTGAAATCGATTTAATATAAATAGAAACCAACCTCCTGCCTTTAAACCTCCTGTGCTTCGAAATTCCAAAGGCCAAAAACAATGAAGACCCTCTTGATGCTTGCACATGTCAACAACAAAGCAAGAACAAAACAATTGGCCTCATGAAATTAATTGCGGCTTGAATTTTTCTCCCCATGAACAGCACTTGCGGCTCTAAGCAAATCAATTCACAGTTTGCTTTTCCCAACGAAATCCCATTTGACAATCAAGGCCGGCCCCTCTAAAAAATTCATGCGGCCACAGTTTGCTCTCCCCCCCTTATTTGATTAAAAAAAATCTGTCGGCCTTGTGCCTCCTCCTCAAAAATTATATGCGCCTCCTCCTCAATATTTTAAGCCACCCGTATCTTCAACCCTAGAAGATGGGTATTTATAGGATAATGGTAATAGGGTTGTGCCAACCGCTTGGGGATTTGACCCAATCAATATAGGATTTGATTAGGAGTTTGAATAGGAATGGGTAGAATCAAATATAGAATCAAATATTTCCAAATCTGGATAAGTGATTTGATCAAACCCATTTTGAATTCAAATTGGCCTTCATCTCATCCCATATTGGACCAAGTCCAATTAGATTTGCGTATAGCTCTTTGACCAAGTCTCATTTCTTTGTGCCTAGCAATTTCTCCATCTTGTATGTGTATAGCAATTTGTCCAACGCATTAATTTACGTTCTTTCCAATCTTGCAAATACTTAATACACACATCAGATCGTTCACAACTGTTTGTCATCATCAAACCATAAATCCTAGATCGTTGTTTCCAACAATCTCCCCCTTTTGATGATGACAAACTAACAAAGATTTGCACTTAACGATTTGCAACAATATCATCATGACGCAAAATAATATATGATGTTCAGGCACACAAGCAGGCAATCACAATATATTTCTAGCATGCACAATATATTAGCGTGCTCCCCCTTTTTCCAAGCTCCCCATATTCATGTATTTTTATGGCTCCCCCTTCAATCAATAATACCGTATTTTGAACCATTTGATAATACCGTATTTTGAACCAACAATATCACAAATCTTTCAACACTTTTCTCCCCCTTTGGCATCATCAAAAGAGTGTTCATGAAGATTAAAAGCATAGCACATGTAAAAGGAGAGCTTTATTAATTATAACTAGTAATTGCATGTCGTCATTCTATAATTAGCACTCCAAATCCAACGATAATGATAATTAGAATTCAACACCATCGTGTAAGTGCAGTTTTTAGACATAGAAGTACAAAGGGAGATACTTTTACAAATTCAACCAAATCAATCCAACATTTTCCAAAATAACTTCATATCACCTAGGATTGATTTTTCCCACCTCATTAAAAATGAGTTCAAGGTATCACACCCCAAAACATAGCCTAAAAGGACTCTTAGATGTGGGGGTGACATTGCTTGACGAGTAAAAACACCAACGCTAAAGATTACCCATAAAGCTTATGTTGGATACTTGTGGGTAGTGTATTTGCCATGAATTGTATCCATTTCTCATACGGAGCAATTTTCAATATATATATTTTTTCACATTCATTTCCTTTATTTTGTGCTCAATTTTTATTCATGGTAAATCACATCATATCCCGTAGATTTTTCAGTTAATAATCATCCGACATTCACTTTCCAATATTCATAAATAGTATCTCCAAAAGTACGACATAGTCTAATATTCGTGGAAGTGAAAGTAGGTGTAGAAATCATATTATCAATTCATCGAACTTGGCATGGCTATTAAGAAATAAAACATACGCATTTAGCCATGATAATAATACAACACTTTCTTCAAGGATATGATCATCATTCATTTATATCACTAGAATGATGCAAAGAGTAAGAAATGCAATAAGCTCATTTTTTTGTTAATTTTTCATTTTTTTGGTTTTATAAAGAACTAAAAAGCACACTAAAAACAATCAAGCAAACAAAAACAAAAACAAAAAAAATCCAAGCACACAGATAATGTTAACAAAAAAATGATATGAAGGTATGCATTAAGTTCAAACAATGAGATATACCTTCGCGTCGCCGTTTGACTAAGGAGCTAAAAATAATGAGACATTCAAATTATTTCTCCTCGTCAAATTTCCATCCACCTACAAAAGAGGTGTCGTGTGTGACCTTGGAATCCAACAAGGTCCACTCACGTTAGTCATCAAAGATTTAGGAACCCATATTTGTTTGAACTTAATGTTTTTGTTCCTATATTTGCAATGATATGAAGTGTGACCAACGCATCCACATGTAAAGCACTTAGCATGAAAATTTCCAACCTTTGTTGATTCAATGTGAACTTTTCTATATTTTGATTTTTCAACATTTTTAAGACCATATCCTAGTCCTCGCCTATTATTGCCATAAAGTTGATTTTCAATAATAATGTCCAAATTTTGTTTTCAAATAGAAAATTTCTTTAATGAAAATTCTAAACTAGCGACTTTGGATTTCAAATGATCATTTTCGTTCACAAGTAAAGTGCATTTACTAATGAAAGCTTGCTTGTTTTCCTCTTCTTTCTTTTCAAAATCCCTCATTTTTTCTTTAAGTTCAAGATTTAGCATGTTAATCTTTTCAGAAAGCAATTCATTTTTAGTTTCAAGCTTTATCTTATCTAGCTTATACATGCTAATATCCTTTAATAAAGAGGGACATGAAAGACAATCAATTTTTTCAGACAAGCTAGCTTTCTCCTTATTTAACATGTCAATTGTAGTATTACATGCAACAATTTCAGTTTTCAGTTTTTCAATTTCCTTAGACATGTCATACTCAGATTGTTGCATATCAAAGTTATCATTTCTATAACTATCCACATCAGCTTCTAGCTCATTAATAGTATTTTGCATTCCTTTCAAGATTTCTAACAATTCAGCTTTAGTGGGAGATACTACCTCATTGTGTTTGGCCATTAATGCCATGCAGGAGTGGGCTTCATGTTCCTCATCCTCCTCCTCAGCTTCGCTATCCATGTCCCACGTCAGCACTTTCGTTTTTCCTTTTGCAACTTGAGCTGTGTGTTGTTGTGGGCAATCTTTTATGTGGTGCCCTTTCTTCCTGCATTTAAAACATTCAGTTCTATTAATAGATTTCTGATCATAGGAATTTCTACCAAAATTAGAATTATTATAACGAATGAACCTTTTTCCCATCTCAGCTCTTCCTTGATCAGTCTGAATGTATCTCCTGAAGTTTCTGACCATTAGGGCTTGCTCTTCATCAAGATCGTCGTCGTTAGCTTGTAGAGCTAATGGTGTGGAAGCTTTGGTCTTCTCTTCAGGCTTCTCTCTGGCTTCTATACTCTGCAACTCAAGCTCGTGTGACATTAGGTTGCCTATCAAGTCCTCCACTTTCATTATTGATAAGTCCTTAGCTTCTTGAATAGCGGTGACTTTAGGCCTGAACGAGCTTGGTAGCGCCCTTAAGATCTTTCGTACCTGTTCATGGCTAGAGTATGGCTTACTGAGGGAACTGGATTTGTAGACGATGTCCGTGAACCTCGTAAACATCTCTTTCACAGATTCTGTTGATAGCATGCGGAAGCTCTCGTATTCTGTGCTCAACAACGCAAGTCTGGATTCCTTCACTTGCGATGTTCCCTCGTGTGTCACCTCCAGAGTATGCCAGATTTCCTGCGCAGTTAGACAATGTGAGATACGATTAAACTCAGATTTATCAAGAGAGCATATAAGCGCATTCATAGCTTTACCATTAAGGGTATAAAGTTTCTTATCAGCTAAATCCCACTTGTCTTTAGGCTTATTCATAACAGTGTCTTCAATTTTAATGGTGGGTAGATTATAACCATTTTCAACAGTATCCCATACATCATAATCTACAGACACTAAATAGATTTTCATTCTAGCTTTCCAATATGCAAAGTCTACACCGTTAAACTTAGGAGGACGGGCTATAGACTGACCCTCAGCAAAAGCACAATCAGATATATTCATGGTCACCTAAAAAACTAGACTAGATCCTCTAAACTGGCTCTGATACCACTTGTTGGATCTGGATCGTAGCCTAGAGGGGGGTGAATAGGCTAATAAAAATATTCGTGCAACCCACGAACAATCCCACGCAGTTATAGGCACAGACAGGGCAATAAAATAGCAATCACAGAATACGCACAGATATACCCTGGTTCGGTCGTCCCCACGACCTACTCCAGCCCCCGAAAGCAACTACTAGATAGATATGTAATCAAGTACAGCTACAATGAGTCAAGATCCCAAATCTACTCTCACCTAGCTCGTACGCACACCACGTGCTCTACACTATTAATCTAGTCAGATGCTCTCCCTCCGTGACGACTCCCAAAGTCATCAGGTCCCCAAAAAGTAACAAAGATGGTAAAAATTTCCCCTACGAAGAACTAACACAAATACTACATGAAATAATAAACAAGAGAGTTTAGAATGCTCAGATCGTGTAGCGGTGTCGTCTTCGTCAATCAGCACGGGTCAGAACTTGTCTGACATAGATGTAGATGTCTCTCGGCAACTCAGGTTGCGGTGGTACCCCTCTTTGTTGATCTCCCCTCTCGATGAACCTTGCGCCTTCCACAGAAATTGAAATTTGCGGTACGCCTTACAAATCATCCCTTTAAGATTTTTCAAGTGGAGAACCAAAACAGATATTTCGGCTAGTCTTTGAATATTGCCGCTGATGCAATTAAAATTGGGCAGCCTACTGATTGAGGCTTGAAAAGGATATCTCACCTGCACACACAATTAAAAGTAAGTGAAATCAATTTAATATAAATAGAAACCAACCTCCTGCCTTTAAACCTCCTGTGCTTCGAAATTCCAAAGGCCAAAAACAATGAAGACCCTCTTGATGCTTGCACATGTCAACAACAAAGCAAGAACAAAACAATTGGCCTCATGAAATTAATTACGGCTTGAATTTTTCTCCCCATGACCAGCACTTGCGGCTCTCAGCAAATCAATTCACAGTTTGCTTTTCCCAACGAAATCCCATTTGACAATCAAGGCCTGCCCCTCTAAAAAATTCATGCGGCCACAGTTTGCTCTCCCCCCCTTATTTGATAAAAAAAATCTGCCGGCCTTGTGCCTCCTCCTCAAAAATTATATGCGCCTCCTCCTCAATATTTTAAGCCACCCGTATCTTCAACCCTAGAAGATGGGTATTTATAGGATAATGGTAATAGGGTTGTGCCAACCGCTTGGGGATTTGACCCAATCAATATAGGATTTGATTAGGAGTTTGAATAGGAATGGGTAGAATCAAATATAGAATCAAATATTTCCAAATCTGGATAAGTGATTTGATCAAACCCATTTTGAATTCAAATTGGCCTTCATCTCATCCCATATTGGACCAAGTCCAATTAGATTTGCGTATAGCTCTTTGACCAAGTCGCATTGCTTTGTGCCTAGCAATTTCTCCATCTTGTATGTGTATAGCAATTTGTCCAACGCATTAATTTACGTTCTTGCCAATCCTGCAAATACTTAATACACACATCAGATCGTTCACAACTGTTTGTCATCATCAAACCATAAATCCTAGATCGTTGTTTCCAACAGAGACAAGCTCCTAGAGCTTGGTATGATCGACTCAAACCCTTTTTTTTAGATTTAGGTTTTAAAATGGGTGAAGTTAATTCAACTCTTTTCATTAAAGCTTATGAAAATGACATCCTATTAATTCAAGTTTATGTAGATGATATAATATTTGGTTCTACTAACTTTAATCTTTGCCATGAATTTTCTAAGTCTATGAGGGATGATTTCAAAATAAGCCATATGCGTGAGCTCGACTACTTCTTTGGACTACAAATTCGACAAATGAAGGATGTAACTTTCATACATCAAACAAAGTACACCGGGGAGCTTGTCAAGCAATTCAAGATGGAATCGTCTTCTAGTAAAAGCACTCCTATGAGTCACAACCCATCTACACAATGATGAGGATAGAAAAGATGTAAACGGTTGCCTATATCGAGGTTTGATCGGTAGCTTAATTTACTTAACTGCTAGTAGGCCTGAAATTATGGTATCCGTATGTCTTTGTGCTAGATATCAAGCTAGACTTAAAGAGTCACACTTGATTGCTGTTAAACAAATTTTTCGTCATCTCAATTATTCACTAGATTATGGGTTACTTTACCCTATGTCTAGCACAAATGAGTTAATACCATATAATGATGTCGACTTTGTCGGATGCAAATCCGATAGGAACAGTACCGTGGCACTTAACATTTTCTAGGAAATTTCCTAGTTTCTTGGGTTTCCAAGATACAAAACTCGGTATCATTGTCCACGAGTGAAGCGGAATATATTGCCACGGGTCTTGCATGTGCACAAGTTCTTTGGATGAGACACACACTTAAGGACTATGGTGTCAATTGTAATACTTGTCCTATCAAAGTTTATAACCAAAGTGCAATTTGTCTTTCCAAGAATCCGTTACATCACTTCCGTACCAAACACATAGATGTGAAACACCACTTTATTAATGATCGTGTAGCTAAGAAGGACATCATCTTAGAGTACATTGAAACCCAAAAACAAATCGTCGACATCTTCACTAAACATCTTAAAGAACATTCATTTGTGAGGTCGCGTGGAGAATTAGGGATTATAGATGAATCTTAATTGTAGGAGTTCATACTTTCATGTTATATCATGCTTGAACACATATCATCATTTTAATTCTCTTGTTTTGATATGATATATATTTCTCATATATTTTTAAGAGATGTATTTGAGATTTTGATTATTTCGATTGTTTGGATTAATTTACATGATTTGTACGTTAATATATAATATATTGATATTGATTTCTTAATAAGAATTATGTTAAAGTATAGGTCCTAGGGTGAGTTGTCGCAATCCTCTTGATTTTAGTCTCACTGTGCATTTTTGGACCAGGACAGACGACTGTCATTCCTTTGACAGTTACCTACCCAACTCAAATTTTCTTCTGCAAACTAAATTTTTTGCACAGGCGACTGATGAACATTTTCCAGTCGACTGTCTCTGCAACAGGCGACTCCAAGTAGGTCATCAGGTGCCTGTCCAAATCTTTATATGTCTTTGTTATATCAATATATTTTTTGATTCTCTATCACACGACTGTTGTATAAGTTACAGTCGACTGTCTCTCCAACAGGTGACTCTCTGTTTACCGAAGCTGATCTCTATCTTATCGACCAGTCGACTGACGATTGTACATCAGTCGATTGTCATCTTCTGTGGTGGTTCATTAACTCGATCTGAGCTGTAATACCCCGTATCCCTATATACGTATATATGTAGGTATTTTTGGGCGTAGACAAGTGCGTATGATTTTTGGGGAGATGGCTTTATCTGTAAGAAACATAGACATGGAAAGAAAGACAACCCAGAAAAGAGAAACAAAGATTAGAAGGAAATAATAGTACCATCATTAATTATAGTTATGAATATGGTACGCAAACTAATTGTCATGTCATTGCATTCCTTAAGTGTTCCCGTGATTGCGTAGCTCCGCTACATCTTGTGAAATGATTGAGGCTAGGTGCACCCCTATGCCAAATGGAATACACTCCTGGTTGTGATCCAGGAAACGAGCTCTTGTGCGGGGCAACCCTGGCTCATTTACTGAGCTCGTGTGCGGGGACCCTGGCTCGTTCACATGTGGGTATTGGGGGTAAGAGTTAAGCGGCCAATCAACTGGGAGTCTGCCTGATCAGCAAATGCAGTGGTAAGGCGTAAACTCTGGGTTCTGGGGTAGTGTTAAGCGGCCAATCAGCGTGAATGCCAAACCGTTCAGCTGTTAGGCGTAAACATCTACAAACAACTTGAACGTGACTTGTGAAATGATTGAGATTGTTAGTAGCTTGGCTACTCTTGACTTGTGCCCGTATTTTTCTTTAATTATTTTGGTGTAGGAATTTATTTTAAAATATTTTAAACTCATTACTTGAATTTAGTATATGAGAGTATTTGGAGAAATACATGTATTTGGAGTGTATGAAGTATTTCTTCATGTATTTTTAATTTCTTAAAATACAAAATACACATTTTTCTTACCATGACAACACATCCTATTATGTGTCATATTGTTAGTTAATTAGAGAACACATGGCAAAAATCTTGACTAAATGGATGGTGGAGAGGATTTTAGGGATTCCTAAAAACTAGGCGTGGAAAACAAAATACAAAAAAAATTCAAGAAAACCCTCATTTTTCTATCCCTCACCCCCCAAAATTCTGGTCAAAATTCCTCCTCCCATTTCTCCCCTCTTGCACCACCCCCTTCCTCCACCATCACCACCAATTACTCCTCCCCTTCCACCACCAATGACCCCTCATCATTCCAACATCTAAAATTAGTCCAAATTAGCCCCAAAACCCTACTTTTTGGAGATCAATTGGAGCTTGGAGAAGGAGGATAGGTGGCTCTCCATCAAGGACTAAGAAGGCCCAAAGAAATATTTTGGAGGAATTTTGCAAGGTAGAAATTCCTTTCACCTAGGTAGAATTTAGTTTTAGGACAAGGAGAATTGAATTAACTTTCATGAAACACCTTTGTTCTTCATGCTGAAATTTGATCTAGAAAAACAGAAACTTTGACTAAGTGCTGGGGTTAATTGGCTAATGGGAATGCTTTGGAAATTTTATATGTTGGGTATCTCATTGTTATGAACAACTTTCATTTAGATCATTTTTCCAAATTCTAGTCGTATGATTTTATAAAAATTTGGATATGCAAACTGGTGTTTCAATCAAAACTGTTCTGAAATTCCAGTATTTTTATTCTCTGTTAAACTGAGAATATCTCCCAACGTAGATGAAAGAAAAATATGAAAAAAATATATGTTACTCATATTGTAGTCCTTAATAACTTTCACGTTTACAAGTTTTGCAAATTTGGAATGAAAGCTAGTGTAAAAAATCAGTTTCTAAAACTGGTCTGTTTTAGACAGATTTGACACCTTTCAGTAAAACAAGTAGAACTCCATGCACACTTTATAAAATATTATGATCTTGATGCCGTTGGAAAGCTGACATCAAGATATTCAACCGATAATTTTTTTAGATTTTAATTTTGTCTGTAACTTATAGAAAAATGGACTTGAACTGAACTCAGTTTCTGGTTCAGAATGCTGAAATTATACCTGTTAGGAGAAAATCCACCATAAATCACATATGACAACTAAGCTTATGAAAATTGGTCAGTGAAAGTAAAACACCCATATCTACAACTTTCGTGAAGGGACCAGACACCAATTCTGACTGTAGATAGGCTAAAAGTGATATTCTTTCTGCTGTAACAGTTTTGACAGATTCATATGCTAATTTTGATTAGTACTTATCATGGTGTAGTTTTGTTTGAAGTTAAGTTTGTTTGTGCTAATCATGTTCTCAATGACATGCTCTTGATACATGTAGTTATGCAGATGGTTCATGAAATATTCGTTATGTCAATAATATTTAAGTTCAATTTGTTTATGCTTGCACATTAGTATGTTCATAACGATGAGTTTGTGATGATATTCCATGCAATTCTTTAATTGAGATAATGATGATGATGATGATGATGATGATGATGATATTGTTAAAATTTGGTTAAAGCGGTATTCAAGTCCGCTAGATGATTCGTTGACAAACGAAGTAATATCTTGAAAACTGAGAGTTAGAATGAGGAATGTATCAGTCCTCCTAAAGGAGGGTGACACGGGTTTGGGGGAAAACTGGTAAACTTTAGGAGTTAAGGAGTGGACATATGATATGAATTCTCATCCGTTGTATCACTCCCAGAAGGGCAAGTTGAAAGGGTTGGAGAGGCCGCTGGTGTACTCGTGATGCATCATGACGGTAATTGATGGTTTGCTCCGTTTGTCCGACAGAAAAACCGAGTTTGTCTCACACCCATACCTTGTTCCGTTCGGGTACGGAGAGTTACGAGAGGCCCCTCCAGTGCTCGTGTCGCTGCTTGTGGTACCACTTTTTCACCCACCCTGGGTGAAGTCCTCCTCCTTAGCGTTCTACGGTTTACACGGGTTCCAAATATGTGAATCAACAACTTATAGTAGTTGTCTTTAATTTATAATTGTTGTTATCTCATGTCTCCTTATTTTTGTTTACTTTAATGTTATTGTCCCATGGTAACATGTTCTTATGCTTCCTTTCAATAGCTGCATTTCATAATATGGTTTCATATGCATGTTTTTGCACGTTCTCATAACTAGGTTCGCATGTTGGAATGTGATTACTTTTACGCACCATGAACCTTACTTGTTAGACTACCCTCCCTAGATAGACAGACTAGTTCTAAAACTGGGTTCTGCTAGAGTGTTAGGAGTTTCTACTGGGTCACGCGTTGACGTGTCCCCGTTGACTTTCAGGTCATGTGAGTTGGAGGTTGGAGATATCAGCTGGAGCTTCGGAGTTGGTGATCAGTTGTAGTATTGGGTGGTGAGGGGTATGATGAGAGACTTGTACTTTTTGGTGTTCTTTTCGGGTGGACCTTTGTACTAAGAGTTGTGAATATGAAGATGTTGGTGTATGTATAAGATGTATCCATGTATCAATAAAATGGAATACTGAACTTTTGTTATTTTCTCAGTGTTTTTATCTGTGACGGAGTTTTACTTGTACTTCCCAGCACGTGCGTAGTACCTGCAGTGTTCTTCCTACTCTCTTCTTTTCTTTCTTTCTACGTAACACTCGCCTCTTCAGGAATACCTGATACAGATTCTTACTTATCCGGTATCCCGTGGACCGGGTCATTGCAGAGCCGTCGATCTGATGATCCAACAGCCTAGATTCATTTGACCCTAACTTATAATCTCGAGGGCGTCGATTATTTTGAGTATTTTGATCTCATCCGACTCGTCTTCCCTCGTCTTCTTCCTTCGAAATCCAAACGTTTTCATCGATTCGAAGCTCCATTCACCGATCTCACTTCCCAATCATCTGATTGCGAGTTCGATTCTTTCCTTCTCCATCAATCGTCGTGGATTTGTTATCTCTTTCCGTTGTCGAATCGTTCGTGATTTATCTTTTATCATCGTTTTGTTTGATTCGTGCGATGGCTCCTAAGACCAACGGAAAGGCCGTTGTTCCTAGACGACCTAGGAACCCTAAGCCTAGTACTGCCAAAACCAAGAAACCATATAAAGCCCGCACAAAGCATCCAAAACCTCCCTCCGACCTTTCGGCTACTTCTGCCTCTGCTTCCGACTCTACTTCTTCCTCCACCGAAGAAGAAGCCTTCGTTGAGCCTGTCTTAAAGCGTCTGTGTAGACCCATTGGTATTCACATCAATGAGCCTATCGCTGAGGCCGATTCTACTCGAGTGGCTACTGACACCCACCCCGAGTCTATTCATGCTTCAACCCAAGGCCAAAAACCTTCCATGCCTTCTCATGCGGATCCTCTAGTTCCCATTTGCCGAGACGATGCTTGTCAGGCAAAATTTCATACTATGCTAGGGATCAAGCTCCTTCGTGAGCGATTTATTGTGTTTCAGGACTTCACCGCTGAGAGACTTTCAGAGATTCTTACGTCGGCGCATTTGGGTGATCTCTTTCATTTCTCTCATGTCGACTCCCCTTGTGCATATCCCTTGCCAAAATATTTTATGCCAACCGCATTCGTCGTGAGTATGTTGACACGGTGAGATTGACACAGTTGTTCAGGGGACCCGTATCAGGCTTGACCCTACTCTCCTAGAAACCATTCGTAGGATTCCTTCCACTGGCTCTTTACCTGCTAATATCTCACTCTCAGATGTTGTCGATCTTGATCAGAATATCCTTTAAGACATGTTTTCTGTGATCCCTTCATACATCTCTTCTGGCGTAAGAGATTCCATGTTTTCTGTTAGAGGTTGGGCTTTTCACCTAGTGGTGAAGTCCAACATCTTGCCAAAATTTGGCTCCTCTGATCAGCCTTCTCAGGAGATCCTCCGCTGTATGTATGCCATTTTCTCTGGCATGTCTATGAACTGGGCTGGTGTCCTCCTTGATAGGATGGACAAGGTCGAGTTCACTACTGCCTTCTCTCACATTCCCTATGGTGGACTCCTCACTTTAGTGTTTCGTCATTTCAGGATCGATTTGACTTCATATGAGCCCATGCCCCTTGGCCCTCTTCTCGATGCTTCTGCAAAGTCAAACTCCTCTTCAGCTCTACAGACTGCATCAAAGAATAGGCAGTCTTCTTCATCTCTATCTTCATCCACCATTCCATCATCTGATCAGCCCTCTTCCTCTGTCGCACCCTCTCGTGACTTGTTGGACGAGAAGGTATCTGGTATCTATGAGTCGTTTCATCTGTTGTTCCAGCATCATGGCATCCTTTCCCTGATCATCTCAGATCTTTTGTACCATCTCCTCGGACTTCTCAGCCTCCTCCTCCGGTCTTCACTTAGATTTCGGACAATCCTGTTGTCACTGCTCCTAATCCAGTTGCTTCTCTGACTCCTCAGGATGTCTCCTCTACTGTTACTGCTGCTCCTCTTCCTGAGGATACTATGATTGATCCTGAGGTCCATGAGTTACAAGTTGAGTTGGTTACTCATGTTCACTCCTCAGCCGCTGATAAGGATTGACACTTCGTGGAGACTACTCACACTTAGGCCTAGATTTATTTTGTTAGGGTTGAGAGTTTGAGTGTCTGTTTGTATTTTGATTTATTTTTGAGTTGTGATGGATGATGTTGTATGTATAAAGACCATATTTTTAGATGTACATGGAGTTGTCGTTGTATTTTGTACTCCTTGTATCTTGTTACTACATATATATGACAACTTTTTACTTCGTCATATACTGCTTCACAATTTGTTCATTTTCTAAGTTAATTGTGTGAACATTGCGAAATTGTCTCTCTTCGTATGCTATAATATATACATGATGTGATGTGAGAAGTTTTTCTCATTTGTTCTGAAATATTGATATTGGATTCTCGTCCTTTAGTCAACTAAGATTTCTTGTGTTTATGAGTTTTTGGTATATATATCAATGAGATGCACCTTTGTGATGATTATTTCTTTTTCGATTTTATGTTGGCATCACATTTGATATACATCCTATCTTTAGACTCTCATGATTATTTAGTTACTTATTTAGCACTATTGTTGTTGTTATTCTACTCCTACTTTTTGGATAATGCCATAGGGGGAGAGAAATAAACATATCATAATTATGTGCTAAGTAAATTATAATTTTAAACTTGAATCTAAGATTGAATTTGCCTTAGATTCAAGGGGAGTAAGATATAATGAACTTGGATTATAAAATCCTAGATTTCAAGATTAGAAAATCATTTCATTCATTCATATCTTACTTACTCGCTTCAATTGATCTATAGATGCCCTTATATACATTGACTAACTTGATTGGCATCTATGTAGGGGGAGTAAGTTTTCTTTAAGCACAATTATTTCTCTTTTTATTTATGTTTGTATGTCATCATCAAAAAGGGGGAGAATGTTGAGTATTGGACTTCTCCCTACTTGGTGTTAATTATGAGCAAAAATAAATAATTGTGACTAATCCCCTATTTGCAGTTAATCAATTGCCTAAACATGTCATAAAGATCAATTAGCAATGGATGTTACTCAAAGATCAATGAAAGCATTAAAAGTGGATTGGATGATTAAAGATGGTGATTGAAGCTCCTAGAAGACTTCAAGCTCGTACTTTGGATAGAAGAGAGACTTCTACAAAAATTAATCTTTTTATTCTCTTCTAGTATGTAGCTTAGAAGTAGAACTATGTTGGAGCGCACACACATCTTCATTTCTGTCCTAGGAAATCATTAGATCACATTTCATTTGACTCCAATTCACATTTCTCAAGCATGTGCATGTTGTGATTTCAATAGGCGGTTGCTGAGCGATTTACGGTCGCTGTCTCAAAACAGTCGATTGTGATTTGTTCTACAGTCATCTGTTATGCACATACTTAATCAATTGACTTTTGGGATTTTTAAGCTTTAACTCCTTAGGCAACTGCTGTACAAATACAGGCCCCTGTCCAAGCTAAAGTTGCCTGTGATTTATTAAACAGTCGCATGTCTATCTTCAGGCAAAAGATCAATTTCATTTTCACCTAGCCAGTCGACTGATGTTGAAATTTATAGTCGCCTGCCCATGGCACAGTCGACTGTCAATGCTTCAACAGTCGCCTGTCTATGATTCCTCTGCAGACCCTGCTCTTTGGAATATTTCAAGTTTTAGTGCCAGTCGATTGATGTTGTATTGACAATCGACTGTCGAAGGCACAGTCGACTGTCAATGCTTCAACAGTCGTCTGTTCATGATTTCTCTATAGACTGTGCCCTCTGGAAAGTTTCAGGTTTTAGTGACAGTCGACTGATGCTGGTTTCATAGTTGCATGCCCATGGCACAGGCGCCTGTGTGTTCCACATCAGTCTCATGTCGTGTCATTCCAAACGTTTATGAGATTTTCTCAGCTTACCCATATTGCGGCCAGTCGCCTGTAGAAGGATTTATAGTCGCCTGTCAGTTTTACAGGCGCATGCCTTCTCTTCATCAGTCGACTGTCCTACGTGGTAAGTTACCGTTTGCATTCTTACTTACCCTCTGACATAGTGCAGCAGTCGACTGTGTTTTGTTCAAAAGTCTACTGTCGATTGTGTAAATCCTATCCGTTGGCTTTTTTTCCACGGATTTCAAAGGGATTTTGGGGATTCTGTTTGGGGTTTTGGGGAACCTATAAAGAGATATCATATTGTTCCATTGAAGAGTTACTCAACTATTTAAGCAATTCATCCTCTTGATCAAAGCTCTCAAATCCAAAAGCCCTAGAATTCCAATCTTATTCTCTCTTTCTCTCCAACCTAGAATCAAAGTGATAACCTCTAGGAAATTGGTGGTGACAAGAGAAAGGGATTTTCTCTCTTTCAAAAGAGACTTCAACACACAACATACTTGCTCCTTCAAGTTCTACTTCAAGGCATATGTGATTGTAAGTGTCGCTATTTCATTATTTCATATCTTTCGATATTAGTTTAGCTCTCAGTTTGTGAGAGTGGTGTGCTTGCTCCCAAGTTATGGGAGTCAAGGACAACGAGTGTATTTCCATTTCACTTATAGGGTTGCTACAAATGGGTTTAAAGGAAACCTCAAGTTAGGGTTTTATCTTGAGTATCCAGTGGTATCCGGGTGGAAGGGACGTAGGATTACCGGGAACAAGTCGGGAGTTGACTTAGGTAATCCAAACTTTTGAAACATTCTTGTGTTAGCATTGTTTCAATTTGGGTTTATTTACATCCCGCATTAATTGTTGGTTAGGAATTTAATTTGGTATAGCTATCATTTTAAACTATTTAAACACTATTCAACCCCCCTTCTAGTGTTTTTCTCAAAGCTAGGGTCCTTACAAGCTTCATGCATGAGGTGATATTATGCAGAGCTGAGTTATACTCAGCTACAGACTTGAAGTCCTGAAGTCGGAGATTCCCCCAATCATAACGGGCTCGAGGGAGGATTACATCTATTTGATGTTTGTACCTATCCTCTAGAGCAGTCCACAATTCATACGAATCTTCTACTCTTAGGAATTCTTGCCTGATCTATATCAGAGACCATTGGAGTAGAAGTAGACGCAGCCATAGTCGAAGCAGCAGGTGCGTTAGCAGTTGCTGTGATTGTGAGACTAAGGCCCAGAGAGTGCAGGTGGAACTTCAGGCCCAGTTGCCAACTCAAGTAGTTCTTTCTAGCAGCATCCAGAACTTCAAAATCGACACTCGCTATCTTGGCCATTATATCTAAGCATATATATGAACATGTATTAATTACTAATGTAAAATTAAAATTTATACAGAACAAGCATATTAACTAGTTGTGTGGATCGCCAATCAACACTAAAAAGTCCAAAGTTCAGAAAATAATCCGAAGTACAAAAGCTCAAAATGAAAAAGTCCAATTTGGAAACCTAGTGGGTCCCAGCTTCAACAAATTTGGCCTCCGTCTCCTTGGAAAGTGAACCCGGTGTTTGGCTTTTACAATTTAAACCAAACCACATTTTCTCTCAAATGAGAAGAAAAATGCAAAAAATTAAAAACGGTGACAAACTGGCCGATCAAAAACTACAACGTGGTTTTACTAAACATTACAGGTAGTTTAATATGCATTTCAGGCATGAAAATATGAAACATCACATGCATTTTAATGTGCAACATCACATGCATTTTAATGGAATAAAATATTTATGTTTAATAATTAATTGGACCACGTGGAAACGTCATTACCCGCAGGTTAGTTAACTAACGACAGAGCAGTCTCATGATCCTCATAATTATTAAACATGAAAAATATATAATAATCTAATCCAATATTAAAAGGCCTAGATGATCATGAATTACACATAGAATGGACCAAAATATGAATATTGAGTAATTATTAAGATAAAGATCCCGTAAAAAATGCCAAAATTAATAAGATAAAATTCGCAACCTTTCCTATGTCATGAAAAAAATGGCCAAAATTATAGCGCATCCTAACAGAACTAGGGATTGTATTTCTCACATTTATCATGGAAATATGTATAAGATGGATGCACACACACGAGCACCCTAACAGGATAACATTACAAGGACAAACAACAGTGAAAATGCATGAGTCCATCACTCCACTAATTCAGGGTACACATTTGTTGCTAATAATTAATGATACAGAAAAACTACTGCTAAAGCTGTGCTAATATTTTATTGATAAAGAATCTTACGGTATCATAGAAGTATACTATGAGTACGGTGTACAATTTTTTCACCAAACTCAAGATCATACTTCATATTTTTCTTTTTGTTCGTTTGTTTTTTTACTTGTTTCAGGCTCTAATTTGTAATCGGTCTTAATAAAACCATGATGATATGTCAAATGGAACACGTCAAATTGCATGTTTCAGGCTCTAATTTATTTTTACATGTTTCAGGCTCTAACCTCCGTCTCCATGGAAAGTGAACCCGGTCGCTTTTACAATTTAAACTTAACTACATTTTCTCTCAAAATAGAAGAAAAATGCAGAAAATTAAAAACGGTGATAAACTGGCCAATCCCAAACCATAACGTAGTTTTACTAAACATTACAGGCAGTTTAATATGCATTTCAGGCATGAAAATATGCAACATCACATGCATTTTAATGTGCAACATCACTTGCATTTTAATGGAATAAAATATTTATGTTTAATAATTAATTGGACCACGTGGAAACGTCATTACCCATTAGGTTTGTTAACTAACGACAGAGCGATCTCATGATCCTCATAATTATTAAACATGAAAAATACATAATAATCTAATCCAATATTAAAAGGCCTAGTTGATGAATTACACATAGAATGGATCAAAAGATGAATATTGAGTAAGTATTAAGATAAAGATCCATTAAAATGCCAAAATTATTAAGATAAAATTCGCAACCTTCCCTATGTCATGACAAAAATGGCCAAAATTATAGTGCATCCTAGAACTAGGGATTGTATTTCTCACATTTATCATGGAAATATGAATTAGATGGATGCACAGACAGGAGCACCCTAACAGGATAACATTACAAGGACAAACATCAGTGAAACTACATGAGTCCGTCACTCTACTAATTCAGGGAACACATTTGTTGCTAATAATTAATGATACAGAACAAACTACTGCTAAAGCTGTGCTAATATTTTATTGATAAAGAATCTTACGATATCATAGAAGTATACTACGTGTATGGTGTACAATTTTTTCACCGAACTCAAGATCATACTTCCTTTTTTTCTTTTTGTTCGTTTCTTTTTTTACATATTTCAGGCTCTAATTTGTTATCGGTCTTAATAAAACCATGTTGATATGTCAAATGGAATGCGTCAAATTGCGGTTATAATTTAAGCATGTTAATGACATAGGGAACATGATCATGGGCTTATCAGTTAAAGTGAATACATATTTCTGAAAACCAATGCCCTTTATACAACACAACCCCCATGGTGCAGCAAGAGAACGTTCATGACAATTATACCATTTCAAAAAAGGCATTCTCTATGCAAACAAGCCCTTAATCAAGTTTATTTCCATTAGAGATTATTTTTCAAGATTAGATCAAACTTGAGCATCAAAGAAGGGTTATTGGAGAATCACACCCTGCTCACAAGTGTTCGTCTATGCAGATCGAGGAAGGACCACCGCATTCGACGGTCGTCTTCTTCCTTGTATATCTTATTGAGTGGTATGCATGTATTATATGATTTGAGATCGCATTTATCATTTAGCAATCGGATCATAAAACTCATGTTGCAGCAAGCAACAACAACAGCAACCGCTCTTCTCTTTCTTATTCTTAATAATTTTACTAGACGTAAAACCTAACAGTTAACTGACTCTTTCAATTATCCCCAGTAGAGATTTACTATGTTTAGCGTCCTTATCTATATCAGAGACCATTGGAGTAGAAGTAGATGCAGCCATAGTAGAAGCAGCAGGTGCGTTAGCTGTTGATGTGATTTTGAGACTAAGGCCCTGCGAACGCAAGTGGAACTTCAGGTCTAGTTGCCAACTCAAGTAGTTCTTTCGAGCAGTATCCAGAACTTCAAAATCGACACTCGCTATCTTGGCCATTATATCTAAGCATATACATGAACATGTATTAATTACTAATGTAAAATTAAAAATCATACACAAACAAGCATATTAACTAGTTGTATGGATCAGCCAGTCACCACTAAAAAGTCCAAAGTCCAGAAAACAATCCAAAGTACAAAAGATCAAAATGAAAAAGTCCAATTTGGAAACCCAGGGGGTCCCAGCTTCAACAAATTTGGCCTCCATCTACATGGAAAGTGAACCCGGTCTTTGGCTTTTACAATTTAAACCTAACTACATTTTCGCTCAAAATAGAAGAAAAATGAAGAAAATTAAAA
This sequence comes from Scilla litardierei, assembly GCA_030789695.1. Lineage (NCBI taxonomy): Eukaryota > Viridiplantae > Streptophyta > Magnoliopsida > Asparagales > Asparagaceae > Scilla > Scilla litardierei. Next base: position 306,787,544 of record CM061142.1, on the reverse strand, counting down.
ACGGTGACAAACTGGCTGATCCAAAACCACTACGTAATTTTACTAAACATTACAGGCAGTTTAATATGCATTTCAGGCATGAAAATATGCAACATCACATGCATTTTATTGTGCAACATCACATACGTTTTAATGGAATAAAATATTTATGTTTAATAATTAATTGGACCACGTGAAAACGTCATTACCTGTTAGGTTAGTTAACTAACGACAAAGCGGTAACAGGATCCTCATAATTATTAAACATGAAAAATATATAATAATCTAATCCAATATTAAAAGGCCAAGATGATGAATTACACATAGAATGGACCAAAAGAAGAATATTGAGTAATTATTAAGATAAAGATCCCGTAAAATATGCCAAATTATTAAGATAAAATTCGCAACCTTTCCTATGTCATGACAAAAAATGGACAAAATTATAGTGCATCCTAATAGAACTAGGGACTGTATTTCTAACATTTATCATAGAAATATGTATTAGATGGATGCACAGACATGAGCACCCAAGTAGGATAACATTACAAGGACAAACATCAGTGAAACTGCATGAGTCCATCACTCCACTAATTCAGGGAACACATTTGTTGCTAATAATTAATGATACAGAACAAACTACTGCTAAAGCTGTGCTAATATTTTATTGATAAAGAATCTTACGGTATCATAGAATTATACTACGTGTATGGTGTACAATTTTTTCACCGAACTCAAGATCATACTTCCTTTTTTCCTTTTTGTTCGTTTCTTTTTTTACATATTTTAGGCTCTAATTTGTTATCGGTCTTAATAAAACCATGTTGATATGTCAAATGGAACGCGTCAAATTGCGGTTATAATTTAAGCATGTTAATGACATAGGGAACATGATCATGGGCTTATCAGTTAAAGTGAATACATATTTCTGAAAACCAATGCCCTTTATACAACACAACCCCCATGGTGCAGCAAGAGAACGTTCATGACAATTATACCATTTCAAAAAAGGCATTCTCTATGCAAACAAGCCCTTAATCAAGTTTATTTCCATTAGAGATTATTTTTCAAGATTAGATCAAACTTGAGCATCAGAGAAGGGTTATTGGAGAATCACACCCTGCTCACAAGTGTTCGCCTATGCAGATTGAGGAAGGACCACCGCATTCGACGGTCGTCTTCTTCCTTGTATATCTTATTGAGTGGTATGCATGTATTATATGATTTGAGATCGCATTTATCATTTATCAATCGGATCATAAAACTCATGTTGCAGCAAGCAACAACAACAGCAACCGCTCTTCTCTTTCTTATTCTTAATAATTTTACTAGACGTAAAACCTAACAGTTAACTGACTCTTTCAATTATCCCCAGTAGAGATTTAATATGTTTGGCATCCTTATTTATATCAGAGACCATTGGAGTAGAAGTAGACGCAGCCATAGTCGAAGTAGCAGGTGCGTTAGCAGATGCTGTGATTGTGAGACTAAGGCCCTAAGAGCTCAAGTGGAACTTCAGGTCCAGTTGCCAACTCAAGTAATTCTTTCCAGCAGCATCCAGAACTTCAAAATCGACACTCGCTATCTTGGCCATTATATCTAAGCATATACATGAGCATGTATTAATAACTAATGTAAAATTAAAATTCATACAGAAACAAGCATATTAACTAGTTGCGTGGATCAGCCAGTCACCACTAAAAAGTCCAAAGTCCAGAAAACAATCCGAAGTAAGAAAGCTCAAAATGAAAAGGTCCAATTTGGAAACCCAGTGGGTCCCAGATTCAACAAATTTGGCCTCCGTCTCCATGGAAAGTGAACCCGGTCGCTTTTACAATTTAAACTTAACTACATTTTCTCTCAAAATAGAAGAAAAATGCAGAAAATTAAAAACGGTGATAAACTGGCCAATCCAAAACCATAACGTAGTTTTACTAAACATTACAGGCAGTTTAATATGCATTTCAGGCATGAAAATATGCAACATCACATGCATTTTAATGTGCAACATCACTTGCATTTTAATGGAATAAAATATTTATGTTTATTAATTAATTGGACCACGTGGAAACGTCATTACCCATTAGGTTTGTTAACTAACAACAGAGCGCTCTCATGATCCTCATAATATTTAAACATGAAAAATACATAATAATCTAATCCAATATTAAAAGGCCTAGTTGATGAATTACACATAGAATGGACCAAAAGATGAATATTGAGTAATTATTAAGATAAAGATCCATTAAAAAATGCAAAATTATTAAGATAATATTCGCAACCTTCCCTATGTCATGACAAAAATGGCCAAAATTATAGTGCATCCTAGAACTAGGGATTGTATTTCTCACATTTATCATGGAAATATGAATTAGATGGATGCACAGACAGGAGCACCGTAACAGGATAACATTACAAGGACAAACATCAGTGAAACTGCATGAGTCCATCACTCTACTAATTCAGGGAACACATTTGTTGCTAATAATTAATGATACAGAACAAACTACTGCTAAAGCTGTGCTAATATTTTATTGATAAAGAATCTTACGTTATCATAAAAGTACTAGTCATAACCCGTGCCCTAAGGGCACGGTTCATTTAAAATATTTCCCCCCACAAAATCTTGGATCCCCTAATTTTAAACGAACACCAAATAAAACGCAATAATTGTTATTTAATTCTCCCAACAATTTTAGTTCCCCCAATATTTAGTTCTCCCAGAGAATTTAGTTCCCCCAAAAATTTTAACCAAAAATTTTAGTCCCCAAAAATGTAGTTCCATCGTTTAAACCGTGCCTAAAAGCACTATTCCTCAAAATTTGAATCCCCTAATTTTAAACCAACAACAATAATTAAAGCACAATGCTTGTTATTTAGTTACACATAAAAATTATTTAGTTATCTCTAAAATTTAATATCTTGTTCTCCCCAAAATTTTTGGGAGAGAGAAATTTCAAGAACCCAAATTCCAGTTTGAAAACTTAGTAATGTATGATGATTCACATATAGACTACTCCCAAAATTATTGTTTGTTAAGACTCCGCATGGATTATGGTACTTGAAGCAACTAACTTATTCATTGAGTGCTCCATTTACAAAACTAAATATTTCCATTCATTGCTAAACCACTTCTATCTAATGATATTGTTGGACAGATAATGAAATCATAACTCTGCTCAAATGGCTCAATATTTTCATATAAAGACAAAAAAGAAAAAATATCAAAGAGAACTGAATTTAAAAGCATACTGTTGACTGTATCACACTACAAATAAAAACATGAGATAAAGTTAGTGTGAATTATATATCATATGCTCTCAAAATACAAATTTCGAGTCGAGAACCAATTCAACCACCCAATACATCCAATAGAATAGAATTGAATGTGCTTTACTCATCTCACAACCTAATAACCGATGTAATAACCAAAAATTTTGCATTTAGAGTTGTAATATTGGTTCTCAATATCAACATCTTGTTCTTCAGGCTCCTCTTCTGAGTACTCGAATCCATTATCCTCCATGTCTGCATTTCAACCCACAGTCATTAACTGCTCATCAAAATAAACAACCCAAAGTCATTAATTGCTTAAAAGCAAAGCATAAAAATCAATAGGCAGTATACCAATTTAGGAAGCCCACCTCTAATCTCTTCTCCCAATCAGCTTATACATGTTACTGAGACTTCGGACAGCTTTAAGCATAAACTGTGGCATCTCTTTGAAGAAATCCATAGCGCTCCATCTAAAAACACCAGAACAATCAGATTTAAAACAAAAGAATAGTTTTGTTCATCTCTTTTCTATAAAGAATTCAATAGAGACTTACTTAAGGCTGGTTGCTCTCAAAATTTGAAACAGTTTGATCCGGCTTCCTTCTTAATTGACTCACTGAGTTTTGCCACACAATACAGAACATATGCAAACCAGATTCTTTCACCCTCTTCCAGTTATTTAAGGGGATAAATCAGATTTTTGCATCCTTTTGCATCTCTGATTGTTGCATACACTGAATAAAATTAAAAAATAATGGAAATTTTTTGGTTAACTCACTGGTTTGCTTCCAATGATGACATATTGGCCAAAGGTGTCGGCTTGATTTCTCTAAATAGTGTCGTTGCCTGCCATACTCCATACTAAAATATTACCAATCCAGTCTCCATAGAAGACAACATCCATACTCAAATATTACTAAAAATGAAAAAAAGAACAAAAAAGTGAAAAGAGAGAAGAAAAGAATAACAAATTTCAGATTGAGAATAAAAAAGAGGATCAAAAACCTTGCAAATGTCAGAGAAACATATCCGCATGATGTCGCCCTTATCCAACAGCGAAGAACTCAGGGGCTTCACATCCTCCATCGCCACAATACCAGGACTCATGAAAAAACCATAACTGATCTCGGCAATCTCAAGCAACTACAGAAAGATCTCGAATTAACACCAAGATCCTTGAAGTCCACAAACCTCTTAGCCCCCAAATAGTTCAAATAAATAGATCTAGTAGAAAATTTGAAGGCCGACGCTCCATGAGATCCATGAGAGTTGGGATTTGATCTTGCCGTGGCGACATCAGTAAATGCACTGTCATGAATAACAAATTGGTTCATCGCCTTCTGATCAATAAACAGCTGTTGCAAATTCTCCTGCAAACACAACAAAATTACACAACCCAATCGGTCAAATCATATTGTTAAACAATAAGACGTAATTTGCCAAAAACATTGAAGTCCCCATGAAAGCACTCACTCCAGGAGTGTATGGCTTAATCTCAGCAGTCAGCAGGCATCCACTCATCAGGAACAGTCATTTACTTATCGAAATCATCAAACAAATTAATAGCAAATATGTGAGACGTATCAATTTATACTCGTGTGTCTTCCCCCTCGCTACCTTTGCCTCCTGTAACAATATCAAATCAAACAAAGTGAAAAGAAAAAAAATACAAATCCAGTAACACAACCGATCAATAAGTAATTCACTTGAGGGGTATTGTACTCTATGAAATCTGATTGTTCTCTTTGAAGTTCAACAGAAATTCTCAGTAGAAAAAAGAAAATTTGCATTTGGAACCTTGAAGTTCAACAAAACAGGCCAACATACTAATTTCTGTGTCATATGGTTGTAATATATATGATTTGGACTCATAGGATGCCGAATAAAAATCCTACGATTGCTTAACTCTCCATAAAAATCCTATGATTTGGATTCATGTGATTTGGACTCATTGGATCTAATTTGCACATTAAAGTTTTCTCAGAAATGCAAGGAATTTTCAGAGTTTGCACATTGGATGTTTTTTTCGCCACAAAACTGTAAAGAGATGCCATAGTATTCATTGAGTGCTGTGTGATTCATCGGCATCCAATCTGGCTATAAATATTTCTAAGGATAAATTTAGTCATAGGTGTCAATATGTCTATCATACTTAAAACTCTTAGGATATGTAACACCAAAATGTTAAAACAGGTTAGTATTAAAATTTATGCTTTTGGGTTGAAAACAAAAGAAGTGAAATAGGAAATATTAGTCTTTTAGCTTACATTATGTTAATATGCATATTAATATGTTAATATGCAAAGTTATCAAGTAAAACCACCCATAAATTATGTTAATATGCATATTACGATTAATATAAGTGAGAAAATTAATGAGCTTTTCTCGATGCCCTTTTCTAAAACTTCAAGATGATTGTTTGATTAAGAAACATTACGACCATTGTGGATTTCTCATGGGGCTCAAGTTCAAGCAGAGAGCTCTGATTAAGAAACTTTGTCTCCAGTTGTGTAGTAAACGAAATGACATGTGAGATTGGAAGTTTTATTCCATGTTTTCCAGTTTTTCTATTGATGCAAATGCAATAAGCCAAGCATTTGGTTACTGTAGAAACATGACTTCCATGTTATTGATGTTTAATAACTGATTAGATATGCAATGGTATGATTTTTTTGGAATCAAAAGTAGTTGTTGTGATGAAATATATGTTAATTCTCATGTTTATAGGCATTATGTTTACATAGTAATCAGTGAGTAGTTATCACTTATCAGACGATATGCATGTCCTGCAGATTTCTTTTCCTCACAATCAAACTGATGAAGTGGATCATGGAGGGCTAGACAAAATGATGCTTATAGAGGTATAAGAACTGGTTTTTAGTGTTTCTTGGTCACTCTCCTCAACTTGCATTAGATTCTTACATGGATATAAATTGGAACAGGTTAGTCCAAGATTTTGTTTGAACCCAATCAGAATGTCTTACAATAATTATGACGTAAGCACTTCAACGTTCAAACAACTTACCACATCAACACAAAATCGTTTCTTATGTCATTTCAAGTTACCTCTCCGAAACACAATTTTACCACCAAAATTCCAAATCCTTTTTTTCCTTGGAATCAGGATCAAATTGAATCATATAAACATGATCATCCTCTTTAATTATATATCAAATGTATAAGAAATTGTGAATTCATAGTAAAACAATAGATAAATCCACGATTACAAATTTACATATAGGCAGCAACCTTTAGCGTCTCATCGACTGATATAGTTGATTGCTGCTGCAATCAGAATGTAATTTGGAACAGAAAGCATATGCCATTTAGTCTAATATGTTGTCATCAGGGCAGCTTCAAGCAACCCTGATGACATCCTCTGATGGATAATCACAGTAGTAAGCACTCATTTCAGGGGCTAATTAGACATATTAGACTAAAGAGAATGTGAAGACCACCATTTCCGCATGTTCCATAAAAGCTTGAAGCTGCTTTGCTTAGGTCCAGAAGTAGCACTATATTCAACCCCCGTCATGTCCATAACCTATGGTGTAACAGTCATATGCCTCAATAAACTGACTGCACCAATCACCTATTCAACCAATATCAAATATGATGCTTTAATAACCTAGCAAAAGGATGAACACAGAATGGCCCCCAAAAGATGCAAACATTGGCTTATGTACGTAAAGATACCATTTAGAGATGGAACATGACTACAGCCTGTTTTTAGTATTGCAAACATATGCCTTCAAGGTACAGTACCAACGAAGCATAAGAAATGGGTATTATAAGTAATACCTAGTGAAGTGCATATATATGAGACAAAGTGCATAATGAGACAGATTATGTGTAAATATTTATTATCTTAGATCAGATATGTGAAGCCATCCTTGATTTCCAAGCACTCTTACCATGATTCAGCACTACAACCACCAACCTTACAATTACTTGCATCAAACTGTGAATGCTATATTTGTCAAAATCATATCATTGTGCACATCATTACATTATGCTAGATTGAATTATTTTGCGCAACATGTGTTATTGGCATTTCATGGAATGCAGACATTATATTTTAATATGAACTTGGACCTAAAGTATTTGGTATATATTACTTTGTTTGTATGCAATTATAATCATGACCTGCTTCCTCTTCTTTGCGAGCAAAAAATGAGCCCTGATGCTTCTTCCTATTCCGTGTGAGGAAAAAAAGAGCCATCAAATAGATGTGAGAAAAAAAATCTTGAGCCATCAGATGATATTAAAAGCGGATTCAAAAAAATTATGAGCCAATATAATTAAAAGAATTTAAAACTGCAATTTGTTTAGCTCTTATGCATTACATTCAAAGTGCTCAAACGTAGATCAAAGACGAAGTAAACACAGACCAATATAGAAAATTTCTATTAAACCCACACCAAACTAACAAAAAATGCTCTGAACTTGAACAAAGCTATTCTTAAATGTTTGAAGGACCTTGGCATCAACTTGGCTAACTGCCCCAATGTTGAGGCCTGAGAATGTGTCTCCTTCCATCCCTCTTCTTCAAAGTTCTTTGATTCCTCAAAGCCAGACATGTAGAGATATGAAATGAAAAGTTTGATTAGCTCCAGATAGTTCTTGAAATAAGAAGAAATAGATCAATAAAATAAAATGTGTTTGCTAAAATTTGAGAAACATAATTAGGTCTGATTATTAGTATGATCACAATATGGTCATCTTTTAGGGTCATAATAGCTTACATTATTTGCTGCTAAGCTTGAAAAAAATTCAGATAACAAAATGATGGCTTAATGTCCGGTTGCCCAAAGAGATAGAGAATCTAATAGAGAGAGGGGTGAGGAGAAATCATAGGGTAGTGTCCTATTGCCCAAAGAGATCACATATCAAACAACAACTTTACTGAAAGACATTGAATGAAAGGAAATAAAATCTGATGCAACTTCTTAAAGGGAAATATCTGCCAGCTTAGCTTTTGGACAGAAAAGCAAACTAATATAACAAAAAAATCTTCTTAGATTTAACAAAAAACTATAGCCATGAAAAAAACAGAGCACCAAATGTATAAAAACAAAAAAAATGCTCAATTTAAGTACACACACAGTTAAAAGGACATAATATTGCAAGCCCAAATGCACAACCATACAACAAAATCCAACAAAATGAATTCCAATAAAAACAAAAAATAGCAATAAAGATCGAATCTTGATGCAAAATTCATGATGATACTGAAAATCAACAATTGCCAAACACTACAAATCAGATAGAAAAAAATAAATAAAAGCAGAGCATAATTTGCCAAAAAATGTTTTTTCTCCAAGATTAAAGACTCTCGTGATCTGCTTCCCATTTTTTGTCGGTGACCACATTGAAAGCTGGCGGTAGCACCATGATCGTGTGCAAAGACCATATTCAAATCTAAATAATTTCAATAAAAAATTAGCTGATAACCCTGATGATAAGGGCATCCTGAGGTGAAAACCTAGATTGGATCGCTGAGTGTTGCGGCCTTGAAGCCTGAACTGATCTCGGGAGAAGCATTTTAGCCAGTACTTGAGCATATACTCAAGTGCTCAGGCAAGGATAGACTCTATTAGGGCATCTGATGTCCTTCTGGAAGCTTCAAAAAGGTTCTGGAAGCTCCTCTAGTGCAATTTGGATGGCTGAAGGCGAGATCGGGAGAGAAACACTTTAAGGTCAGAATATTGCTAGCCTGATTTCACAACCATACAAAAAAAATCCAACAAAATGAATTCCAAGTGAAACAAAGAACAATAACAATGATCGAATCTTGAAGCGAAATTCGTGATGATATTGAAAATTAACATTTGCCAAACATTACAAATCACGCTGAAAAAAATAAATAAAAAGTAGAACATAAATTATTTTTTTGCCACTATCACAGACTTGCGTTGTCTGACGATTAACAACAGAGAGCTATTTGAAAAAACAGAGAGCTATCTAAAAAATTGTGTTGCAGAGGATTAACAAAATATCCAGAAAATATATCTTGGAACCATCTATTATCAAAATATCAAGTCTGGATGATTAGTTAACATGATGTTAGTTAACACAAAACCTAACATCTATGATTTTCATTAGTTTACAGGATGGAACTACAAATTTTGGATCATTTTTTAATTGTACATTAACATGCACATTAACATGGCTTTTGATATACGCTAATGTATTAGAGTATATCAGTTTGGGTTTTGATATCAGCCCTGAACAATAAAAGCCCTGAACTAAAAAAACACATTTGGTAACTAATCATCCAATTTAAAATATTAAAGTTTGGATGATTTTTTTGCCTGGATTAGCACACAAAAGTTAAATTAACAAAGAGAGACAACATTTGTATGTATAGATTATGCAAGCTAACAAACATTGTATCACTTGGATGTTTTACTTGGATGTTCGGCTAATGGTTGCAGGCAAAAGAAACATTTTAGTAAATTAGCAAAGAGAATCCTGCTCCATATATTAAGGTTGATTGCAACAGGTGGTGTGATGAAGATGAAGAAGTACCGGTCACGTGTAAGTAATGTTTGAAAGAACCTAATAATATATTTCATGTTAGCTTCTTATTTCCCTTATTAAATTAGTCAGAAAATTCGGGTTTGAATTTGTTTCAGTAGTTTCAATGGTGCTGCATCATTTTAAAAATTTTAGTTTCATAAATAAGAACTTACTATGGTATCCAGCATATATGGTATCTAGCATGTATGGTATCTTGCAGCATTTTGAATTTGAGCATACTAAATTTTATTTATTTATCCATCATATATGGTATCCAGCATATATGGATTTATCCAGCATATATGGTATACAGGAAATATGGATTTATCCCGTAATTATGGGCTACCGTTCCTATTCTAATTCTACAAACTTCTATTCAATAGCATAGGAACATTATTCAATCAATCCTGTCATTCATTCGACAAATTAATTCTGCATGCATATTTCCTAATATGACATTGAAATTTAGCTTTGGACCTTGAAATTTCCGAATATGACATTGAAATTCATGCATATTTCCTAATATTTCCTAATATGACATTAATTCTTCATCCAATTACTTGATCATTCCGCCCATGTCCCCGCGGTGCCTCTATATGCACAAATAAGAATACCCGAAGAGAAATACATAGCTACATAAGGAACATTATTCAATCATTCCTATCATTCATTCGACAGATTAATTTTTCATGCAAATTTCCTAATATGACATAAATATTTCATAATATTTATGTGAAGAGAAATTCCTAATATGACAAATTAATTCTTCATGCATATTTCCTAACATGACATTGAAATTCCTAATATGCATATTTCCTAATACAAATTAATTCTCTCATTCATTATTATCCTGCCTTTTTAAGATGTTATTATCATGAATACTAATCATATCATTTGTGCATCATGGGAACTATTCAGTTATAATTCAAACTTGATTTCCTTTATCTATGAATCTATCACAGTATATAATATCTCCAAAAGATATGATGCCGTTCCAGCTCCATCTAGAAAGTTGAGGGGGCTATTCAAGGAGCCAAACACACCCCAAGAGCTTTAACTGCAATCAAAATTGATGAAAACCATCAAATGAGATGCTACAACCCAATGAATTTTTCAGTTGGGGAGCTACAACCAAAAATTATAACAGAATTGATGAAAACAAACAATGAATGAATGATGATAGCAGCTTGAGAAAAGTTATTTTAAAGGGCTTTCAACTCTTACTCCAAGATTTTCAATCGAGAAAAATTTTAAAGATCAAAATGTAACTCCCCTTAATCGATAACTGTGTTGGTTGAATACCATTCCTTGATATGATAGCCGCCAACTTGCTTATATCACCCTTCAAGTTCCAATCAAACATATGATCATAGAATTGCACAACCCAATGATACAAAACTTCAGATGAAATAGTTGAGTATATTTTGCTTGAATCAAAGTGACTTGCATAATGTCAGATATTTCAGGAGCAAATGTTAAAACATATTTAATTTGGAGTGGAAGTTTTAAAATAACAGTTTTAAAAGTATTAAATAGCAGTTGTTAATCTGCTATTTAAAACAGAATATAGAGTAGAAGTTCAATATGTTTTCAATATGTTTTAAATAGCAGTTTTAAAAGTATTTTTATCAACCGAATATGAAACTGCTATTTTAAAAGTATTAAATAGCAGTTTTAAAATAGCAGTTGTTAATCTTCTATTTAAAACCGAATATGGAGTAGAAGTTCAATATGTTTTCAATATGTTTTAAATAGCAGTTTTAAAGGTATTTATCAACTGAATGCTGTTAGTACAATTTGCAGTTTTAAATAGCAGTTTAAATAACAATTCATGACTTTCTACTCAAAATCACATTGGTCAAGAGGCACATACATCCCAATGAAACATACTAACATCTGAAACATCGCCAAAGGACATCACGTTCTGCTCAAAATTTGCTCAAAGGCTTTGAAATATTGGTAATTCATGATTTTATGAAATTTTTGCTCAAAGCCTCCTTAACAATTCATGACTTTCTGCTCAAAATCACATTGTTTCAAGAGACGCATTGGTCAAGAGACACATAGATAGGCTTCGAAATAAAAAAAATTGCTCAAAAAATAATTTTTTTTCCCCAAAATTCCATGATATTAGAATTGTTAATCCTGTACAATTTCACAAATTCCCACAAATATCTTGAAAAATAAACACATGTTAAAATTTTGAAAAAAATACCTTGACTGCAATGGTACCAGCGAGTGTATCAAATTACCTGGAAGCATATAGTTTTGAAGCATATTCAAGCTTTGAAGAATGATGTCAACATATAGTTTTGACGAAGTTGTGGAGAAGTTGTGGTTGCAGTGTACACATGTTCAAGATGTAGAGAATGACCTTAATATAAAATCATAGGAGAATGTTCAAGCTCTGAGAATGATCCTCAAGATATATATTCTTTGCAGAAGTTGTGGAGAATGATCCTCACGATATTCAAGATCTGAGAATGATCCTCCAGAACCACACATGTCCCTGTAAACATCATATATGGAGCCAAGATTTCCATGTAAACATCCTCCGTGCGGAAGAATTGTGAAAGCTAAGACCATGGATTGGTGTTGGGTGGAGGACGACTGGTTGCCACGTGCCTTCTGCAGTAAAATCAATTAGCACAATGAGCCAAATAGAAACTCAGGTTCCTGCATATTGGGAGCCTGCAGAAATATCAGTCTTGTAAGACAATTTTTATCTGGTCATTAAAGTTGAGGTTCAAGGACTGAAGGTTGGTGGATCTTATGAAACTAAATCAGAAACATAATTAATATCCTCACTTAACAGAAACAACACTTGGACCTCACATTGGCATATGAATTAAAGATCGCATGAGAGAAGCTAAATTCAGGGCCACATCACATTTCTATTGAAACTAAATCATCCATCGCTAATTATATGGTAACTTGCACATTGTTGGCAAAAAAAATCTTGTGCATTGACATAATCATTCAACTAACAAACTAACTAATCAGTTCTACAAATAATTTGATGGCATCAAACAACGATGAAATAATAACATTAGCAACATCAAGTGACAAAGTGATGACATGCAATCATCGAATGAAAAATGATGAATCCTGCCCACAGTACATGAGGATTTACATGCCCCAATTAAGAAATATAAGAAATTAATAGAAGATGAAAAATCACCAATGTATTTAATCTTTTCAAAATTGTAGTGTAGAATCATGTGGTTAAAGCTATAACATAATTTCCACACACAAAATGATATTTTTCAGTTAAATCTGTAACAAAATGATATTGTAGGGTCTCAACATTTCTCTTGGTGGAAGTATTGATGTGCAGAGATCATGAGGCTAAATAGATTAAGATTACAAAAGATTTGATGTTGATGCAATCTAATTGTTCTTCTAAGCATTTCCACAAACACTTGGTGTGCAGAAATCTTGGGGCGTTACTTTTCTTTGTGGGATTCAGATCAGGGGTTTGTGGGATTAGAGAGGGGGAGATAGAGAGGAGAGAGGTTTCTTCGTACCTGCAGATTCAGGACAATCGATGAAATAGGGAGAGAGATGACAAAAGGGGAGATGTCGGTGAGCGGGGTGGCGAGGTACCTGGAGAAGATCACTCTCCATGGCGAGATGAGGGAAGGGGATGGGTCTGATCATTTCCCATGGTTGCTTCTTTAAAAAAGAAAAAAACATCAAAATTTTAGGGAAGAAATTTATTAGATGGAGATATGAGAGAGGGAGAGATGAATGCACCATGGCTGCTTCTTCATTGCCGAGAGAGTGTGTGTGCGCCAATAGTTTTGTGCGTGATCCGAGTTTGAGGAAGAGTTATTGAGTTTTCCCCCACAAAATTTTGAGTCCCCCGCCCAATTTTGAGTTCCCCCCAAAATTCCAACGCGAGTGTGTGGCTGCGTTTAAATTTTTTTCTCTCACGCTGTTGCCTGCGGGACCCAGTGCGTATGTGGCTTCATCATGTCCCTTCCCCAAGTGAATTCAGGCTGTTCTTGATGACTGGGACAAACAAAATATGACTGGACTTATGACTGGGACAAAATTCAAAAAAGGTCCTCTTTTATAGAATAGATATTACGTGTACGGTGTAAAATTTTTTCACCGAACTCAAGATCATACTTCCTTTTTTTCTTTTTGTTCGTTTCTTTTTTTACATGTTTCAGGCCCTAATTTGTTATCGGTCTTAATAAAACCATGTTGATATTGTAGAAACTAAAGATCTAGATGTGTACAAACCGAATAACACAGATCTAGATATATAACATGCGGAATCCTAAATTATTGCATACTCTGGTTTAGCGGAAGCGTACCTGAGTCCATCGCTAATAATCTGAAAGATCCTGACGAAAGCACAACGGACGATCTTCTAGAATAGCACGAATCAACCGTTTGGAGAATCCCTTTAGCCTTCTCCCGGTTTCTTTCCTAGCGACGGGACGTAGAAAAGACGGCTCAACTTTGTTCGTGTATTCCGGGGACCATGACCGCTAAAATTTATAGGCTAGCCTCCATAGCCCTAGGGTTTCCAACTCGGCCCATCAACGAGTTGAAGCCCAATAGTCTCTACACATAAAGGCCCCACAACCTGTTTAACTCATTTAGCCCATTTAATTAATTAAAACCAGATCACTAATATATCGGGCTTAATATGACAGCGTAGCACTTATATAATTATTTACCGCATATTATCCCAACGTTGGATTAAGATCCAACTTGTTGGATAAGTTCCAACAATCTCCCACTTGAGTTATATGCTAAACTTTATAATTATATTTCACAATGCATACAACCAAATAAGATCTTAACTTACCGTCATTTCTTTAATGAGTCAAGAACAATCCGGTCCATCAATTATATTAGCAAGGGATCAAAGAGATCTTTGCCGCAGCAATTGCAGCTCGACCCATCAGTGGTCACTGTGCTAATACAAAAGAATGACATGGATTATGAAGTGGATGTGTAGCATGAAAATTACATGTAATGTGATCTAACTTGTCTATTTCCAACTGATCCTCCCTAACCTTAGTGAGATCATAAACAAACCAACATCGGAGTAAAGCCGAACTGAAACCAAGAACTTTATTTCTGATCAGAAAATAACCTCAAGCTTAAGCTGGAGACTTAATTTTGTCTATCATATGAGCACCCAAAAGAACAAACTCCCACAAAACTAAATGTTCTTAATGAAATGACATCCATATGAGTAGCTAGCTCATAAAACCTTTTGGATGACATTTTCCTATTATAACGGATCCGTAATTACATGGTTTGTTCCGATGTGCTCATTAGACAATTATACACTCCTATTAATCAACAATCTAGGAACTTGATCTCTGAATATCTAAACTTTATCGAGTTCCTGTTGTTGCTGGAATATAAAACTGCAGACTTCATTGTCACTAAATAAACCGTGTGGTGTCTCAACACCATCCCTAATTTGCAGCATAGTGACAAAATATGCAGATATATTTCATGATTTGGATGTCACATAATATGATATGAAATCTAAAGCCATGTCAGAAGAGACTATATAAAGGGGACCATTTATATCTCTTCTAGTAGATGGCGCCTAATATAGATTTTCATATGTTCTTTGCATCCAATAAATGATCAGAGTCAGTATACCAAAATGATCTCAAACCTTTTTGACTACTGATCCTTGAACATGTAACCCTTTTGTTCTCCATAAATACCGTAAGACACATTTGGCTGATGTCAAATGGTCAACTCCTGAACTTAACAATCTGCCCAACACACCTGTAATATATGCAATAACCAAATGCATATAAAACTGAGCATACTTTAGACTCCCTATTGGTGAGATATAGGAAATCTTCTGAAGATTATTCTCAGGGCAATAATTGAGACTAAACTTGTCTCCCACAGAACTTAGCATTCATTACCACATAGATATTATATAAATTACATGCTCCCACAGAACTTAGACAACATCATTAAATATCATCTCAAAACCGAACGAGGTGATCACTTAATGAAATTTAATATATCGGTAACGATATTGAAATGCTATACTAATGCCATAGAGTCCTTCATGAACACTGAATAAAAGTCTCTTTACAATTAATGCATTCTTTTCTGTATAAAGTCTTTAAGTGATACGCTTTAAATCTTTTCTTAATACCCTTTTTGAATTCCTTTTGATTGTAAAAGACTATTTACAATCAATAGGTTTCAAACCTTATGGCAATAAGAAAAAGATTTTAAGTATCATTTAAAGACTTTCTTAATTAATGCAATAATCAATTTTAGAGATGTAGAACTTTTATGACTTGATGTAAGTCGAACTTCCATCATCCTAATGTCAACAATGAGCTTGGCATCTCTTTAATGGATTTCCTGAATGGCAATTAGTGCTTTGAGGGTGCTAGAGTTTGTCCTTATGAACAATTTCCAGAGTAAGAGGAATTGCAACATTATCTTGAATTTATTGTGTCTTGAACAATGTCAGGAATACCATCCCACAATGCCAACAACACCTGTGTGGATATAATCCTCTTCAAGAGTATTGTCACTAACTAAATTTCCCCCCTCAAACTCAGCATCCTCAAATAGGTGTGCATTTCCTAATTCGTAAACTAACTTAATAGTGGGATTATGTAAAACCTTACAAAATAATGTCAACTTTAAAATTATTCAACAAAATTAGAAAATCATTAGCATTATGTCCTATTACTTTATTAGGCTTATAAAGCCTTACTTTAGTTGGACATATCCAAACATGCAATTGATTCATTTGTTGAAACTTTATTAAGGATATAAGCTGCAATCAAAATATAACTGAATTCTAAACTGTTAATTCTTTCATTACAACACATGTACTTAAAATGCAGGAATCTTAGAAATAAAGCAACATTTCCAAATAAATGAAGATTATAATGATCCTTTAAGGAACTAGAATAAACTAATTTTGAATTAAGAGACAACCAAATTTTCCATTCAAAATTGAACACTTATAACCAAATTTGTTAAAAATAGAAATGGAAATCCAAATTCCGTTTGAGAACGGTACATAATAGTCTCATAAAATTCAAATACATTCTAGCATTTAAAAGAAATAATCTAAATTTAATTTTCTTCTACTGGAACCATCTTGCCATTGCCCATATCGATGTATCTTTCACCATCATTTGGCTCTTGGCATCTTAAACAATCCCGCATAGACACAATGATGTGAATGGTTTCACCAGAATATATCCATCACGTGTCTATAAGTACCAAAGGTTGCATGAAGAGAAATTAACTTAGAATTAAACCAAATTTCGCAGCATACCTTTCTTATCTTTTAGTGGTAGAGATCATATGAGCACTTTCTGTCTTCCTTGCTCAAGCATGTTCTCTTCCTGGACACAGTGCGAGATGAGCTCATCCAGAGACCAAGTCTCATCCTTCAGATTGTAGCTCATCTTAAACTGGTTGAACTGTGATGGAAGAGATATCATAACAAAATGCACTAGCAGAGCCTCAGAGAGGTCTGGCTGAAGTGCTTTCAACCTTGAAGCAACATTAGACATCTTCAATATGTGCTCCCTAATGTTTCCCGTAACCTTATACCGCATTGAATTTAGAATTGTCAAGAGTGTACCAATTTCACCCCTTTCATTCTTGACAAATCTATTTTCAACATTAGAAAGGATTTCTTTAGCTGTAGTAATTTTATCTGAAATAGTGCTCCTGAGATTTTCTGGAATGACAGAAAAATTTTCAGGAATAATAGCTGAAAAGAGAACAAGTAAATAATTTTAACATGTTCATATGATTATTAAACAAAACAACACCAAATTCAAATTAATGCTATTTTACCATCTCAAGACATCCCCCACTAGACCAATATTTATCTTTGGATAATCTATTGACTAGTCACTGACATCTTGTTGTAGCAATCAGACAATGACAATAATAACATGCCAAAAATAAAACTTCCTTTGGGCCAAATTAAATTTGCATGCATTGAACTCACTAATCATCACCTTGTCTATTGCCACAGGTGCGCATGAAATGGTATAAAACGGTAATCTTCCTTTGGGCCGATTTAACATTCTGACGCAAATCACGGGCACATTAGATTCCTTTTATATTTACGAAATGAAATAATGCAAATCAACAGAGCGCAC
Source organism: Scilla litardierei (assembly GCA_030789695.1). Taxonomy (NCBI): domain Eukaryota; kingdom Viridiplantae; phylum Streptophyta; class Magnoliopsida; order Asparagales; family Asparagaceae; genus Scilla; species Scilla litardierei. The sequence continues at coordinate 306,769,620 of CM061142.1, read as the reverse complement.
TTTGGCGAGATGATGATTATGCGAAGTCATTTCAAAAATATATACCTTTGCAAAATTTGAATCTATGTCGCAATTTAATACATTAACTTATACTTTAAGTGGAGATATTCAAGTCCACTTTTATTCAAAATCAAATTTAAGGCGACCAAAATTTTCATACAAAAGTATGTATTCAACTTGTTATATTTCGAGATTAGAACTGATCTTCACAAGAAAACCCACTTTGGTGAGTTGATGATCCAATCATTCTATATTCGAAATATATAATTAATTGTGCTAAAAAATTGAAATTGAAACTAAACCGAATTTAACAAAAATGATTACACTAAGTGGAAATATATATAAGAACCTTTTTATTCCACCCTTCTAATCATTTAAAAACCATAACTTCAACACAAATTTTCTTCTTCAAAATGGGGTATATATGTATACTAATGTGTATATGAACATACATTATAAAGTCATATATATAAATATACACCATATCCCATTTTAGATATAACTTTAAAATGTGTCAAATTTCCTTAAGGCCATTTGCTTGATGGTTAGTGCACAAAAATTCTTTAAGGCCTTTTAAACTTATTCTTAAGGAGAAATATATGTTAAAACTTTTTATTTGCTCCCGAAGAAAACACCTGAATTTTGTGTTTTAATTTAAATCTAGATTTAGGCAAACTGAATTTTCATACCAACGTATGAAGTCAACTTGTTATATACTGAAGTATATATATATGGTTTTAAGCCTTAAACTTAGAATTTAAATTTATTTTGCACAATTAACACAAAATTTATCTTTGAGGAGAAATATACATTTAAACGTCTTATTTCCTCCTTCAACCCAAATTAAATTCAATATTGGGCAACCAATCATTCAAACGTATGTATTTAACCGTTTATGTTACGAAATAATAAAAATTTAACAGTAAAGCCCACTTTGGTGGGATCTCGTAATAATTAAAATTATTTTGAAACATATAATTTAATGCGCCAAAAAATTGAATTTAAATGAAACTGAACTTAAATGTAAATATACAGGAAAGCCTTTTATTTACTCCTTCGATCCGTTTAAAATTCATCAAGGCAACTGATCATACTAAGTATGTATTTTTAATCCGTTTACATTCCGAAATAATAAAAATTTTAATAGTGGAACCCACTTTGGTGGAATTTCACAAAAATTAGAGTTATTTCGAAATGTATATATAACTGAATTTTGCCTAAAGAATTAAAAATGGAATGAACTTAAATTTAACACACAAAATTGGGCCTAAAGGAAATATATATAAACACTTTACCATTTATTTCCCCTTTAACGAATTTAAATTCAAGATTTTAGGCACCAAATTTACATACAAAGTATGTCCGTAACCTTTTATATATCGAAATAAGAGTAATCGTCATTATAAAGCCCACTTTAGTGGGGTGTTGATTACAAGCATTTCGAAATATATATGATGAAGCGTGCAAAAATTGGATTTAAAATACAACCTGAATTTTAACACAAATTTATACTTTGGGGATATATATATATATATATATATATATATATATATATATATATATATATATATATATATATATATATTTTCAAATGAGAACATTTCGCACCGTGCGAAAATGTTTTTATCTTTTTTTTGAAATTTTTTTTTTCAAAAATTCTTTTTTCCACCCTCATTATATGTTGTTATACCCCCCTCAAAAAATAATGGTTGAGAAATAATGTCATTTGGCCTTCGATCAAGCCATTTCATCAAATTCGCACGTTTTGAGACCGTTAAATTTGTAACGGGTGGATGGGTGCTCTAATGCCCAACGGGTTCACCCATTATTTTCCCTGGGGTATATAATTGTATGGATTAAACATCAAAAAAAGAATTTTTGAAAAAAAAAATTTCAAAAAAATAAAAAAAAGTTTTCGCACGGGCTTTCGCACGGGATTTTTCGCAACCGAAGATCACTCTATATATATATATATATATATATATATATATATATATATATTGATGTCCATTTATTTCCTCATTTCATGAATTTAAATTCAAAACTTTAGGCGATAAATTTTCAGGCCAAGCATGTATGTAGCCTTTTATATATATCGAAATAAAATTAATTGCCACGATGGAGCGCACTTTGGTGGGTTGTCCTTTTAAATAAAATTATTTCGAGATATATATATAATTAATTACGCCAAAAATTGAATTAAAATGTGAATTTTAACACTAAAAGTACACTTAATGGAAATATACAAATTGCCCTTTTATTTTCTCCCTAACTTTGTGTTAAAAACATCCCAAGATAGGCCCAAATTTGTGTCCAAATGACCCAAAAATTGGGTCCAAAATTAGCCATGTGGGTGCCCAAAACTGTTTTGCAATAAGCCCAAAAGAAGGCCAAAACTGGTTTGCAATAATAGGCCCAAAAAACAACCAAATAACCCAAAGAGCACAATTTAACAGACTAGCCCTATATTGATTTTAATTAAACTGATTGTGGGCTCATGGGCCGGCCCACAGGGCTGTAGTTGAAAAAAAATAGGGTTAGGGTTTCTGTTAGGGGGGTGGCGGCCGCCGCCGCCCCCCATCTATGCCGTCGGGCGCCGGCAGGGAGGCCGGTGCCCCGGTCTCCGAGGGGGGGGCGGGTCGCCGCCCACCCCCCACACCCCCCCCCCCCGTGCATCCTGACTGGGGGCGGCCTCTGTCGCCCCCTTTATTCTGAACGGGGGCGGACGAGGCCGCCCCCTCCTTTAAATCGACGGGGGCGGCCGGCGCCGCCCCCTGTTTCTGAACGGGGGGCAGCACCTGCCGCCCCCCCTTTTATTCCGTCGGGGCGGCAGGCGTCGCCCCCTGTTGCTGAACGGGGGGCGGCGCAGGCCACCCCCTTTAATCCGCCGGGGGTGGCAGGCGCCGCCCCCTGTTTCTGAACGGGGGCGGCGCAGGCCGCCCACCTTATTCCGCCAGGGGGCGGCCGGCGCCTCCCCCCTGTTTCTGAAGGGGGCGGCACCAGCCGTCCCCTTTGTCTGCGCCGGGCGGCGGCCGGCGGGCCGTCCCCGATCAAACATATATATATATATATTTTTAAATTGGAAAAATTAATCAAATAACCAAATTTTCATAGATCTGAAATTTAAAACTGATAAAAAACTAATTTTTATCAGATCCGAAACTTGAGACAGATTAAAAATCTGATTTTTATCAGATCTACTACGAGCAGACAAAAAAATTTAAGATCCACAGCATGTAGGCTCCGATACCACTTGTAGAAACTAAAGATTTAGATGTGTACAAACCGAATAACACAGATTTAGATATATAACATGCTGAATCCTAAATTATTGCATACTCTAGTTTAGCGGAAGCGTACCTGAGTCCATCACTAATAATCTGAAAGATCCTAACGATAGCACAACGGACGATCTTCCAGAATAGCACGAATCAACCGTTTGGAGAATCCCTTTAGCCTTCTCCCGGTTTCTCTCCTAGCGACGGGACGTAGAAAAGACGGCTCAACTTTGTTCGTGTATTCCGGGGACCATGACCGCTAGAATTTATAGGCTAGCCTCCATAGCCCTAGGGTTTCCAACTCGGCCCATCAACGAGTTGAAGCCCAATAGTCTCTACACATAAAGGTCCCACAACCGGTTTAACTCATTTAGCCTATTTAATTAATTAAAATCAGATCACTAATATATCGGGCTTAATATGACAGCGTAGCACTTATATAATTATTTTCCGCATATTAGCCCAACGTTGGATTAAGATCCAACTTGTTGGATAAGTTCCAACAGATATGTCAACTGGAACGCGTCAAATTGCGGTTATAATTTAAGCATGTTAATGACATAGGGAACATGATCATGGGCTTATCAGTTAATCAAGTTTATTTCCATTAGAGATTATTTTTCAAGATTAGAGATCAAAACTTGAGCATCGGAGAAGGGTTATTGGAGAATCACACCCTGCTCACAAGTGTTCGTCTATGTAGATCAAGGATGGACCACCGCATTCGAGGGTCGTCTTCTTCCTTGTATATCTTATTGTGTGGTATGCATGTATTATATGATTTGAGATCGCATTTATCATTTAGCAATCGGATCATAAACCTCATGTTGTAGCAAGCAACAACAACAGCAACACAACAGCGCTTCTGTTTATTATTCTTAATTATTTTACTAGACGTAAAACCTAACAGTTAACTGACTCTTTCAATTATCCCCGGTAGAGATTTACTATGTTTAGCGTCATTTTCAATGATGACGTTCAAATCAAGACTTAAAGGAAGCCAATAGTGGAAGTGTATTTGGTGTTGGTATCTTGACTTGGATGCCTCCGACTATTTGGACTTGACCCCGTGCACTCAGGGCTAGACAACGTTAATTAGCACTGACGTATGAGAACATCGCCATAACCGAAATGCTAAGTACAGTTGTGATTTACTAGTCATATCGATCTGATTGGTCTAGAGAAAATAAATTAAACGTGTCTCAATTTTAGTCTTGCACTGCATTATACATGGTCCGAGGTCAACATATAACTGCCCCAAATTATCTTTTATTGACTGTTGATACCCGAACATTATTATTATTTGTTTTTAAAACTTTTTTTGAGTTAAGAGTGGGTAATACAATGTAATGTTGTAGTGCTCAAGTGAACGCGAATGACTCTTCTTTCACTTGTCTATAGGTTATCACGTGTTCTGCATAAACCAAAACAATCAAGAGCGTTAGAGGAATAAAACTCGGCTTCGATTCCTCTAACGTTCAAATAAGAAACAGAAGGAGAGATGAGGAAATAAATAAAATGAGAGAGTGAGCTCACCTCCTCCCTCCTCCCAAATTAGAGGGCAATACATGGATTTTATGAAAGTGCATTTTGATAATTCAACTTTGTTAATGTGACCAACGTCATTTGGGTAAAATCTTATTGTGATTGCTTTAGTGATTCAGAGTAAATATTGCATATTTAACCCCTCATCTAGTATTATGTTGTATGTATTTGGTCACTAATCCAATCGTATTTTGATTATTATCATTTATTCGAGCAAACTCCTTATCTATGCACAAAATATCACTTTACTGATTATTTCTGCTCTCTCATATTTTTTTATGCATTGATCACAATTTTACGATTCCAACGCTATTTTCCCCATTTTTCTGAGATCTGTGCTAATTTCTATGAATTTTTGAAGGCAAAAAACACTTTAAATGGATAAATACGACGCAAATACGACAAAAATATGTTCTTTGTACGCGTCCCCGCTCATCCAGGGGACACGTGGCATCGATCCATACTTTCCCGCCTGCATCGGATGTCAGCCGCTGTGAGCGACACGACATGATCTGAACCATCAGAGTACAATCTAACGGCTCACAATAAATTCCTAAAGCGGATCAGATTCAAGCGTAAGCGGGTGAAGGAAGCGGGCACAGGTCCACATGGCGAGATACTGACGATTCACCGCTGAATCGAACAGTCGATATCAAACATCGACTTTGATTCGGTTGCGATCAAAGCGAGCAGATTCGACGAAATTTTTGGGCGACGTGACACAATGAAGCCATCAGATCTCTCATCGGACGGCTATGGAGTAATCCCATTTGAACTTGGATGCATGCGGATGCGTGCGATGGATACGGTACATGTGGTGCAACGAAATTAGATCCCGCATCTATCCAGCGGTCCATATTTCAAGCAGGTTCAGATGGGAACTCTTTTACAGATTTTTCACGGATTTGAATCTGCCACTGACCTAACCTACAATCTATATAAACATCGTATCTGGAGCAGTATTCAGACTTTTCGGGCTGTATTCCAATGGGTTTTGAGCGTATTTTGAGGCATACCCAGCGTATTCCTATGTGTCTTTTGGGGGCCTTGGATACAGAGGCAGATACGAATTTTTGAAGGAGATTTGGGGTCCAAGAGGAGAGATTTGGTGATATAATTCTCAACTTTTGTCTTGTATTTTTTCGTATTTGCCTTGTATTTTGAGTATTGATGATGTATTTTGTAATGAATATTGATTCCTTTCTCTACATGCTTGGCTAATACCGTCATGTGTTGGTTGTGATATAGTTAACGCTATGTAATAGTTGGGTTTGATGTTGTTTCACCCTATTTTGCAAGTTATATCGCCTATTTTATTAGTTTCTACATGTATTATTCAAGTATTATCGTTGTTATTGTAATTGGATCGAATAAGATCTTTGTAGACTTATTCATGTTGTGATCCTTGCAGACATCGTCGTGACCCTTGCGGGCACTGGAAATTAACTTCCTTATGAAACTAATAATTCATTCGATACTTATGTCGTTATTTCATCTCGTTATCATTATATTTTCTGACGTTCTCGTACCCTTTCGGGGTGAAACATTGTTCTATTTAGGTTAATTAATTGTTTCTGATGTTTTAGATCTTGATTCACACACATACCGTGAGGATTCCGAGAGGAAGATGTTCCATGAGGATACATCTATGTGTGCATATCCAGAGGGACCCGAGAGGGCGATGATTCGCGAGACACATCTATGAATCTTGATTGCGAACATTTTTAACCAATTGGTTAACCAAGACATCAATAACCATTGATTGCAAACCCCTAACAAAATCACGACCAACACATGCTCTCCATATTGGTACACTAATATCGAATTCCAAGTAGTTTTCTTAGGATCATTTTTATTATTTAAAACTATCGCCACCGTTTGTTTGCCTTTGAAAGGTGGTTGTTTCTTATCATTTTAGTACTCTTTATAACTGAAATTTAATGTTTTACATGTTAGTTGTCCCGTGGATACGTTACCTGGACTCACCAGGATTATTACTTGTTAGATCTCTTACACTTGGGAGTAGCGCTCACATCTTTTGAGACGAGTCAAGTTTTTTGTGCCGTTGCTGGGGACAACAGTACTTGTGATCCATAATTTCATCTTGTAAAGAGGAATAGTCCGTGCGATCCTTCCATCTTATAGCTTAGGACTTTTAATATTTTATTTTTGTTTTTAATAAAAAAATCATAGATATGTATATATCAAAAAATGTACTTAAGAACGTGCACAGGTATTGTTGCCTGCGCACACCTCCTATCCGGGAGGTTTTAAAGTATTTTTAATGTATTTTTTGCAGATGTTAGTTCTATATGTCAGGTAGCCCCTACAAAATTTCATGTAAAACAAACACCATTTGTGCATCGAAACCTCCATCACAAAAGATTTGCACAAAACAGTCCAGAATTCTGGAATTTTTTTGCAAATTTTTCGTGATGGATGTTTCGATGCCCAAATGGTGTTTTTTTGACTTGAAATTTTGTGGGGGGGGGTCTACCTAACATGTAAAACTACCTACTGCAAAAAGACAATTCAAAAAAATACTTTAAACCTCCCAGAGAGGGGATGTGCACATGTATGTTAACCGCGCACGTTCTTAGGCACATTGCGTCATATATATATATATATATAATATATATATGCAAAAAATGTACCTAAGAATGACCTCGGGTAGTGATACCTGAGCACACCCCCGCTGTTCGGGGTTTGTGAGTATTGTTTTTAAAAAAATTTTTTACAGTACGTACATATATTTGTTATGTAGCTCCCCACAAAATTTCAGATCAATCCAACACCGTTTGAGCTTCCGTTCATCGATTTCAAAAACATTGCACAGAACTGTCCAAATTTATTCACATTTATTCATCAATTTAAGGCTTCTTTTATGGGAATCACCTATGCTCTATGACTTATCATCGCCGGCCTCTCCAATCGCCTTCAAAGTAGCTACAACATTGATTATCTTCAAATGCATGCCATCGGCGAAAAGCCCAACCACAACCTGCAGACAAAAAAATCCACTTCAAATAAATCAACTCAAAACCCCAATCAAAACGACATAAAAATAAAAACTTTAATCTAATAATCAAACATCAAGAATGTGATTACAGAAGAATTGTAACTTCTAAATATATAACATAACTAAACAAATACAATTTAGATTTAAAAGTAGACCCAATATGAGATCATTTCTTGAGGAATAGAAGAAGATTACTACCAAATTACCATATGATTACACAATCAATCTCTTTCATGAACCATACTTATTCTACATTTTGACAGTTTCACATTGCTAATGTAATGTCATGAGTAACTCCATAATCATTTTTCTTTTAGGTTTGTGATTGTCTTGCATGCGAGAAGATCGAAGAGACAGATAAAGACATTTGGCATCGACTTTTTCAAGAGAACGAACAACCCCTTTCAGCCTATTCTTTACATTTTGACAGGATTCATCAGAGTAAGTTATGGCTATGATGCATCCGCTTTCACCATTCATAAATTTCACATGTTTTTTCTTTCAAATCTTTCAAGAATCAGACATTTACTTTCTCAATTGAAGCACTGAAAGCTTCTGCACACTTACTTCCATGAATATGTCATGAGCTAGCCACACATTATTGCAAATATCAACTTTTATGAATATGATACGAAGTAAGACATGAAAGAACCAACCCATTTCTTTCCCATTAGATTTTTTTCTCATCAAAACCATTATAGTTGTAATAGAGCACTAAACATGTCCAACTACACGCCATCGGCCAAAAACCCAGACACAACCTACAGACCAATAAAATCACCCCCAAATAAATTAACTCAAAACCCCAATCAAAACATCATAAATACACAAACTTTAATCCAATAATCACTCACCAAAGCAAACTATAGCCTCCCACCCCTAATCTCATCCCCAGCCTCCCCAATCACCTTCAAAGCAGCTACAACACTGATAATCTCCAACTGCTTGCCATCGACCAAAAGCCTAGCCACAACTTACCGCAAAAAAACCCCCCACCTAATAAATCAACTCAAAAACCAATCATAACCGCATAAAAATACAAAATTTAAGGAAATACTCACTCACCAAAGCAATCGGTGGCCTTGCCTTCCTAGAATATTAGGTATCGCTAAAGTGGCAGCTTCCAAATCGTCAAATGAATGTATTGTTCTATAATAATCAAATGAATACTTTATTTGTAAGCTTACATCTCTTTATGAATAGGTCCTTCTTCCCCACACAAAATAAAAGCCCTAAACCAAGATTCAAAACCCCACATTAAAAACAACATAAACCCAAAACAAAATGGGTCAACCATAATTGCTTAGGAAAAATCCCAATAACAAAATCATAAAGACAGCTAAGAAAGATCCTCTCTTAGGCCAACTTTGAACGCCGAGTTCAGCGATCTTGGACTCCAGTGTGTTCCTTTCGACTTTGATGCCATGCTTCTAAGTCAACATGGTTTCTTATCTGATTTTGTCAAATGAAACAAAAAGCCCAAAACACATATTCAAAAACTACATGGAGCGGTGGGGGTGCATCGGGGGATATGAGAGGCTGGGGGTGATCGGAGAAGGGGGGTTGACGGGGGTGTCAGGGTGGGGTGATGGGGCTGTGGGGGAGAGGGGAGGCTGCATGGAACTTGGGGGGGGGAGAGGGAGGGCCGCGGGCTGAGGGGCTGCACGGGGGGGGGGGGGGGGGGGGGGGGTCAGGCTCAGGACAATGGAGAGGGAATGTGTTCGGAAGAGTGATAAAGAGAGAAGAGAGAGTGAGAGATTTTGTTTTCTAAATGTTCTTTATTCCCCCTGAAATTAAATTGATTTTGTTTTCCCCCCCCCCAAAAAAAAAAAACAAACTTCACTCCTTGATTTTTCAAATTCAAAACCATCCATCAATCCTTCCCTCCAAATTACATATAGCACTTTGTCCTAGTCAACTTTTATCCTTGTCAGCTTGTCTTAGTAGGACATAATTCAAAAACATACCTCAAATGTATAATAGATATGGTATGGCCCATTTTATGTATATATGTGTAATTGTATATTTATAATTGTGTGATTACCTATATTGACTATATATAAGTATATAATTGTATGTATATATATATGACTTGTATGCATTATATTGGATGTATATTAACTGTATACATGGTGTAGTATATATAGTATGTGTTTGTATGTATTAGTTAGTTAATATGTCTCTTAGGAGGGGTAATGTGTACATGGCATAAACATTTGATGTTGTGTGCCATTGTTATTGATAGGAGCGTGTTTTATGTTAGTTGGGGTTTGATGTTGGATGAGATTTGTAAATGGTTGAGGGAGTTTTGTGTAAGATGGTGGCTAGGTGTCATTAAAGGGAGATGCTTTGTTAGAGGATGAAAACTCACCCAATGAGTCATCAAATTACCCATTAATCACTCCCTTTCTCTCTCTCTCTCAATCCCTCTTCTCTTCCCGAAAAACAATGAAACCGACCCCCCCCCCCCCAAAAAAAAAAAAAATTTTCCTGCCGGAATTCCTATGTAAAATGGTCTATGTAACGGCCAGTATTTTTAGACGTGTGTAGGATCGTGCGTACCAGTATTTTACTTCCGTCGTCCGGATAATATTTTTAGTCCGAACGTTCTCTGCTACGAGTCGACGCAAGCGCGTACCTGCTCTCGTTTTTACTGTGTCAAACATTGATTGACTATCAAGTGTAACAAATCACTTTAACTTAATTGTCTTACTAATCACAACTTGTTAATCACTTTAATTAAGTTACTAATTACTTTATTTTAATAATTACATTTAAAATTTACATAATTATCTTAGTAATTAAACTTTACTAATCATTAATTTTCCTAATCACGTTTAATTCTTACTAATTACCGTAATTAAACATCACTTGTCGGCAGCTTCATCTAAAATTTATATTCACGTTTTAAATTCTTAAACCCGTGTACCTTTCTCTTCCATTGGTCAAAACCAACCACCACAAAATAAAAAACAAATCCATCTTCATCTCCTACCTCTCAACATCAGCATTACTTCTCTACTTAATTTTTCAAACACACACGTTTCAGTTCAAGGCAGATTTATTCCCGTCTTTGATCAAAACAAACACGCCTCCTCGCTAGTCAAAAAGATGCATTAAATTGGAAAGCAAATCTGATTAAGCTTGTCCCCCGCTAATCTCTTTAAGAATGGCAACGCCTTCTTCCTGCAAACCAATCTGCAAAATCCCACACTTTTATCTGTAAACCCATTTCCATCAATCAAGCAAAACTTCAGATTCTTCTCCAAACAATTTCTCCCCAAAATCAAATTCCCAACAAACCCAAAATCCGAAATCAAGAGGGAGGAGCAAACAAATCAAATCTGAAATCAAAACTTCAGATTCTTACAAAGATTAAACCCTCTACAACAACCCATTTCAGATCCAAAACAGCTTTTGATTCAAGGCAAAAACAACTTCAGATCTGAAGTTGAAATCCAAGAAACCCAAACCCACCTCTCCTTCTTCCCTTTCCTCCTCCCTCATCCCCTCACCTGCGCATCACCGGAGACCGCCCACGCGCGCGCTGCCGCAACCCGCCGCCGACCGCCTGAGGGGAGCCGTCGCCGCTCCTGATCCGTGCGCGCCGCCGCCTGCACAGCGCGCGCCGCCGCCGGAGCCGCCTGCCGGAGCCACCGACGCCGCCGGCCTTGCTCCTCTTCCCCTCCGCGCACGTAAGGCCTCCTCTCCCTTGCGTTGTTCCTTGGTTGCTGTCAAGTTTCAAAAAAAAAAGAGAAACAAAGAAAAAAAGAACTGAGAACAGGGAGAGGGAAAGACTAAGAGAGTAAAGAGAGAGAGAGGGAGAGTAATTGAAAAGTTGTTTATTAAATAATATAAGTTGTAGCATGTTATCTTATTACCCTATAGTCAAAACTTGGTAGGTGAATTATTAATATCGTGATGAACCATGTGATTAACCTAGTTAATATTAGTTAGTTGTTAATTAGTATTATTTAACTGTTAATGTTTATTTCAGCTTGTTATTTGTAAATAATGTTAGTGAAATAAAACTAGAGTATTACAGAGTGTACCATGTTAGTATAACACCATGTGAACACCACCCTAACCAGTGAACCCCGTAAAATTAGACGAACCCACTTTAGGGCTTAACTTAATTGTGTGCTTAACTCGCAATAGTTTTAATTCATTAACTTGTTTAACCAAAACAGAGAACCAGTATCACCATTATGTAGTACCCGTCAAAACGAACCCAACGACATATAATTTGGTATATTTTAATTTAGAGCAATACCTAGAATAATTAACTTTCCGATCCAATTAGTTAATTCTCATTTTTAACACTTTTCTTTAATTATAATAAATGTTATTATTTAATGACGCAGATACGTTGCGAACGTTCCTACCGTTACTCGGACAACCCAAACTGTCCCAGTCAGGCAAGCGTGCAGTTAGTTTATGTTTTTGTGAGATTTGATGTTGTACATTTAATTGCTGACACAAACACACACTTTTTAGAACTGCTAGACTTAAACTCATGTGCGTGTGTGTGGACCCCTGAATAATCGAAATGTACACACTTTGTGAATGGTAATGTTTCTGGACATGTACGGTAAATTTTAGAACTGATGATACTTATAGAATGTTAAATGCCGTTGGCTCCCGTAGTTAAATGCCGTTGGCTCCCGTAGTTAAATGACGTTGGCTACCGATGTTACATGCCGTTGGCTACCGATGTTACATGCCGTTGGCTACCAGTTGCCGTTGGCTACCAGATGTTACTGCCGTTGGCTATTAGTTAATCTCGTCGGTCACATGTGATTACGTCACATGCGACTAGTCTGGACTCGTGTTTCAGTATATGACGGATTAGCATCCTGGCACGTGATTCAGGAAATACACTTGGGTGGGGTTGGTTCCCGGGCACTAGCCGGTAGTAAACGAGTCGCCTTCAGGGGCACTTGAAGGTGTATTTATTTACTATTCGTCTAACGGCGGGAATCTTAGTCACGGACTTGCACACACAGTTAAATAATTGAAAATGGAAGTTAATTACAGACTGATGTTACATTACTCAACTGCCATGTCAATTTTTATTACTGAACTACCATGCTAATGAAACTTACTGCTTTAACTGCTTCATAAATGTTTTAACTGCTTCAGTTCATTGAAATTCGTGCTAGTGTAAATTCCTTTAACTATTGTAAAACTGCCATATATATAACTTGTTATATATATCTTGCCTTGGGTCATCTGACATCTGCTTGCAGACCCTTGCTGACATACATTCATGTTGTTTGAATGTATGTCAGGTTACGAGACAGGTTACCAGGAGGACTAGCTGAGATAGCTGAATCAGTGGACCAAGAACTTTCATTGCACTTCTTTTCACTTATTGTACGGGTCATAAGACCCACTCCTCTTTTCTACATTGTTGTACTACCGTTGAGACATTTGAGATTGTAATAATGTTTTTTTATCTGCGTTGTTTTTAAGTAATGCACGCAAGAACCTGCGGTATTTCACACAGACGCTTATTGTGTTAAGTCAAGGAAGAGAGAGAGAAAAGCAAAAGTACCTCCTCCTTACTTGCATAAGCGGGCCCGTTCGCGTCCTCGCTCTCAAGCCTAATGGGAAGCGGGGCGTGACAGGTTTTAGTGGTGGCCCATGCAGGTCTCTGCTCATGCAAAATACTTTAAAACAACATAGATAATATTACAATCTTAACTCTCAAACAACACTTTCCCTAGAATCTTCTATCCCGATCAAATTCATTAGAAATTCCAGTCCTAAGTTTCCGGAACCCTAGTCAACCAAATCAATATATCCTTAATCTTTAATCTCCTTCAATTTACATTCCACGTTTGACCTTAGGAATCCATCGTAGTCTTTCACAAGTCATTTCCTACCCGTACTCACATTTGATCATCCAATTCTAATCCTTACTTTCAACCCACGTGATCTTCCTGACAGCCATCTTTATTTTTTTTGAATCACCCACGTTACTATCCTGATTTTTCTATCGATATCTCTTTCATGGAATTTCTCACCCAGTTTAGCTTCTTTAAAAATCTTTTACATAGGTCTTATATTTTTTCTGACTTAAAATTTTTATTTGATTTTGAGTTTCCTTCACTGAAAGTTTTTAGTCACAAAATTTTTAATGATTTCAAATCTATACTATCCTATTTTACTTCTTACATATATAGATCTTTATCTTTAAACTCTTTTGTTAATGGCACGCATATAAATGATAAACTTCCTTCAATGGACCATGATACGGTCAATGTGCTTGGCTAAGTTTGTTGGATCACCCTTGCTAGACTGGGGGTAAGTGATCCTGGCTTAGTCACTTCCCTGGTTGTGTCCGCTGGACCACAAGGACGTGATTCATGATTATGTATGACGTTTTTCTTATACTGCAACAGATTTCAAACAACCGGCCATATACTAATTTTAAATACTTTTTATGCTAGATAAAACTTCACCTATTTTCGTGTATTAGTTCTGTAATCATCGTATTTTTTTTTTAAAAAAACAATTATAAAAAAAATAATCTATCACCATTTACGAAACAAGAGCCACATCTCTGCACCCATGACTCTTTCGTCTATTGCTTATCTACTATGTTAACTCATGCTCACTCATTACTTATCCTTTTCAGTATTACTGCGTCTACCTGGTTGTGTTCACATTACCTGTAGGTTAAAATATTGTTGTTACCATTTGTCATGCCACCGTCGTTACTTTTGCACTTACACATTCACCCTTTCTTTATACATTACACACACTTTACTAATCACACTTGAGCAGTCACCAATACCTTACTTTTCACTCACAGTTGTATGTCTGTTTTTTTTTCTACCTATAAGATCATCTTTTTGAGCAAGCTAACTCTACGTCCTTGCCTCACCTAAACCCATTCGTCGCAAACTTGATTGTTACATCAAACAGCTCGTTCTCTGATATGATGTTAGATATGATAATTATTATTAGAGGATTATATTTACAGATAGGAGCAGATTGAGACGATGTAAAATGTAGTTGTATTGATGGTTTACAATAGAGCGCTCTGTTCAAAGAGTTATATTTAACATTTGGATATATCCGACCATAATAGCTTCAATAAGATTCCATACTAAGAATGGTGCACAGGAAGATGAGAACGTTACAGATTTGAAATTCAGACGAGTAACGGATAAGAGTAAATTTGAAGCTATAGTATGATCTATGGTGATAATGAGAATGAGTAGAATATTTAACAAGACTTCATAGCGTGATGGAGACGTCGGAAATCAAATGACCTATTGATATAAATAGATAGTTGCGTCTAAGTTGTTTTGGATAAGATACAATAATAAATAATGAGATGTGATTTACTAATTTATTAATTAGGGTGTGTAAACTTATGAGTTGTCACGATAAAGAATGAGTTGAGAGTCTGATAAATGTTGATGATAAATGGTGATGTATATTAGGCGTATTTGTATTTGGCATCTTTGTGATTGGTATATCACCATTATATCAATGGATTAAAATAAGAATAAGATTAGCATTGGGATTCGTAGATAGCACAATTAAAGTACTACAAGTTCGGATACATTACGGATGAGACAACCAATGAGAACGTGCAGCTTTTTTTGGAGAACTTAGGTATAGAGGATATCGTGCATTAAAAATTCCCCAAGATGATGTTACTGTTTTAATAGCAATGATGAGCAAAGGAGTAAGGAAATTTGTAGAAGCATTGATTAAGGATAGTTGGTATTTTCATTTCTTAGGTTGCATTGTTTAAAGTATGAATTGTTTAAGACAAAAAAAAAATTATGAGATTTATAAAAAAAGGGTAATGTATTAGCCCTGTGTTTAAGTTCATGTGCTTATAGTAGTAACATTATTTGGTGACGAGACGAGAAGTACAGATTTATTTTAGTAACACTTGCTTGGGTTTATGAGTTTAGCAACCTGGGTGTTAGAATTTTGAGGTGGTTGTTAAGAGGATATGTATATATACATTACTATTTTTCTCACCCTCATCTCTGCACCTCTTGGATAGCCGTTCTCAGACTTTTCTCTTGCCCACTAATTGTTAAGGAGATTGACGGTGCGTAGTCATCCGAACTTTTTAACCACATCACTTGTGCCTTTTCATAACCGAGTTCATTTTTCGTCTCGAAGTATTTCAGGTCATATTTGTTTCATGCTCGTTAGTTGATAAGAATTCCGAGGACGGAATTTTTTTTAAGGTGGGTAGAATGTAACGGCCAGTATTTTTAGACGTGTGTAGGATCGTGCGTACCAGTATTTTACTTCCGTCGTCCGGATAATATTTTTAGTCCGAACGTTCTCTGCTACGAGTCGACGCAAGCGCGTACCTGCTCTCGTTTTTACTGTGTCAAACATTGATTGACTATCAAGTGTAACAAATCACTTTAACTTAATTGTCTTACTAATCACAACTTGTTAATCACTTTAATTAAGTTACTAATTACTTTATTTTAATAATTACATTTAAAATTTACATAATTATCTTAGTAATTAAACTTTACTAATCATTAATTTTCCTAATCACGTTTAATTCTTACTAATTACCGTAATTAAACATCACTTGTCGACAGCTTCATCTAAAATTTATATTCACGTTTTAAATTCTTAAACCCGTGTACCTTTCTCTTCCATTGGTCAAAACCAACCACCACAAAATAAAAAACAAATCCATCTTCATCTCCTACCTCTCAACATCAGCATTACTTCTCTACTTAATTTTTCAAACACACACGTTTCAGTTCAAGGCAGATTTATTCCCGTCTTTGATCAAAACAAACACGCCTCCTCGCTAGTCAAAAAGATGCATTAAATTGGAAAGCAAATCTGATTAAGCTTGTCCCCCGCTAATCTCTTTAAGAACGGCAACGTCTTCTTCCTGCAAACCAATCTGCAAAATCCCACACTTTTATCTGTAAACCCATTTCCATCAATCAAGCAAAACTTCAGATTCTTCTCCAAACAATTTCTCCCCAAAATCAAATTCCCAACAAACCCAAAATCCGAAATCAAGAGGGAGGAGCAAACAAATCAAATCTGAAATCAAAACTTCAGATTCTTACAAAGATTAAACCCTCTACAACAACCCATTTCAGATCCAAAACAGCTTTTGATTCAAGGCAAAAACAACTTCAGATCTGAAGTTGAAATCCAAGAAACCCAAACCCACCTCTCCTTCTTCCCTTTCCTCCTCCCTCATCTCCTCACCTGCGCATCACCGGAGACCGCCCACGCGCGCGCTGCCGCAACCCGCCGCCGACCGCCTGAGGGGAGCCGCCGCCGCTCCTGATCCGTGCGCGCCGCCGCCTGCACAGCGCGCGCCGCCGCCGGAGCCGCCTGCCGGAGCCACCGACGCCGCCGGCCTTGCTCCTCTTCCCCTCCGCGCACGTAAGGCCTCCTCTCCCTTGCGTTGTTCCTTGGTTGCTGTCAAGTTTCAAAAAAAAGAGAAACAAAGAAAAAAAGAACTGAGAACAGGGAGAGGGAAAGACTAAGAGAGTAAAGAGAGAGAGAGGGAGAGTAATTGAAAAGTTGTTTATTAAATAATATAAGTTGTAGCATGTTATCTTATTACCCTATAGTCAAAACTTGGTAGGTGAATTATTAATATCGTGATGAACCATGTGATTAACCTAGTTAATATTAGTTAGTTGTTAATTAGTATAATTTAACTGTTAATGTTTATTTCAGCTTGTTATTTGTAAATAATGTTAGTGAAATAAAACTAGAGTATTACAGAGTGTACCATGTTAGTATAACACCATGTGAACACCACCCTAACCAGTGAACCCCGTAAAATTAGACGAACCCACTTTAGGGCTTAACTTAATTGTGTGCTTAACTCGCAATAGTTTTAATTCATTAACTTGTTTAACCAAAACAGAGAACCAGTATCACCATTATGTAGTACCCGTCAAAACGAACCCAACGACATATAATTTGGTATATTTTAATTTAGAGCAATACCTAGAATAATTAACTTTCCGATCCAATTAGTTAATTCTCATTTTTAACACTTTTCTTTAATTATAATAAATGTTATTATTTAATGACGCAGATACGTTGCGAACGTTCCTACCGTTACTCGGACAACCCAAACTGTCCCAGTCAGGCAAGCGTGCAGTTAGTTTATGTTTTTGTGAGATTTGATGTTGTACATTTAATTGCTGACACAAACACACACTTTTTAGAACTGCTAGACTTAAACTCGTGTGCGTGTGTGTGGACCCCTGAATAATCGAAATGTACACACTTTGTGAATGGTAATGTTTCTGGACATGTACGGTAAATTTTAGAACTGATGATACTTATAGAATGTTAAATGCCGTTGGCTCCCGTAGTTAAATGCCGTTGGCTCCCGTAGTTAAATGCCGTTGGCTACCGATGTTACATGCCGTTGGCTACCAGTTACCGTTGGCTACCAGATGTTACTGCCGTTGGCTATTAGTTAATCTCGTCGGTCACATGTGATTACGTCACATGCGACTAGTCTGGACTCGTGTTTCAGTATATGACGGATTAGCATCCTGGCACGTGATTCAGGAAATACACTTGGGTGGGGTTGGTTCCCGGGCACTAGCCGGTAGTAAACGAGTCGCCTTCGGGGGCACTTGAAGGTGTATTTATTTACTATTCGTCTAACGGCGGGAATCTTAGTCACGGACTTGCACACACAGTTAAATAATTGAAAATGGAAGTTAATTACAGACTGATGTTACATTACTCAACTGCCATGTCAATTTTTATTACTGAACTACCATGCTAATGAAACTTACTGCTTTAACTGCTTCATAAATGTTTTAACTGCTTCAGTTCATTGAAATTCGTGCTAGTGTAAATTCCTTTAACTATTGTAAAACTGCCATATATATAACTTGTTATATATATCTTGCCTTGGGTCATCTGACATCTGCTTGCAGACCCTTGCTGACATACATTCATGTTGTTTGAATGTATGTCAGGTTACGAGACAGGTTACCAGGAGGACTAGCTGAGATAGCTGAATCAGTGGACCAAGAACTTTCATTGCACTTCTTTTCACTTATTGTACGGGTCATAAGACCCACTCCTCTTTTCTACATTGTTGTACTACCGTTGAGACATTTGAGATTGTAATAATGTTTTTTTATCTGCGTTGTTTTTAAGTAATGCAAGCAAGAACCTGCGGTATTTCACACAGACGCTTATTGTGTTAAGTCAAGGAAGAGAGAGAGAAAAGCAAAAGTACCTCCTCCTTACTTGCATAAGCGGGCCCGTTCGCGTCCTCGCTCTCAAGCCTAATGGGAAGTGGGGCGTGACAGTCTAGAAAAGAGAGGAAGCAGAAAGAAAAAGAAGAGGAAAAGAGGGGAACGAAACCCTAACTCAATCCCTTCTCCTTGACCTTCATTTCCCCCATTTTCTTTCAAACTCCATGGACAAAAACATTCCTAAAACATCAACTGGCCGAACCCATATCTATGTTTTCCTTCATCTCTTCAAACCCTAACTACATCTCTCTCCCCCTTCTCTTTTATCCTTGGAGGTAGCTAATGGAAGTGGAGGAAGTTTAGAGCTAAAGATGGGTGAGTTCTAGAGGAGAGTACACTTTTTGGAGCCATAGAAGCTAGAGGGGGAACCTTAGGAATTCTTATGGATGAAATTCATGGCTAAACATCAATTTTGGGTGGGATTCCTCAACTTCTCATTTCAGATTATTTTCATACCATTTTCATAATTGACATGCCTTAGTTATAATTGCAATGTTATGTTTATAATTGTCATTCTGTGAAATGTTAAGAGGTAATCTCATGTCATAGCTTAATTGTTATGCTTACATCTTGTGTTAAATTATAAAAATATGATATGTCAGTTGCTGCTAAATTTTGGGTCTTGTGGTTGCATATGAAAGAATTCCCTATGAAGTAATCTTTATGTTGTCATAATCATGTAATTGTACACTTTAAATATTTAAGAAAGAGCCTCTTACCATGATGCTACAACTTGGCCATGGGCCTATTATTGAGTTTATGAAATTGTTATGAGAATAAAGAAAGGCAAGGAAAAGGAAAAATGTTGTGGAATGGTTGTGTCATTGGAATTTAGTTTAATACTAAAGTAGCTTGGTGTGGAATTTTAATACCACACATATGTGGGCGTAAATGAATGCATGACATGGATTTATAGGGTTATATGTGATGGAAAAGGGGTTCACAAAGAGATGCATGACCCTATATGAGTGGAAAGGAAAATAAATGAAAAATAAATATGACGCCTTGTCATGATGGCCCACCCATGTGTGTATGGTATTATTATTTCATACTCTTGCTTAATACAACTTGTAATGATATAATGCAAAGAATGATCCCATTTGATGTGATAATTTTTGAATTGTTATCACCTCTCTTTAGTTATGCAAGTCATCGTGCCTTCATGTTTCTCACTCCATAATTGTTACTTACTTTATAATTAGTGTCCTTATGTCTCTTTTATGTTCTATGTCATGATGTGGTATCATGTTACTCCTATGTCATACATGTTTCTTTCATGTTTTATTTATATTATGTCACCATGCCATACTATGTAGCATTTGCATAAACATGTTAATAATGTACCATGAGATTGTGAATCCTACTTGGATATGCTTTGACGTGCTCCTCCCGTGGGTTTTCGGGTGTTAGTAGTCTTGCAAGTGCGTTGGGTGTTGGAGGTTGGAGTTATTGGTGTTTGAGTTTTGAAGGTTGTGCTAGTGAGATATTTTTGTACTTGAGAGAGTGTGATTCATTCTTGTATGATACACTCTTAATGATGTAATTGATTTCTTCATATATGAATGTACTATTACTTGTTTTTTGTCTTTAATTATTTTTCTCTGGCTTTGTATTATTGGAGCATTACGTGTACTTCCTAGCACATGCGCAGTGGCCTGCGGGTTCTATCATATTTCTTTTTCATCATTCCTATGTAACACTCGCTACTCTGGGATCACCTAGGACAGATTCGTACTTCCTGGGTATCCTGAGGAGCGGGTCGTTACAGTAATCCTACTTGGACACGCTTTGATGTGCTCCTCCCATAGTTTTTCAGGTGTTAGTAGTCTTGCAAGTGCAGTTTAGTGTTGGAGGTTGGAGTTATTGGTGTGTGAGTTTTGAGGGTTGTACTAGGGAGATATTATTGTATGTGAGAGAGAGTGATTCATTCTTGTATGATACAATCTTTTATGATGTAATTGATTTCTTTATATAAGAATGTACTTTTACTTGTTGTTTAGTCTTAATTACTGTTCTCTGGTATTGTATTATTGGATTATTACGCACTTCCCAGCACGTGCGCAATGGCCTACGGGTTCTGTCATATTTCTTTTTCCTCATTCCTACGTAACACTCACTACTCTGGGATCACTTGGGACAGATTCGTACTTCCTGGGTATCTTGGGGAGCGGGTCGTTACATTTGGTGGCTCAGTCTAGACTCTAGGTTGTCATATGTCATATTTCATGTAATACCATGTTTTGTTAATTCTAATATGCTTTCATGTTGCTATGGTCCATGGGAGATATGACATGTTGATATGCCATGGATTTATATTTTGTTAGTAAAGTGTTGTGATATAACCATGTTAGTAGCTTCATTATTAGTAACTTGTCATATGTCATATGGCATGCCATTCCATGCTATTCCATGCTAGTAGTAATGTTGTACATGCATAAACTATGATGTTGCCCATGTTCATGATAATGTTACTTATGCTCAAGCCATGGAAGCATATTGCGCTATAATGTTATCCTTACGAGAATGTGATACAATGTTCGTTTTATGAGATTGTGTTGCGATGTTTGTTGTTTAATCACGACATCGCCGAAATAATGATAAAAAGGAAATGGAAAAGTTAATGGGATAATTGAGACCGCCAAATATGGAAATGAGGAATTTATTTATAAACTGAGAGTAAGGAAATGAGTGTAAACAACAGCATGGAATTCTCGGTCTATCTCAAGATAAGTGAGATTCTAGGCAGTGGGTTTTTGGGGGAAACACATGTAAAAAGTAAGCCTTAAGGAGCAGACACAGCTGATGTTCCCACTTGCACTCCTGAGTGAGGTAGTTTGCTAATTGTGGACATAGCTTGATTCTCACTCGCGCTCCCGTAAGAGGGAGTTGGCTAGAGTTAGAGAGGCCAGTGGTGTACTCGTGATGCACCATATGGTAATTGTTGGTTTTCTCCATTTGTCCTGAAAAAACCAAGAATCGTCTCACTCCCGTAGGGGGAGTTACAAGAGGCCCCTCCAGTACTCGTGTCGCTGGTTGAGGTATCACTTTTCACCTACCCTAGGTGAAGTACAGCTCCTTAGGGTCATATAATTTACTCGGGTTTCCAAATCACACTTATAACTGAATAGTCATTGAATAATAATGTTTAAAAGAAATTTCCTTAAGTTATTATCTCTGGTTGTTCATTTATCGTGGGTCTGTTTCCTTTTTACATATCAGTTTTGCAGTATTTTCATTTACGTTCAGTACATGATTGGGATTTTCCTGCTTTATATTTATTCATTTATTTTGTTGTAATGATTATTACCATTAGCTAGACCTTTGATTTGGTCGTACAGTTCTGACACTAGCCATCTACCTAGTATTGTAAGAATTTCCTACTTGGTCACACGTTGACATGTCCCAGTTACTTTTTCAGGTTTATGACCAGTGCAGCCAGAGAAGATTTCACTCAGGAGTTTACCTAGAATTCGAGGTAGAATTGGAGCCATAGAAAATGATTTGTACAGTTGGTCTTCCGGGGGTAGTCTAGGGACTGAGTTGTACCAGGCATGGACATTTTTGTCTTTGTGGTTTTCTTTTTTTGGGATTCCTCCCTTGTTCCCTTTGAACCCCGATATAGATGATGATGTATGATATACTCCATGTAATAATGTAATAAAATGATGATTTTGTTCTTTTCTATAGTGTGTTTCTCTATGTTGTTCATGTGTTGAGTTTGGACATCGTCAGTACTTCCCAGCACATGTGTAGTGGCCTGCAGAGTTTTCTGTTTCGAGCAGTACTTCACTTCTCTCTATCTCTCTTTGTCTTTCTTCTTCACACCTGCTACTCTGGGAATACCTAAGATGGATTCATACTTCTTGAGTATCCTGTGGAGCGAGCCGTGATAATTAGCCCTCAAGAAGTCTATCAACTGCTCTCTCAGATCAGGAGGATGCCATGATCTAATGGTGACAGTCCTCCCTTCTCCGCTAGGCAACGATATTGACTCGGTTTCTTCAACCGAAGCCGGCCTTTGGTTTGTCGGATCCCTGGTATCATCGATGAGCTCGTCTGAGGTTACTTGTTCCGCCTTTCTGATTGCAGCGGATAGGAGATAGCAGATCTGGCATGCATCTGATTTCCTCTCACTTATCTGACCCTCGAGGTGTCTAAAACTTGACCATCTGGTGAAAAGAAGAGACGACCGCTTCCATTGAATTAAGAATCGGTCGACCTATAATCCCGTTATTGACCAAATTGATCATAACCACCATAAATGATGTCATTCATGTCACCTAGTGAGGGGATTGCCCGAGTATGACCGGTAACACGAGCATACTAGCAACAGGAGCAGAATGGCCCGTGAAGCCGACGAGAGGTCTGGGGGCATTCCCTCAACTTCGATGAGGCTAACCCATCTTCTCGAGTGTGGTCAAGAAAAGGAATTCACATGAACTTCCCGTGTCAACGAGTAATTATCTGACCTCGACTATATCGACGATAGTGCTGATGACGTCGGTGTCGTCATCCGACAGCTCTACACCCTCAAAATCCTTATCTGAGAATGATATTGGGGGCGTCGAGTTCCTTGGTTGCTTTCGTCCGACAACCGCTATCATCACCTGCCTGGCGTTGTGGCTCTGTATGGTGGCAGAGAAAGCGCGAGGAGAAGGTCTGCCAAATGTCATGTTTAGTACATCGATATTCGGTTGAGTTGAGAGGTCCTCTGCGAAGGAATCAGGTTTCTTCATGTTTTGATCGATGTGATGAGTCGACATGGTCTATCTGCATGGTGGAGACAGGAATGTAGACTCTAATTCCCATAAACGGTGCCAACTGTAGAAGGTTGGGTTCCGGTTAACAGTAAAGTGGATGACTTAGATGCCTCGAGTCGACTTGTATCCTCGTCAGCTGGAATGATCTGGCCCATGTGCTAGGTAGCTCGGGTCTGGACGGAGGCAACCGACATACTTAGATAAAGATCAACCTAGTTCAGAGTCGCTCCGAACTACTTAAAGGATCACATGTCAAGCGATCTGTACCACCTGAAATCGTTAGGGGGTGTCAGATCTGGGTTCTGACCCAAATCCCCTCCGATACTTAAATTAGTAGGGAACTTAAGAGAGACCCGAGGTAGGTGATCCTTTATGTTGGTGATGGCTTGTCGAGTCAATGAGGAAGAAATGTGTAGTGGAAAATAAAGGATAGGTGCTGTCAGAATACCTAGCACTTAGCATCCCTCTTAACCCTATGTTTCTTTGAGGTTTAGCCATTTTATAGATGGAGTCGTCCCCTCGGTCTTGTTGACGAATAACCGCTTCGCCCTGATAATGGCACCTAAATTCCTCTATTTCAGGTATAATGGGTGTCTAACCATTACGCTATTACTGAGCCCATTTACCCACCTCTTCTTAGAGACGTGTGATCATAATGGGCATGCTGCGAACTGCCATTGACCAGGTAAACAACTGGGTATTTACATGGGCTCGTTGGGCTTGATGGGCCGCTTCGCCCTACTTGGCGGGCCTTGCTTATATGTGCGTTAAGATCCCTTCTGGCTTTGAGAGCCGGCCTAATGATGTAACATCTTCAATTTAAGTTAGCATGTATAATATATATTACGAAGGAGCGTGTCGTCTATGAATTAAAGCCAACACTTAGTTCTTTTTTTCCCTTTTATATTTATTTTTCTGAGAGCATATCTCACGTGAGCATCGGATGGTGTTAAGAAAGTACTCATTGGTGTTCATGTGCGTAGATTAAAGAAGGAATGCCGTGCTATGTGGTCTTCTTATTCCTCTTGGTTCATATTGTTGAGTACGTATCTATTATGGAATTTGAGATCTCATTCTGAAATCCCAAAATCTAACTTGAGTTCATATTGTCAGCAACCTCTGACGTGTTGCAACTCATCCCTCTACATTTTTTACTTTGCAAGATGGTTAGTTTGGGCTTAACAAGACCTTGCAGAAACTCGCCCCATTGAAAGCCAAATCGATGATATCCTATATAGTGTATTGATTGTACAACCAATATGACCATTCAGTCGATTTGATTACATGTGCAATGGTCTCTATGGACTAGATACTTAGTTTCCCAAGCGAACTTTACTACTTCACCCTCGGGCTTTGCCTTCGAAGCTCAAAGGGTGAGGATCTATTGACTCATAAAAGATAACGACCTAACCTTCAAAAGAGTCTCAATTTGCAACTTAAAACACATCTTAGGGGCTAATATCAAGCGCACTTCGGTCTAAAACCACACGAAGCGTAAATCAAGAAACTGGCTTTAAGGGATCCAAAGTCTACTAGAACATAACAATGTGGTCACCCATCAACCGACAACTCCAATTTAACCTAACTTGGGCCCCAAGGCATAATTTTCTCAAAATTGGCTTCTTATGTATACATAAAAACTGTTATGAATCAACTGTTTGGGGAGGAGCCCCCAACTCTTTATTTATAGGCAATGGGGAGAATACAATATTTGTTTACAATGATATGTGCCTATCTCTAGGATAGACCAGAATCTCAACCGACCCGGTTAAATAACCGTTAACAACACTCCCCCTTATCCAGCCATAGGTGTGGACTCTGCCCGTGAATACTTCAGGATTCCGAGCGTAGGAGAGTCTCACATGGGGTGGATACTTCAGGATCCTGAGTTGGTGAGATTTGCATCATTAAAACCTTTAGCTATGGAAAACCCACTGGGAAAAACCATAGTTAAGGAAAAAGAGTACAAACTCTGCCAAACTCCCCCTGATCTGTACAAGCCCTCAAGCTTGCAGATCTCTTAGGCATCTCATTCCAATCCTATATATAAGCTTCCTAAAAGTGGCAGTAGGAAGGGCTTTAGTGAACAAATCTGCCAAATTGTCACATGATTGCACTTGTCTGATGTCGATCTTGCCATCTCTCTGTAGCTTGTGCGTCCAGAAGAACTTTGGTGAAATGTGCTTCGTTCTGTCACCTTTGATGAAGCCACCTCGTAACTGAGCTATGCAAGCAGCATTGTCCTCGAACATTGTAGTAGGTTTGAGATCTCCAGTCTTCAGTCCAGTGATAGACAGGATGTGGTGGACAACTGAGCGTAGCCAAACGCATTCTCTGCTTGCTTCATGGATTGCAATGATCTCAGAGTGATTGGATGAGGTTGCCGTCAAGGTTTGCTTGATGGATCTCCAGGAAATGGCTGTCCCTCCGTAGGTAAACACGTACCCAGTCTGTAACTTTGCTTTGTGGGGATCAGACAAGTAGCCTGCATCAGCATAACCTGCAAGTGTAGAGGATATTCCATTTTTGTAGAAGAGTCCCAAATCTGTAGACCCTTGGAGGTAGCGCAGAAGGTGCTTAACCCTGGTCCAGTGGCGCTGTATGGGCGCTGCACTGTATCTGGCTAATAAATTTACTGCGAACGCTATGTCGGGACGTGTGCAGTTTGCCAGATATAGTAGTGCTCCGATAGCACTCAGATAAGGAACTTCTGGACCAAGTATATCCTCCCCCTCTTCCAGCGGCCGGAAGGGGTCATTATGTGCATCCAGGGATCGTACCATCATAGGTGTACTTAGTGGATGACATTGGTCCATATGGAATCTTTGCAACATTTTCTTCGTATATGTGGTTTGATGTAGTATGATTCCATCTTTTAGGTGTTCAATATGTAAGCCCAGGCAGAATTTCGTTTTGCCTAGATCTTTCATTTCAAATTCTTTTGTTAGGCTTACTGATATCTCAGTGATCTCTTCAGGAGATCCTATGAGATTCAGATCGTCTACGTAGACAGCAATTATTACGAATCCTTTTCCCTTTGTTCTTATGAAGATACAAGGGCAGACTACATTTTTTGTGAATCCTTGTTGAACAAAGAACTCACTGAGTCTGTTATACCACATTCTTCCTGATTGTTTGAGACCATACAATGATCTTTGTAGCTTAACAGAATAGACATCCCGAGGTCTATCTTTCAGTTCAGCAGGCATAGAAAAGCCATCAGGAAGTTTCATGTATATCTCCTTGTCGAGATTGCCGTATAGATATGCAGTCACAATATCCATTAGCTGCATATCTAGGCCTTCCTTTGCTGTTAAGCTTATCAGGAATCTGAAAGTGATCGCATCCATGCCCGGGGAGTATGTTTCTTCATAGTCTATTCCCAGTCTTTGGGAAAATCCCTGCGCTACAAGTCTAGCTTTGTAGCGTGCGATCTCATTATTTTCGTTTCTTTTTCTGACGAATACACATTTGTATCCCACAGGTTTGACACAGGTAGGTGTCTGGACTATTTGCCTAAATACTTTTCGTTTCTGAAGCGAGTCCAGCTCGGCTTCTATTGCCTGATTCCACTTTGGCCAATCGTCTCTATGTTTGCATTCAGCAACGGAGTGTGGTTCATAATCATCGTCGCTTCTGGCGACGTGAATGGCAATGTGAAACGCGAAGTCATCGTCGACGACTGTACTCTTTCTGTCCAATACCTCCCATGTACGTAGATAATTCAATGATATTTCAGTTTCTCCTGGCAGTTCCTCTGCTGTGGATTCAGGGAGGGGAGAGGATATGGACACGAGCTCGTTTCTCTTTGGGGGTATCGTCCCAAGGTCTCCGGATATTTTTCTTTTTCTTGGATTTTTATCCTTGGAGCCTGGTGGTCTGCCTCTTTTTTGTTGAGGTGCATCCACTTCTGCTGCTGGTGGATTGTATCCATCCTTTGGGATGTCAATCCTAGCTGGAGTGTTCGCAGCAGGGATGTGTGATCGGACAATCTTCTGGTTGTCAGTAAACGAATCCGGTAATCTATGGACTGTGTCCTGGATGTATAAGATCTTCCGGATCTCATCATCGCATTGTTTTGTCACCGGATCGTAGTGGGTCAGACTTTTTGTATCCCACGTTAACATTTGCTTTACGCTAGACTTTTCAATGTCTAGGCCCATTTTGGGGAAATACGTCTCATCAAAGTCGCAGTCTTCAAGGCGTGCCTTAAAGCGTCCCCCGTTTGGGGTTCTAGGTATCTTATAATGGAGGGCGAGTCAAACCCTACATAGATACCTAGGCGACGTTGAGGGCCCATCTTGGTCCTCGGGGGTGGTGCAATGGGGATATAAACTGCGCAGCCAAAGATTCTCAAGTGAGAGATGTTCGACGGCGTTCCATATGCAAGTTGCATTGGAGATAAACTCTGACCTCCTGAGGGTCTTATTTTTATTAGTGATGCAGCATGCAAGATTGCATGTCCCCAAGCATCCACCGGCAACTGGGATTTCATCAGCAATTGACATGCAATCCATTGGAGTCTTTTAATTAGCGACTCAGCTAACCCATTCTGGGTATGAACATGTGGCACTGGATGTTCAATTTTAATTTCCGTTGCCTGGCAATATTCTTGAAATGACTGAGATGCAAATTCCCCCGCATTGTCCAGACGTATTTTCTTAATTTGGTTGTCTGGAAAATGCGCCCGCAACTTTATTATTTGTGCCAAAAGCTTTGGAAAAGCTAAGTTGCGGGTTGAAACATACGAGTATTTCGAAGATGCATCAATTAGTACCATAAAGTACCAAAAGGGCCCACTAGGGGGGTAGATAGGTCCACATATGTCTCCGTGTATTCTTTCAAGGAAGCTAGGAGACTCGATATCCACTTTAAGTGGTGATGGCCTTATTATTAATTTTCCCTTAAAACAGGGTACACAAGGGAATTCTCCCTTCTGAAGAATCTTCTGGTTCTTCAGGTTATGCCCGTGGGATTGTGATATAATGCGGTGCATCATCACATATCCGGGGTGGCCAAGTCTATCATACCAAGGTAAGAATTTTACCGATGTCGGGCACTTCAGGTGCTCCGTCAGGTTTGCTTCCTCTCTCCAAATTTTTGTATGGTAGATGCCTGATGAGAGGCTCTCAAAACATTCAAGTATGGTTTTAACTCCATTTTCTTGAGACGTTACATACAATAATTCATTTTCTTTTACATTTGATGTTTCCAAGTGTAATCCGTTAAGACGGATATCTTTGAAACTTAGTAAGTTTCGCTTGGAGTTCAGAGAGTAAAGTGCCTCTTTAATTTTTATTTCTGTTCCATTGGGAAGCAACAAGGTTGCATTCCCAGAACCTTCAATTATGTCTGATGGCCCTGAAATTGTGTTTACAGGGCTCTTCTACGGAGTAATGCTATGGAAATAGCATTTGTGCTGAAGGATCGTATGTGTCGACGCGCTGTCTACTAAGCAGTCATGAGAGCATCCCGTCTAAAAAGATGAGTAAACATTTGCATTCAGAAAAACTAAATTTTATTCAACAGAATTCAAATTACATATAAGCTCTCATAAAATATATTGTTCTTTGAAATAAAATGCTAAAGATGATAAGATAAATAAAGCTTGCTAATCAAGCATATCATCTGACTCGAAGTCTTTGGCTGTGAACTTGACTGCATTGTTCGCAGCCACCAGGTTTGATTCAGCATTCCTTTTCTTGCTTTGTTTATAAAGCTCCTGGAGATGCACTGGGGTCCTGCACACTCATGCCACAGCTGTGGCACTGGTCTTCCCAATCCCTCTTGGGTGGGGGTGCATCATTTTTCTTATTATCATTCCTGCGCCAGGTGAACTTGCGCTTCCCCTCATTCTTTCTTTGCTGTAGTGGGCCCTTGGCTCTTTTCTGTTGTCCCCCTTTCTGTGGTCTTTCTTTTCTTTTATTATCCCTCTTCTTTTTGGAAGAAGAGGCATGTTGAGTTTCTGGTAGGGGGCAGTGCCGGGAGGGCGCATATTGTGAGGTCGAGAAGAAGCTCCCTAGTTTGCTCGGCCATGAGAAGACATGACAGCAGCTCTGAATACTTGGTGAACTTGCGTTCACGGTATTGCTGCATGAGTATCGCATCTTTTTCATGGAAAGACGTATATGTCTTTTCCAGCATGCGATCTTTTGAGACTTTCTCACCACACAACTTCAGGCGTGAGGTGATGCTAAAGAGTGCTGAGTTGTACTCAGTAATGGACTTGAAGTCCGGCAGTCTCAGGTTCTCCCACTCATATCTCGCCCTTGGGAGTATAACATCTCTCTGATGTTTATACCTATCCTCAAAGGCGGTCCATAGCTCAAGTGGATCTTCGACCGTAAGGTACTCAGCCTTTAGGGTCTTGTCCACATGGCGACGAATATAGATGATGGCTTGCGCCTTCTCCATATCCTTAACATTTTCTTTTTCTGTAACAGCAGCGATGAGGGACTTGGCCCGCAGGTGAAACTTTAAATCTAGCTGACAGCTTAGATAGTTTCTACCTGATGCATCCAGCACTTCGAAATCAACGCTTGCAATTTTAGCAATTTATCTAGCAGAACACAAACATGCATGAATTAATAATTAATCAGAGAAAACATTTTCATGCGGAGGCAATATTTAACGAAAAGCTAAATGTGTGGATCGGCCAGTCCCATAAGAAAGAGTCCAAAGTCCACAGTCCAAATTATACAAATTTGCAGCTTTAAAAATGAAAATACAACTTTGGAAACCCCGTGGGTCCCATAAGAGATCTCCAGCTTCAAGCGTGACCTCCGACTCCGTGGAAGTTGGTCTTCTTTCTTTGACATTTACATAAGTTACTCACTACAATTTCTCTCAAAAATAAAAGAAAAAGTGCAAGAAATAAACTATGGGACTAAACGGCTGATCCAAAAACCACATTTAGCAATTCATGCAGAAATATTGTGCTCATCAACATTTTCATTCACAGACATCGCAGGCAGTTATATTCACTTGAGGATAAAGTATTTAATCACTTAATAATTATTGGACCATTGTGCAACGTCATACACCGTTAGGTTAGGTGACTAACGGCAGAGCGGTCGCAGTATCTTCCTAATTATTAATTTTTAAATAAAATGCACAACCACGCATATAATATCCACATAATTTGCCAGAGATGTAAAGCATGTAAAAAGATTACGATGCATGGGTTGTAAATTAAATGGGGTTTAATCAATCAAATTGATTAAGAGCCCAAAGACATTTTCGTTGAGGAAGGAAAAATGGGGTTTCCTTTTGAATCATCTCAAATATCCCCCAAAAATCCCCAATAAGCCCTGAAATGCCAGGTAATCGCCCCATAATTTACCGTGATTTTTCACGAATTTAGTTGCCCTCAGACGCCCTTTTAAAAATTGGTTTTTAGTCCAAAAAGTTGCCTTTTAAGGCCTATTTATAGCCTTTGCTCCTCCCCCTCTTTTTTATTTTCTTTTTCTTTTTTTTGAATAATTCCGGCCTGCGGGCTTCAGGCCGCAGGCTTTTTCTCTTTTTTTGATACGGCCTGCGGGCCGAAGCCCGCAGTAATGTTTTTTTTGCGGTATGCGGGCCAAAGCCCGCAGCCGGTCTGTGGGCTTCGGCCCGCAGAAATTTTTTTTTAATGGGCTGCGAAAAAGCCCAGTTGGGCTTGGGGGGACGGCAGCTAGGGTTTTAGCCGCAGCCGCCTCCTTGGTTTCCGCCGACGGCGGGCCCCCGGGGGTGGGGGGCGAAGGGGCGGTCGGAACCGCCCTTTCGGGCGGTATCGCAGGCATCCCCCCCCGCTTCAGGCGGGGGGAGAGGGCAGGCGAAAGCCGCCCTTACGGCGGCTGCGTCAGGGGCTGCCCCCCGCTACAGACGGGGGGCGCAGGGGCGGCGGAGCCGCCCTTTTGGGCAGCCGGAGTAGTGGCACCCCCTCGCTACAGGGGGGCGAGGGCGGCACCCCCGCTGCAGGCGGGGGGAAACGTCGGCGGCCCCCCGCTACGGGCGGGGGGGCATCGGGGCACGGGCGGCCTCCCCGCTGCGGGCGGGGGGCATCGGGGCACGGGCGGCCTCCCCGCTGCGAGCGGGGGCAACGTCGGCGGCCCCCCGCTGCGTGTGGGGGGCGCGGGGAATGGGGCGGCTGCACCCCCCCCCGGCTGCAGGCGTGGGGGTGCCGGCGCCAAGGCGCTACAGGCACAGCCACCCACCTCTTCTGGGGGGCGCGGCAGGTAGGGGGCTTGGCCGGCGGCAAAGCCGCCGGCGGGCAAAATCTAGGGTTTACAGAAATAAACCATAAAAATTTGATTATTGGGATGAAAAATTCGACGTTTTCAAGGCGACAATCGAACCCCATACCGATCGTGCGAGATCAAGGGGTAGCGCAATCATACGTATGATTAAAAATATCGTTTTTAGTGTTTTTACCTCTATATCCGTCCTCCGGATATAGCGACGGTTGCACGAAGCCCTACACCGATGACGACGCTCGATTGAGAAAGCCTAGCACAGCGCTTATGGATCTCCCGTCTCGCCTTCGCCTTCGCCTTCGCAACGAACGAAAATTTTTTTTTTGTGGAAAAGAAAATTTTTAGAGTCTTGTGCTGATAACGTGTTATGAATCAACTGTTTGGGGAGGAGCCCCCAACTCTTTATTTATAGGCAATTGGGAGAATACAAGATGGGTTTACAATGATATGTGCATATCTCTAGGATAGCCCAGAATCTCAACCGACCCGATTAAATAACCGTTCACAACAAAAAGATATTATTCCATTTTAAATAGGCATTCTCTCTGCAAAAAAGCCCTTAATCAAGTTTATTTTCATTAGAGATTATTTTTCAAGATTAGATCAAACTTGAGCATCGGAGGAGGGTTATTGGAGATTCACACCCGGCTCACAAGTGTTCGTCTACGTAGATCAACGAAGGACCACCCCATTCGAGGGTCGTCTTCTTCCTTGTGTATCTTATTGTGTGGTATGCATGTATTATATGATTTGAGATCGCATTTATCATTTAGCAATTGGATCTTAAAACTCTTGTTGCATCAAGCAACAGCAATAGCAATAGCAACAGCTCTTCTCTTTCTTATTCAATAATTTTACTTTTGACATAAAACCTAACAGTCAATTGACTCTTTCAATTATCACTGGACGAGATTTACTATGTTTAGCGTCCTTATCAATGACGATGTACAAATCAAGACTTTTAGGGAGCCAATAATGGAAGTGTTTTTTGTGTTGGTATCTTGACTTAGAGGCCTCAGACTAATTGGACTTGACCCCGTGCTAACCGAAATGCTAAGTACAGTTGTGATTTATAAGTCATAGCGATCTGATTGGTGTAGAGAAAATAAATTTAGTTCTCTCAATTTTCGTCTTGCCCTGCATTATACATGGTCCGATGTCTACATTTAACTGCACCTAATTGTCTTTTACTGACAATTAATACCCCAACATTATTATTATTTGTTTTTAAAACTTTTTTTTGGGTTAAGAGTGCGTAATACAAAGTAATGTTGTAGTGCTCAAGTCAATCCGAATGACTCTTTCATCGCTTGTCTGTAGGTTATCACGTGTTCTGCATAAACCAAAACAGTCAAGAGCATTAGCGAGTGAAACTCGAATAGGGGCACCCGCTTCGATTCCTCTAACATTCAAATGAAGGAGAGATGACAAATAAATAAAATGAGAGAGTGAGCTCACCTCCTCCCAAATTAGAGGGCAATACATGGATTTTATGAAAGGGCATTTTGATAGTTCAACTCTGTTAATGGGACCTACATCATTTTGATAGATCTTGATTCACACATATACTGTGAGGATTTCGAAGGAAAGATGTACCACGAGGATACATCTATGTGTGCATGCCCGAAGGGACCCGAGAGGTGGATGATCCACAATGCACATCTATGAGTCTTGATTGCGAACGTTATGAACCAATTGATTAACCAAGACATCAATAACCATTGATTGTAAACCCCTAACAAAATCACGACCAACACATCCTCTCCACATTGGTACCCTAATATCGACTTCCCCGTAGTTTTCTTAGGATCGTTTTTATTATTTAAAAACATCATCACCGTTTGTTTGCCTTTGAAAGGTAATTGTTTATTATTATTTTAGTACTCTTTATAAACTGAAATTTATTGTTTTGCATGTCAGTTGTCCCGTGGATACAATACCTGGACTCACCAGGATTATTACTTGTAAAATCTCTTACACTTGGGACTAGCACTCACATTTTTTGACACGAGTCAAGTTTTTGGCGTCGTTGCCGAGACAACAGTACTTGTGATCTTTAATTTCATCTTGTAAAGAGTAATAGTCGGTGTGATCCTTCCATCTTATAGCTTAGGACTTTTAATAGTTTATTTTTTTAAATAAAAACTCATATATATATATATGGGTAAAGGGATCCTAAGGTGCCTTCTTAGATTCAATCTAAGGAGTTGCCCCCATTTTCCCCATCTCCCACATATTTTAGGAAATTTTTTTCATGGATTTGTTGTTCATCTTATGGATGATAAACATACCAAATTTCAAGGGATTTCAATACTTTTTGAGCCCACATCTACCCCTTGCAACTTCATGGGGTTTTCAGCACGTTTTTAGACCGTTGAAGTTGTAATGGGTAAATGGGGGCTCAAAAAGTATTGGAATCCCTTGAAATTTTGTATGTTGATCATCCATGATGTGAACAACAATCTCATGAAAATTTTTTCAAAAAATAATTGTAGGAGATGTGGAAAAATGGGGGCGCCTCCTTAGATTTCAACTAAGGAGGCACCCTAGATCCCATTTTCCATATATATAGATATATATATATATATATATATATATATATATATATATATATATATATATAGGAAAATTTTCAAATGAGAACATTTCGCACCGTGCGAAAATGTTTTTATCTTTTTTTTGAAATTTTTTTTTTCAAAAATTCTTTTTTCCACCCTCATTATATGTTGTTATACCCCCCTCAAAAAATAATGGTTGTGAAATAATGTCATTTGGCCTTCGATCAAGGCATTTCATCAAATTCACACGTTTTGAGACCGTTAAATTTGTAACGGGTGGATGTGGGCTCTAATGCCCAACGGGTTCACCCATTATTTTCCCTGGGGTATATATTTGTATGGATTAAACATCAAAAAAAGAATTTTTGAAAAAAAAAATTTCAAAAAAATTAAAAAAAAGTTTTCGCACGGCTTTCGCACGGGTTTTTTCGCACCCGAAGATTGCCATATATATATATATATATATATATATATATATATATGGGTAAAGTGTTCCTAGGGTGACTCCTTAGATTAAATCTAAGAAGTCGCCCCCATTTTCTCTCATCTCCCACAATTTTTTTGGATTTTATTTTTTATAGGATTGTTGGTCACATCATAGATGATCAACATACTAAAAATCTAGTCATTCTAATACTTTAAAAGACCCCATCTACCCCTTGCAACTTCAACGGTCTGAAAATGTGCTGAAAACACATAAAGTTGCAAGGGGTACATGTGGGCTTTTAAAGTATTGGAATGACTTGATTTTTGGTATGTTGATCATCCATGATGTGACCAACAATCCTATGAAAAATAAAATCCAAAAAAATTGTGGGAGATGAGAGAAAATGGGGGCGACTCCTTAGATTTAATCTAAGGAGTCACCCTAGGAACACTTTACCATATATATATATATATATATATATATGTATATACATGTATATACATGTATATACATGTATATACATGTATATACATATATATATATATATATATATATATCTATTCTATAAAGGATGAAGATTTTGAATCTTATCCTACTGGGACAAGCTGACTAGGACAAGTATATGCTGACTAGGACAAAATTTGGGGGGACTTTTAAATTTTGGGTTTGAATTGGGGGGGAAATGAATTGGGCAAAACTAATAGGTTTGAATTTTAGGTTTGAAATTTAAAAAACATTGGGTATAATTCTGTCACCATCCCCTCTAAAAACACGGTCCCCATCCCACCTGCTTGAAATCACATCATTGCACCTCAGAACTCGGCCCCTCTCCCCCCACCAAAAGCTCGAGGATTGCGCCAAAGCTGAAGCCACACCACCGGTGTCGCCGATCCATTCTCCCCTTGCCCTGTCGTCTTCATCGCTCGAAGACGGGAAGTCGTAGAGACAACCGATAAGCCCTCAGCCTCATCTTTTTTCCTCTCCCCGTCATTGGATCATGAGGACGCATCTAGCCAAGATCCACACTACAAAACCTAGAGAGCATCTGCTTCCTGCATTCCAACTGTAAGCAGATGATTTCTGGTGTTTGTTCATCATCTTCATTCTCTCTCTCTTAACTTACCTCCAAGAAAATGCTGCATTAAAAAGGAAAGCAAAACATATGTAGATTCAGAATAGAACCAAAGTCAACCCCTAATCTACCAATGTTGTTGCAAAGTGCATGCTTAATAATTGCATCAAGGTACTTCAAAAAAGCAGAAAAAAGAAAAATTCTAACAGTAAACAATAAGTTTAGTGAATTAATCAATCCACGAAACTTCATAAGCTTGATTTTTGTAAATTAATTTTAGTTGAGCCCTCCACGGCTAAATTAATTCACTATTTGATTTACAGGGTATTATTAATTGCTTTAAGAGATCAAATAGAGGGGTGCTGATGGACGAGTGATTGCTTGATGACATCATCAGACAGTTGCTCGATTCGAAGAATGGATGGATAATGAAGCAAGTGCAGCTGACCGATCTGAGATTAAGCAGCTCTACATTGCATATCAGCCAACGAAATCTCCTCGAGCTCGAAGCCCCCATCAAGATTTGTAGTAATTATTTTCTAAACAGAAAAGAAGATATATTTTTGGATGATTACCTTTTTTGTCTTCTTTGTCACAAATTTTATTTGATTCTACCCACTGATGTTAAAATTGTTACCTTGTGTTTTTTGGATGTTTTTACGCTAATAATATCAGGATTAAATCTAAAAGAAGGATTGAGGCTGGTTAATTCATGGGTGTGTCCACAAAACCAGTAAAATGACTGCGCTAACAATTTGTCACTCTTTAGCACTATCACAAGTCATGCCATTACAGGGGAGAAAAAGTTTGTGGTCATGGTTACTGGTAGTTTTGGTCCATACATTATCATCATTTAGTGCCTTTATTTTCAGCCAATTTTACAAGTCATCGTCGTGTTGTGATCTGTTGTCGGTGTTGAACTGGTGCTCCCGTTTACAAGATGGGACTCATGTGCTTTTTTCTCAACGTATTTCATCAGGTAGATGATTGGGTGCATGGTG
Source organism: Scilla litardierei (assembly GCA_030789695.1). Taxonomy (NCBI): domain Eukaryota; kingdom Viridiplantae; phylum Streptophyta; class Magnoliopsida; order Asparagales; family Asparagaceae; genus Scilla; species Scilla litardierei. The sequence goes on along the minus strand of CM061142.1, from coordinate 306,732,459 downwards.
GAATGTATTTGGTTTGCTGGAGAGATAGGTATATACATGCATATATGTAAATTGCAATGTTCCATACAATTGCATGGTTGATTTTAGCTCAATAAAATATCAATAGGTAATGAATCTGGAAATCATTATGTTTTAATTTTACAAAAACTAATCAGCGTTTAGTGTCTTATTTTCTAGCCAATTTTACAAGTCATTATTGTGTTGTGATATATTGTTAGTGCTGAATTGGTGCTCTAATTTACAAGATGGGATGCCTGTGCTTTTTTCTTAATGTATTTCAAACTGTAGATGATTGGGTTCATGGTGCAATTTATTTGGTTGGATGGAGGGAGAGATACATATGTAAATTTCATATTTATATAAGAGAACCATGTGTTCTAAATTTGATCATTGGTATGAATCATGCAAACTTTCAAGAACTCTATAGAAACTTTTTATTATTCTTCAACTTAGCTATTTCTTAATATGTAAACTACCATGCCTTAAATGATATCAAAGTTACAAGAACTTTAATTTCTACTTATATGAAGACAATATTGAATACATATATTTATTTAAAGAGTAGGTTATTCACCTATTTGTTTGTCAATTAGATAGTTGAACTCGACCTCTTAGAGTAATATTGTATTCTTAAGATGTTACGATATGCGATATGTATCATATGATGAGATATCACTCACATCTACAGGAAGGACATGCCAGCTTGGGAATTGGCTGATGGTCTCAGTTGGTTCCTGTGGCTCCCGAGTTCGATAAAGAAATTATCAATCGCTTACAATTCGGAGTGCACATCCCGCAAGAGAAGATGAGGTAGCTAAAACGATTATCACTTTTTTAGATTTTAAATTTCATGATTTTTGCTAGATTTTCGCCAAGTTTGAACTATTTCAGTTTTGTTTTTTGTTTTATTTTGCTAAAAAGGGATTTTGGGCAATCTTTTATAGTTTTGCTTGCTATGAGGTGTTTTTGAGTCTAGAATTGGAAAGCCTTGATTTTGATTGAATTTTAGTTGAACTATTTGTTCAGATTTTTGTAAATTCAAATCTTTTTCCCTTTTTTGCTAATGAATTTTCATTCTCTTAGGACAAAGTCGGATTCTTTAATACCATTTTCACTTTATCTTAATGACCAAAACTAGATCTTTAATGGACATCACCAAGTTAACCTTTTAGATTGTTGATTGATTTGTCTCTTTATTTCTACCAAGATGGTAGTTTTTATTAACCTTTTGGGATCATCATATGGAGGGAAGTTTTTGCCATATTGATTCAAAAATTAGCTGCAATATGTGTTGTGGCATGTTGCAAGTTTTGCATTGTTAACTGCAGCTAGATTGGCTTTAGCTTGATGTTTATGATTGATCATTGATTTGTAATTATGTGTTATTTGGTGACTATGATGGGAAGACAAAGAAGCTTGCTTCTGGATTATTAAACCCTTTCCTTGCCCATTTGAAGACTGCATAGGATCAGATTGCAAAGGGATGATATTCTATTACTCTTGAACCTGTGGCTGCAACCGATGCAATTCTGGTTCACCAAGGGTACTTCGAAAGGTCAATAATCCTCTTCATTTTTTATAGCCATAATTGATTGTGTTCAAGGAATTGATATCGAAATGCAATATTTTGCTTAGGTTTGTTCACTTTGTGAGCACACCTGAAGTCCTGGAATGAGTCGCTACATTAGAGTCTGAGATCTTGCAAATCGAGGACTGAGCATGGCCACGAATCTTTATGAATATGCATTGACCCAAAATGGGTAAGGTGTTTGAGGCATTGTTTACTTCCTTTTTGTTTGAGGCATTGTTTTCTTTTGATAATCCAGTGTTTTGGAATTGTTGCCATATTTTTATTTGAGGCATTGCTTTCTTTTTTTGAAATTATTTCTAAGATAAGTAGTTGAAATTATTTGGTGGTGAAAAGAAAATGCACGGCTCTTTGTTTATATTCATGTGTACATGACTCTTTGTATATATTCACGCCGTTGATTTTTGTAGATATTTAATTGGATTGGATTGGATTGGATTGGATTGGATTGTATATACTCACGGCTCACGGCTCATGGCTTAGGCTCATGGCTCACGGCTCACATATATACGCATATCTCACGGTTCATGTATATAATCATGTATACGCAGCTCATGTATATAATCATGTAATTTATTTAATTTGATTACACGGCTTATGTTTATAATCATGTATACTCGACTCACGGTTCCTTGATTTAATTGGATTACACGGCTTATGTATATAATCATGTATACCTGGCTCTTTGACTACATAGCTCTTCGATTTAATTGGATTGGATTAGATTGGATTATATATACTCATGGCTCACAGCTCACGGCACAGGGCTCACGGCTCATGTATTTACTCATGATTTGAATGGTATGCAGAGGAAAAGAGAAAAGATTGATCTTTATAGCGATGGCATGACCAATGTAAGGGAATGAATTAACTATTGATGGCTTTGTTGATTATGGTTATGTTATTGTTGGTTAATTTGGGATTTGGATTTTGTTTGGTTAGAAATGATGGAGGATTGGGATCAGGAGACAATAGAGAAGAAGGTTATTGCACAAAAGAATGTGTCGTATCAACAAAACAAGCCCACTGAGATTGTTTGTTATGCTTTGCCTTGCATTTGCATTATACACTTGAATAAATTTGGATTCATGCATTAAATTAGTATAATAGTCCTACCACTTCACATTTTTCCCACATGAACTATTTCTTTGTATATGGTTTTGGGTGTCGTAATGTAATAATCTTGGAGTTTTAGATGAAAGCAGATAACTTCTATAAGCTGTCGATGTAGTTGGGATCTTTGTAGTATCCAGTATCCATGTACTCTTCAACCACCAATGCCTAAACCAACAAAGGTCATCTGTTTCTTTAACTTTTCTGCCAAAAAAACTTGCAGTGTTTTATATAGTTGATTTGTTGGTTATAGCTCGGATAAATTGTGTTTATTTATATATTTTTAATATCAGAGTATGTTGATGAAGATGATGTGGTGTTCAAGAGCATGGCCATCTTGATTCAATGAATCCCATAACGGCCCGAAAGCCCATTGTTGTCGAGGGTATGGAGTATGTAACATAGCAAGCCAATGTCTATTATAAAATTTTAAGATTAAAATTTTGGTAATACGCAAGGTTTATGTATTCTGTAACGATTTTATGATGGCCAAAAGTTGAAGATAACATGTTTGAGGAAGTTGCACCTCCAAGTAGCACAAGGTGAGTGAGCCAACTGATTTGATATATGTAGGTTCAGCTTTTTAGTGGCAAAGATCATACATCATTTTGGGGTGACATTTAGCATATTCCATTAAATATTACTGCCTTTCGAAAAAGAGTGGGATGAGTTTTTGAGGAATATGTATTCTATTTCTAAAGTGTTACCTATGAAGGTTTTCACAAGAAGCAAGAGCACCGAGAAAGGTAAGATTCATGGAGATTAACTACACGAGACGATTACCGAAGAAAGTTACTGGGGGGGAGGATATGAAAGAGGCATCAATAATGGTTCCGGTAAATATCTCAAACACATTATTTTTTGCTTGGTTTCTTGCATTATGATTCTTATAATTTAATGATTCGAAAATTTAGTGTGTACCTGAAAATTACCATGTTGCATTATAAGAGTTTGATGCGACTTATTCCAAGAATCTTTTGCTTTAATCAAGTAACATAGCTTGCTAACAAATAACAAAAATTTGACCAAAGACGACTTCCTTTACCTTTGTTTCATTTCCCTCGCATTTCTCTTTGAATGATGATTTAGGGTCTAACGCATTATGTAGTCTCAACATCTTAACATAATTCAAGTCATTGGTTGATTGCATGACTAAAGTTTTGGGGAGACTAAATATTAAGGGAACTAATGTTTTCAGAAAGGGAAGATTTAAGGGAAAATTCTTAAAACTTTGGGGGGAACTAAATTTTAGGGAACTAACTTTTGGGAGATATAAATTCTCTAGGTGAATTAAATTTTGGGAGGAACAATTAAATTTTGGGAGGAACTAAAAATTTTGGAAAAATTTGTGTGTAACTAAATTTTTGGGGGAATTAAATAACAATCATTACTCTTTAATTATTGTTCGTTTAAAATTGGTGGTCCAATATTTTGAGGGGGAATATTGTAAACGAACCGTGCCCATAGGGCACGGGTTATGACTAGTATATATATATATGTTGACTAGGATCCATTCGGATGGATCAAACATGCAGATCCATCCAAGTGGAATTTAACGCTAGACAATGTAACTATAAAATCCGACCGTTGGATGTCATCTAACATGTCTAAACTAGCTCCAAACAAAATTTCAACTAATTTGGACATGTTTTGCCCATTCATCAAGTGGTTGCAAAATCGTTGTTTTTGAATAGTTATAAAATCGGCTAATTTTTCAACCACTTGATGAATGAGCAAAACATGTCCAAATTAATTGAAATTTTGTTTGGAGCTAGTTTAGACATGTTAGATGACATCCAACGGTCGGATTTTATATTTACATTGTCTAGCATTAAATTCCACTTGGATGGATCCGCATGTTTGATCCATCCGAATGGATCCTAGTCAACCTATATATATACTAGTCATAACCCGTGCCCTATGGGCACGGTTCGTTTACAATATTCCCCCTCAAAATATTGGACCACCAATTTTAAACGAACAATAATTAAAGAGTAATGATTGTTATTTAATTCCCCCAAAAATTTAGTTACACACAAATTTTTCCAAAATTCTTAGTTCCTCCCAAAATTTAATTGTTCCTCCCAAAATTTAATTCACCTAGAGAATTTATATCTCCCAAAAGTTAGTTCCCTAAAATTTAGTTCCCCCCAAAGTTTTAAGAATTTTCCCTTAAATCTTCCCTTTCTGAAAACATTAGTTCCCTTAATATTTAGTCTCCCCAAAACTTTAGTCATGTAATCAACCAATGTCTTGAATTATGTTAAGATGTTGAGACTACATAATGCGTTAGACCCTAAATCATCATTCAAAGAGAAATGCGAGGGAAATGAAACAAAGGTAAAGGAAGTCGTCTTTGGTCAAATTTTTGTTATTTGTTAGCAAGCTATGTTACTTGATTAAAGCAAAAGATTCTTGGAATAAGTCGCATCAAACTCTTATAATGCAACATGGTAATTTTCAGGTACACACTAAATTTTCGAATCATTAAATTATAAGAATCATAATGCAAGAAACCAAGCAAAAAATAATGTGTTTGAGATATTTACCGGAACCGTTATTGATGCCTCTTTCATATCCTCCCCCCAGTAACTTTCTTCGGCAATCGTCTCGTGTAGTAAATCTCCATGAATCTTACCTTTCTCGGTGCTCTTGCTTCTTGTGAAAACCTTCATAGGTAACACTTTAGAAATAGAATACATATTCCTCAAAAACTCATCCCACTCTTTTTCGAAAGGCAGTAATATTTAATGGAATATGCTAAATGTCACCTCAAAATGATGTATGATCTTTGCCACTAAAAAGCTGAACCTACATATATCAAATTAGTTGGCTCACTCACCTTGTGCTACTTGGAGGTGCAACTTCCTCAAACATGTTATCTTCAACTTTTGGCCATCATAAAATCGTTACAGAATACATAAACCTTGCGTATTACCAAAATTTTAATCTTAAAATTTTATAATAGACATTGGCTTGCTATGTTACATACTCCATACCCTCGACAACAATGGGCTTTCGGGCCGTTATGTGATTCATTGAATCAAGATGGCCATGCTCTTGAACACCACATCATCTTCATCAACATACTCTGATATTAAAAATATATAAATAAACACAATTTATCCGAGCTATAACTAACAAATCAACTATATAAAACACTGCAAGTTTTTTTGGCAGAAAAGTTAAAGAAACAGATGACCTTTGTTGGTTTAGGCATTGGTGGTTGAAGAGTACATGGATACTGGATACTACAAAGATCCCAACTACATCGACAGCTTATAGAAGTTATCTGCTTTCATCTAAAACTCCAAGATTATTACATTACGACACCCAAAACCACATACAAAGAAATAGTTCATGTGGGAAAAATGTGAAGTGGTAGGACTATTATACTAATTTAATGCATGAATCCAAATTTATTCAAGTGTATAATGCAAATGCAAGGCAAAGCATAACAAACAATCTCAGTGGGCTTGTTTTGTTGATACGACACATTCTTTTGTGCAATAACCTTCTTCTCTACTGTCTCCTGATCCCAATCCTCCATCATTTCTAACCAAACAAAATCCAAATCCCAAATTAACCAACAATAACATAACCATAATCAACAAAGCCATCAATAGTTAATTCATTCCCTTACATTGGTCATTCCATCGCCATAAAGATAATTCTTTTCTCTTTTCCTCTGCATACCATTCAAATCATGAGTAAATACATGAGCCGTGAGCCCTGTGCCGTGAGCTGTGAGCCATGAGTATATATAATCCAATCTAATCCAATCCAATTAAATCGAAGAGCTATGTAGTCAAAGAGCCAGATATACATGATTATATACATAAGCCGTGTAATCCAATTAAATCAAGGAACAGTGAGTCGAGTATACATGATTATAAACATAAGCCGTGTAATCAAATTAAATAAATTACATGATTATATACATGAGCTGCGTATACATGATTATATACATGAACCGTGAGATATGCGTATATATGTGAGCCGTGAGCCATGAGCCGTAAGCCATGAGCCGTGAGCCGTGAGTATATACAATCCAATCCAATCCAATCCAATCCAATTAAATATCTACAAAAATCAACGGCGTGAATATATACAAAGAGTCATGTACACATGAATATAAACAAAGAGCCGTGCATTTTCTTTTCACCACCAAATAATTTCAACTACTTATCTTAGAAATAATTTCAAAAAAAGAAAGCAATGCCTCAAATAAAAATATGGCAACAATTCCAAAACACTGGATTATCAAAAGAAAACAATGCCTCAAACAAAAAGGAAGTAAACAATGCCTCAAACACCTTACCCATTTTGGGTCAATGCATATTCATAAAGATTCGTGGCCATGCTCAGTCCTCGATTTGCAAGATCTCAGACTCTAATGTAGCGACTCATTCCAGGACTTCAGGTGTGCTCACAAAGTGAACAAACCTAAGCAAAATATTGCATTTCGATATCAATTCCTTGAACACAATCAATTATGGCTATAAAAAATGAAGAGGATTATTGACCTTTCGAAGTACCCTTGGTGAACCAGAATTGCATCGGTTGCAGCCACAGGTTCAAGAGTAATAGAATATCATCCCTTTGCAATCTGATCCTATGCAGTCTTCAAATGGGCAAGGAAAGGGTTTAATAATCCAGAAGCAAGCTTCTTTGTCTTCCCATCATAGTCACCAAATAACACATAATTACAAATCAATGATTAATCATAAACATCAAGCTAAAGCCAATCTAGCTGCAGTTAACAATGCAAAACTTGCAACATGCCACAACACATATTGCAGCTAATTTTTGAATCAATATGGCAAAAACTTCCCTCCATATGATGATCCCAAAAGGTTAATAAAAACTACCATCTTGGTAGAAATAAAGAGACAAATCAATCAACAATCTAAAAGGTTAACTTGGTGATGTCCATTAAAGATCTAGTTTTGGTCATTAAGATAAAGTGAAAATGGTATTAAAGAATCCGACTTTGTCCTAAGAGAATGAAAATTCATTAGCAAAAAAGGGAAAAAGATTTGAATTTACAAAAATCTGAACAAATAGTTCAACTAAAATTCAATCAAAATCAAGGCTTTCCAATTCTAGACTCAAAAACACCTCATAGCAAGCAAAACTATAAAAGATTGCCCAAAATCCCTTTTTAGCAAAATAAAACAAAAAACAAAACTGAAATAGTTCAAACTTGGCGAAAATCTAGCAAAAATCATGAAATTTAAAATCTAAAAAAGTGATAATCGTTTTAGCTACCTCATCTTCTCTTGCGGGATGTGCACTCCGAATTGTAAGCGATTGATAATTTCTTTATCGAACTCGGGAGCCACAGGAACCAACTGAGACCATCAGCCAATTCCCAAGCTGGCATGTCCTTCCTGTAGATGTGAGTGATATCTCATCATATGATACATATCGCATATCGTAACATCTTAAGAATACAATATTACTCTAAGAGGTCGAGTTCAACTATCTAATTGACAAACAAATAGGTGAATAACCTACTCTTTAAATAAATATATGTATTCAATATTGTCTTCATATAAGTAGAAATTAAAGTTCTTGTAACTTTGATATCATTTAAGGCATGGTAGTTTACATATTAAGAAATAGCTAAGTTGAAGAATAGTAAAAAGTTTCTATAGAGTTCTTGAAAGTTTGCATGATTCATACCAATGATCAAATTTAGAACCCATGGTTCTCTTATATAAATATGAAATTTACATATGTATCTCTCCCTCCATCCAACCAAATAAATTGCACCATGAACCCAATCATCTACAGTTTGAAATACATTAAGAAAAAAGCACAGGCATCCCATCTTGTAAATTAGAGCACCAATTCAGCACTAACAATATATCACAACACAATAATGACTTGTAAAATTGGCTAGAAAATAAGACACTAAACGCTGATTAGTTTTTGTAAAATTAAAACATAATCATTTCCAGATTCATTACCTATTGATATTTTATTGAGCTAAAATCAACCATGCAATTGTATGGAACATTGCAATTTACATATATGCATGTATATACCTATCTCTCCAGCAAACCAAATACATTCCACCATGCACCCAATCATCTACCGGATGAAATACGTTGAGAAAAAAGCACATGAGTCCCATCTTGTAAACGGGAGCACCAGTTCAACACCAACAACAGATCACAACACGACGATGACTTGTAAAATTGGCTGAAAATAAAGGCACTAAATGATGATAATGTATGGAACAAAACTACCAGTAACCATGACCACAAACTTTTTCTCCCCTGTAATGGCATGACTTGTGATAGTGCTAAAGAGTGACAAATTGTTAGCGCAGTCATTTTACTGGTTTTGTGGACACACCCATGAATTAACCAGCCTCAATCCTTCTTTTAGATTTAATCCTGATATTATTAGCGTAAAAATATCCAAAAAACACAAGGTAACAATTTTAACATCAGTGGGTAGAATCAAATAAAATTTGTGACAAAGAAGACAAAAAAGGTAATCATCCAAAAATATATCTTCTTTTCTGTTTAGAAAATAATTACTACAAATCTTGATGGGGGCTTCGAGCTCGAGGAGATTTCGTTGGCTGATATGCAATGTAGAGCTGCTTAATCTCAGATCGGTCAGTTGCACTTGCTTCATTATCCATCCATTCTTCGAATCGAGCAACTGTCTGATGATGTCATCAAGCAATCACTCGTCCATCAGCACCCCTCTATTTGATCTCTTAAAGCAATTAATAATACCCTGTAAATCAAATAGTGAATTAATTTAGCCGTGGAGGGCTCAACTAAAATTAATTTACAAAAATCAAGCTTATGAAGTTTCGTGGATTGATTAATTCACTAAACTTATTGTTTACTGTTAGAATTTTTCTTTTTTCTGCTTTTTTGAAGTACCTTGATGCAATTATTAAGCATGCACTTTGCAACAACATTGGTAGATTAGGGGTTGACTTTGGTTCTATTCTGAATCTACATATGTTTTGCTTTCCTTTTTAATGCAGCATTTTCTTGGAGGTAAGTTAAGAGAGAGAGAATGAAGATGATGAACAAACACCAGAAATCATCTGCTTATAGTTGGAATGCAGGAAGCAGATGCTCTCTAGGTTTTGTAGTGTGGATCTTGGCTAGATGCGTCCTCATGATCCAATGACAGGGAGAGGAACAAAGATGAGGCTGAGGGCTTATCGGTTGTCTCTACGACTTCCCGTCTTCGAGCGATGAAGACGACATGGCAATGGGAGAATGGATCGGCGACACCGGTGGTGTGGCTTCAGCTTTGGCGCAATCCTCGAGCTTTTGGTAGGGGAGAGGGGCCGAGTTCTGAGGTGCAACGATGTGATTTCAAGCAGGTGGGATGGGGACCGTGTTTTTAGAGGGGATGGTGACAGAATTATACCCAATGTTTTTTAAATTTCAAACCTAAAATTCAAACCTATTAGTTTTGCCCAATTCATTTCCCCCCCAATTCAAACCCAAAATTTAAAAGTCCCCCCAAATTTTGTCCTAGTCAGCATATACTTGTCCTAGTCAGCTTGTCCCAGTAGGATAAGATTCAAAATCTTCATCCTTTATAGAATATATATATATATATATATATATATATATATATATATATATATATATATATATATATATATATATATATATATATGGGTAAAGGGATCCTAAGGTGCCTCCTTAGATTCAATCTAAGGAGGCGCCCCCATGTCCCCACATCTCAAACAATTTTTTTGAAATTTTTTTCATGGGTTTATTTTTCACCTCATGGATGATCAACATACCAAATTTCAAGGGATTCCAATACTATTTGAGCCACCATCTACCCCTTGCAACTTCGTGGGGTTTTAAGCACGTTTTCAAACCGTTGAAGTTGTAAGGGGCAGATGGTGGCTCAAAAAGTATTGGAATCTCTTGAAATTTGGTATGTTGATCAACCATGATGTGAATAATAACCCCATGAAAAAATATTTACAAAAAAATTGTAGGAGATGGGGGGAAATGGGGGCGCCTCCTTAGATTTTCATCTAAGGAGGCACCTTAGATCCCCTTTTTCCGACACACACACACACACACACACACACACACACACACACACACACACATATATATATATATATATACACACACACTAGTCATAACCCGTGCCCGTGGGCACGGTTCATTTAAGATATTCCCCCTCAAAAACTTTGTTCCCCAAACAATTATTTCCACAACCAAAATTTAAAAGAACAACAAATTAGCGTAAAAAATATTTAGCGCACGGGCACCTTCGGGGTGGGCGCCTTCGACGCGGAACAACAAATTCGGCGTGGAACAACGCGCGCGCGCTTTGCAAAACAACAAATTTGGCGTGGGCACCTTCGATGCGAAACAACAAATTCGGCACGGAACAACAAATTAGCGTAAAAATTTAGCGGAACAACAAATTCGGTGCGGAACAACAAATTCGGTACGGAACAACAAATTTAGCGAAACAATGCGTGAGCACATTTGGCACGGGCACCTTTGGCGCGGAACAACAAATTAGAGTTAAAAAATTGCACAAGCGCCGTTTGTTGGCATAGAACAACGCGCGAGGGCATTCAGAGTGGAACAACAAATTCGGCGGGGGCGCCTTCGGCGCGGAACAACAAATTAGCGTAAAAAATTTTAGCGGGCGCCCTTGGCGTGGAACAACAAATCTCAGGATATTTTTTCATGCTGGTATAAACTTAAATTTTTTACGCTAGTTTTTGTTCCGCTTAATTTTTTACGCTAATTTTTTTACTTTGTTTAATTTAATGGATCATGTTTCTCCACAATTTTTCCCAAGAAACTTTTAATTTCAAAGTTTTGGTTCCCAAGACACTTTCCCCCCTAAAATTTAAGTTTTACCACTAAAATTTTCACAAAATCCAATCTCAACCATTAATTAACCAAGATCAAATCTCATCCACTCTTTATCTTGTCCTAGTTAGCCCTAATTCAAAAAATGTAGTCAAATGTATAATAGATTTTCTCCGCCAAAAATGAGATCTTTTATTAAAAAGAATTTTGCCCTCTTAATCCTCTTCATTCAAGTGTTTACCCCTGCATAATAGTTTCTTTCATCTGCATCTCTTGAGCTTCATTATTCAGTGTCATGTATCCTCTGGCAATAAGCATGCTTCACTCGGGCTTATATCCCTTTATTGGTGTTTATCATTGGAACATACTTCTAAGCTCCATTAGTATATTAGCATTAAGTTCAATTTTATGACGGATGAACAATTCGATTTCTAGCAATCCGTAAGTGTGTTAAAAAGTCATGTACTCACAGGCACCCAAGCCTTTCAGTTTCTGATGAATCATATTCTGATCAGGTTCTCAGGATAGATCCAGCAGAGATCTTAGTTTGCTAATTTACAGGATAAAGCTAGCAAAATAAAGCTGGATGTTTCTTCCCGTGCATGTTGCTAGTGTCTTTAGAGCAAATTGATTATTATCTTGAGGGGAAAAAATCAATTTAAGAAACGACATCCATATCTCTAGTCTGCACCATCTGCTTAAAAAGCTATATCGAACATTCATATATCTCTTTGCACTCAAAATGAGAATTGTCCCTTGCCATGAACTCATAAACAATGCCATCCACCTCAATGGAACTGCAATCTGTATTCTTTTCCCACTATCATCTACTTCATCTGCATCCTTGCCTTGTCGGCTTCATCCCTCACACACTACATTTATTAGACCATGCATGTGTCTCTCTAGTGATAGAGAATAAAATAAAACATAGTTTTTCCAAAAGAGTTGCGAATTCAAATAAATTATTAACACAAATTCTACATGTCGTTTATGATGTTGCAGAGAGAGCAACAACAACCATTGTAAAGAGATACAAAACATTAATTTTCTAGTTAATTACAATAAGTTGCTAGCTAATAATAGTATTTGAATCTCTTCAGAAGGTACTGAAACAAATTCTTACAATTTTTAGTGCTTGAAGCTGAAACAAAATCTACCAAATTCTTTACAAACCAATGGTGTTGCTCTGAAAACAAAAGTTCTTACAAAGAATAGTATTCAAATTCCACCAAATTCATTCCTACAATTTTTTGAGCAGTATGCCCATGGGTTTCCTATGCAGTGGGCAAAAAATAAGGTTGTGAGCACTGGCCTTCGCAAGCACCGTGATTGGCTTCCCTTGGGTATTAACATCTAGTGGCCAAATCCTCGCTCTTGGGTATTAACTGTGAGATTGGCTGGGGTTTCAACACTCAAGGTTTAGATGTCCAAGCGTAAGCTACTCGATGAGAGATGGAGAATGATATTTGATCTATGCAAGCTAATCACTTCTTGGTTTCTTCTTCTCGATGAGCATGCTTGAGATATGGAAATAGCAGAACTATAGTAGATAGTAGGAATCACCGAATCAAGTCACTTGGTTTTTCTTTGCTCATTGTTTGTCTATATGTAAATATGTATGCTTCATTAATTAACCTGGAAACCATCATGGATGTTATTTGTGTGTTGTGTGTTCTGTTGTGCAATCGATTGCATTCTGTATTCAGTTAACAAATTGAACTCATAAGCAACAACTTATATGTATATGTATATTATGAAGCATGATATACATTTGGTATACACTGGTCTTATTCACACAAATACAATAAGCTTCAACTATAACAAAATCTGAAGCACACAATTTTACAACAGCCACTCTCTTCTGCTCTTCTAGGTTTGTTAAGCTTCTTGGTTATCAGTGAAGTCGAATCACGATGAATGAGATTGCGGATTTGCTCATTCTGTTGAGATCATCTTCGGCCAGACACTCTCCCGCATGCTAGGCATCATCGAAGTGAGTTATCATGTCTACAGCCTCTTGATTTCTCATTACCTGCGGTGTGAAAAAAAGCAAGGACATGGACTCGGTCTCAGGAATTGATATTTGGGCATAACAGTTAATAGAGCAAATCTTTGAAATGGCTTGTACCTCCCATACTCCGTTGCTTGTCAATATGATGAACTTGGTCTCCGTGTTCACCTTCTGTTTTGTGACGACGGGTCTCGAGCTTCTGTCAGGATTGTTTTCACCATTGACAAAAGTGCATCTTATGATCAACAATGCTTTAACAATGGCTTCTTCTTCTCTGGGAGAGGATCCAAACCATCCAACAGACTCAACTCCCTCACCCCATCCCAAGCCAGCTTCGATTCCCCCATTCTTAAAAACCTAGCAAATTAAAATGAGTCTGTTGAAAGACATAGAACTCATACCTTTGGGAGGAATAATCGGTGGAGATTGAAAGACATAGAACACAAATTAATTCAGGAGAGCAAAATGGATTTAATTGGAGAAGGTGATGCGTTCTGCTCGTTGATGTGGATCGATTGTTTGTCGTGGAGAAAAAAATGTTAATGGGTTCAGATGACATTTAATTGGAGAAGGTGTAGGGTTTAGATGACATTTAACAGAGAAAGCAGAAAGCTATGATACCAAATTTGCTTCACACCAACAAATTTGCTTCACACCAAATATGCAGGTTATGACAAAGCAAATGTGAATGATAAAACATACTTTTGTGAAGATGTCAAATGAAGTGTTTGAGATGGGAAACTGATATATAGAGAATAACATCTTACATTACCCAGCAAAACACTGTTAATAAATGCAAAACACTCCACTTACATTACCCAGCAAAGATATAATTTGTGTTTAACATTACCCAGCACACAATGGATATAAACAGTTTTATATTCAAATGGGAACATATTCTAATTTGGCAGTAACTGAATACCAGTTTTATATTCAAACTTGAACTGATATTCAAATTTCTTTCTTTATGACTGAAATTTAAAACTGATATTCAACTGGTATTCAACATAAAATCATTTGAACTGAATCATTTATGTTTACATGAATTGATATTCAACTAAATCACATCCGTGAGTTTTATGAACTACTAATTACCATGTTTAAGCAGGATACATAAATGATCTAGCATTATTGTTTGGATTGAAGCAGGATACATAAAACTACTAATTAACTGTATTATCAATGAAACAATTTTGAATAGAGAGCTAGCAGTTTTTTTATAGGCAGGACATTGAATATAAAAATGCATATAAAAATGATATGATTCTATGATGGGAATAGAGAGCTAGCAAGCATTTTTATAGGCAGCATTGAAGATTCAAAGAGGTATTTTATAGGCAGTATGTTAATTTGAAGATGATAGCATTTCGAAGATGTTAATTTCAGAGAGAATTTTTATTAAGTTTTATATATTTTGAAGATGTTAACATATTTTACAGGTTATGATAAAAGAAGTGTTTGCTTTTATGAAGATGTCAACAGAAGTGTTTTGCAGGTTATGAAACACTCCTGTGATGAAACAAATTTGCTTCACACAAAATTTGCAGTTTATAACAAAGCAAATGGGAATGATAAAACATACTTTCGTGAAGATGTCAAAAGGAGTGTTTGAGATGGGAAACTGATACTCAAATAGGAACTGATATGGGATTCAAATTTGATGAATTAACTACAGATGGGAACTGATATTATTAAATTTGTATGCATGTCTGATAAGGCATATAAAGTAACACAAACCTATAAAATAACACAAATCATATAGATTAACATCTTACATTACCCATCAAAACACTGTTTATAAATGTAAAACACTCAACTTACATTACCCAACAAAGATATAATTTGTGATTAACATTACCGAGCACACAAAAACATTTTATGGCTTTGTTGAGTGTTTTGCTCCTGTATATTATGTTATTCGTGTTAACTGTTTCAATTTTTAAATTTCAATTAACATTTCAATTAACTTACATGTATATTATACTGCAAATTGTCTTTTTATTAACTTTCAATTAACATTTCAATTAATATACCTAACACACATTTCAATTAACTTTTTATAGGCAGGATTAAAGATTCAAAGAAGTGTTTTATAGGCAAAATGTTAATAATGTTAATTTGAAGAAATTAGCATTTTGAAGATGTTAATTTTAGGTAGAATTTTTATTAACATTCACATTTGATACAACAAAATTGAATCTCAAAAGAAGTGTTTTGCAGGTAATGAAACACAGAAGTAGCGAAGTAACACAAACCTATAGAGATAATTTGTGTGCTTGTCTGATAAGGCCTATAAAGTAACATAAATCTATAGGGATTAACATCGTACATTACCCAGAAAAATACTGTTTATAAACGTAAAACACTCAACTTACATTACCCAGCAAAGATATAATTTGTGTTTAACATTACCCAGCACATAATGTATATAAACAGTTTATGGCTTTGTTGAGTATTTTGCAGCCGTGTTTACTGTAAATTAAAATGTGCAGTAAAAAATTTAACATTTTAGTGTTAACATGTTATTTAGTTACATGTACATTAACATGTATAAAATTTTATTTACTGCACATTAACATTAACATTACCCAGCACACAAAGTTGAGTGTTTTGCACCTGATGACTAAATATTGGCAGTAACATGTTAATGTGCAGTAAATATACATGTTAATATACTTGTAACTATATACTGCCAATAACTTTGCACATTATTTAGTTCATTTGCATAGTAACTAAATAATGTCAAAAAAGTTCGTGAGAAAAAACAATGGCATCCATCTCTAATTGACCTGTAGAGATTTCATCCCGTAGATAAGAAATCCACCATAAAATAGAGCCAGAACAAAGTAATTCAAGGAGGACTGTGAAGGTATGAGCATTGATACCTGAAACCAAGCAATACACATTTCCATGAAACAAACTTGAACCAAATCAAGAAATTTCCATCATGGGCATTTAAAAAAAAATCTCATTTTTTAGATAAAAATTCTATTATAACCCACCCCTTCTTGAGAGCTGAAAATATGAGAAGCTAGTCGAAGTGATGAGAAGAAAAACAAACTGGCTGACGCCCTCTGTGCAATTGTCTTGGCTGTACCTAGCACACATACATATTCTATTTTGAGCATAACTTTATCATGAGTATTCATTAAATTCAAAAGCAAATTGAGATGCTTGATCTTTGATGTGTACTTTCTAATGTGTTCACTGCAATGTTCATATTGGATTTTCATTATCTGGACTTAGGTAAGAAGGTTAGGGAAGAAAACCAACACTTGATAAAATATTACAGTTTCATGGTAGCATCGAAGATTCAAGCACTATGGAACCACAAAGTTGGCCCCAAAACCAGTTCTGTTGTCTTCTTCTTTCTTTGTCACTCATATTTCAAATTTATACTATTACATGCCAAAATCAGCTAAAGACTATGACTAACATAATTAATCAAACAAATATAATTGTGGAGGAATTTATTGATCTGCTATTGCTCTTTTCTATTCAACTGGAAAAGAAACCATAGATATTTTTAACGGCAAATAATTCAACCTTTTATCATGAAATTTGGTATTATGCACTTAAACTTTAAATTCAATTTCAAAATTATCTATGTTCCATTAACTTAGCATAGCTTATTAGGTTTATAAAAAATTCTCTGATTATATCAGAATATTATTCCTACAGAGAATGTTCTGAAAATAAAAGCTTTGAAAACTGATGCTCTTACAAAGAATATTATTCAAATTCAACCATATCCATTCCTACAAAGAATGTTATTCAAATAGAAGGTTCTACAAAGCCTTGGGCACCTTGTTCTATTTCGCCATTGCTCCGCCATCTCTGTGGTTGATAACTGACCTCGAAACAAATTTTACTCACTACCCAAAATCACTCTCTTAGTACAGAATTCTCCGCAAAATCGAGCCAATACTCCCAAAGCACCATCATAATCAAATTTTAAAAAAACGTCTAACCTTAGATAAAGATGAGTTGATGATGCTGCCAAAGGTCCGATCATCTAAATCCTTCATGTTCGATCCTTCATGCTCGAGCAAGTAGCGATTCTGGGTTTTGGAAGATGACTGCAAATCCATAAATTACGATGAAAAAGAGTTGCGGCATGCTCAAAAATGAAAAAAATGACCATAAGTTCAAAAAAATGAAAGTTGGGGTGTGACCTGGAGGATTTGTGAATGGGGTTGTTTTGGCGGTTTTGTGAAAATAAGCTGTACTTTATCATTTTTTTCAATCAGGTGTCACATGCTTTTCATTTATATATGTGTGTGCACGTATGTGGTTAGACCTGTTTTTTGTGCTACAATTAGGCATGTTTGGAAGGAGCGATAAAACAATGTTATAAAAGGACATTCAAGACAATTATCATTTTGCGTTCTATTTAAAATGATGTTATGGTTGTTTCCTGGGAAACTTGCTTTAAAACTATACAAATGTGTACAACATTGGCACATTAGTGTTCATTATCACAAATACAGTCCAAAAATTATATCTCTTTGTGTAAAGAGAAACGAATATCTTTTTAAGAAATAATAATAGGCATGTTAGCATTTTCTATTAATTGTTGGACACCCATTGTACACAATTTAATCTAATAAAATATGGCGGCACATAAATAGAGGTATCAGTGCTTCATGGATTTTAAGAAACTACATGGTTGGTTATTTCTTGAGGTTAACCAGTTGCCAAAAGAATAAATGGGATAGCACAATGCAGAATTTAATCTAATATGACCCTATCTTGCATATGTATATGCAAGTACATATTCATTGGGTTACAACCATGTTGAATCCAAAATGAATGCACATAAGAAATAGTGTCATTTAATCCAAGCAGTGCCCTCACCTTTGTTTTGACATCCCTTTCATCAATATTTTTTTTGTGTGTTGATGGGTTGGTCAATAGTAATTTCCTTACATTGATCTGATTACTTTTCCACAGTCATTTTAAAGTGACGACGTTGTTTAATTCTTAGGTCCGCCTCGATGTGCGGAAGGCAAGAAATTCCAATCCATTCAGTGATAGTAGCAATGATGGCTCTGTGACAACCCAATGGGAGACCTTCAGCGATAGTAGCAATTCCAATCCCCTGAGCGTGCCTCCTCCCATGGCATCATCCACCAAAGAAACCAACAACTGGGAACAGTTTGGTTAATCTGCTAATAAATACAAATCATTCTTTTTTCAATTTGTTGAGAGTATATGCTTCCTTGTAAGAGAACTCTAAAATAGATGACAGAAATGTGATGTTGGTCATTAAATATCATCTCTTACATATTATTGTTACCATAAACTCAAAATTCCTCTGAGGTGCATTCATCAGTTGATTCTAGCATTGCAACTCTTCCATTTATTGTGTGCACGGTGTATCCCCTATACCTGCAAGGTTGTGAAAACACTACTAATGAGTGTTGACTCAGTTGTGAGCTAAGTTGAGGCAAGCATAATTTGATTTTAAGCTTTTTTTCCCAAAGGTAGAGAGAATTTAACACTGCATCTTTGCCACAACTGAGCAACAAACAGATTTCTATCTAATTCATAAGTTTTCTAAAGTTTTAAAAAACAAACACATTGGAGAAACAAACAGTTTTCATTAGTTTTCATAAGTTCTCAGAATGGAGAAACAAACACATTGGAGAAACAAACAGTTTTCGTTAGTTTTCATAAGTTTTCAGAATGGAGAAACAAACACACTATATAAAAAATGTCAGAAGTTTTCAATGCTATAGTATAGCAATTTCTATATCAATGATGAAAGCCAAAGAACAACCAATTAGTATAGTTCTATGCTTAAATTTTAGAGAACACATACCTATATTATTCACAGGGGCAATACTCCAGCAAATTTCCTCCAATATTTGAATACATATTACCTAGGAAAAACACACAAAAGCATTAATTTGTTCAAGTAAAGCCAATGCATGAACATGCTTATTATTACAAACCCTTAGTTGTGCTCATTCCAAATTAACCATATTACAGCTAGAGCATACAACACCATTCTATCAAACTGCACGTAAGAACATTCAAGTCTCCCCATGAAGTCCATAAACCAAGTAAATTTGTAAAAGCAAATTCTAAATCTGTCAGACGTAATATTCAAATTATAGAGAATGGAGAAACAAACAAATTTCTATCTAATTCATAAGGTTTTTGAAGTTTTAAAACACAAAGACAATGGAGAAAAAAAATTTCATTAGTTTTCATAAGTTTTTAGAATGGAGAAACAAACACAATGTATAAAAAATGTCAGAAGTTTTCAATGCTATATTATAGAAATTTCTATATCAATGCTGAAAGCCAAAGAACAACCAATTAGTTTAGTTATATGCTTAAATTTTAGAGAACACATACCTATATCATTCACAGGGGAAATACATCAAACATCTTGCCAGTAGCACAGCTAACATCAGTTCTCGACCTCCTTCCTGACAACATCAAGCCCCCTTGGTGTAATGGCCCTTGCCCCAGTTGCTTCTGGCCATGGACTGGCTGAAGAGGAAATTATCAGGTCTGATGATCTGGCCTTCTTGACCAAATATGATGATGTCCATCATCCTAGGCTCCAGATCCATGAGCACTACCCTCGGCATGAAGCTCCAGTTGCACCGCAATAGCCCCTTGAATGTGAAGGATCTCTCCCATTTTTCTCCCTCTTGAACTTAAGGATGAAGAAGAAGATAAAAGAGAAGGATAGAATCTTCTGAGAAACCTAAAGTTTACACCTTTTGTAAAAAAACAGAGCTCATACCATCGAGATAGGGAGGGAGGTACCTTGAGATAGGCATTCTGCATGTCCTTGAGCGAGGAGAGCAGGGAGCGGTGATAGCCAGTCCATGAGCGAGGATAGCCAATACAGTCACCGTCTTCATGAGATCAAGGATCAAGGAGAGCAGAGAAAGTCCTTGAGCAAGTAGTAGAGAGGCTTGCAGTTGATGAGGATATCGTCGAGGGAGGTGGCCTTGATCTGATGTTTTTTGGGGAAGGAGGGAGAGAGCGAGGGGGAAGCGGGATGATTCTAATGGTGGCTGAGTTTTGGGTTCCCTCCAAATCTTCGTTAACCAGTGAGTTTTCAAAGTTTTGAGTTTTTAAATTTTGAGTTTTCAAACAAAATTCCCCCCAAAATACTAAAACTTGTCCTAGTCAGCACTATTGCTTTGTCCCAGTCACCATTGCTTTATCCACGTAGGACAAAGGCCGCCACGTATGACAAAATTCAAAATCTTCATCCTTTATAGAATAGAGAGAGAGAGAGAGAGAGAGAGAGAGAGAGAGAGAGATATATATATATATATATATATATATATATATATATATATATATATATATATATATATATATATATATAGAGGAGGGATCAAATGACCCCCAAAAATAACCCCCAAAAATGACCCCCTATCTAAAATCATATGCCCCCCATTTTTTCGGAAGATCCGAACCGTTCATCTTGATCTCCACCCTCTAAATACCCGACCCACCAATTTTCAACCCGATCCCATGTGTTTTGCCTGTTCATCCATCCGACCCAAATTTAACGGTTTCGCATGAACAGAACTTTTGCGAATGGTTGATGAACGGGCAAAACACATGGGATTGGGTTGAAAATTGGTGGGTCAGGCATTTAGAGGGTGGAGATCAAGATGAACGGTTCGGATCTTCCGAAAAAATGGGGGGCATATGATTTTTGATAGGGGGTCATTTTAGGGGGTTATTTTTGGGGGTCATTTGATCCCTCCTCATATATATATATATATATATATATATATATATATATATATATATATATTACAATTGAGGGCAGATTTTGAATTTGTCCTATGTGGCAAAGTCACATCAAGTTTTGGAGGGAAATTTTTGGGTTAAAGAAAAATTTGTTGGGAATACACAAAAGCATTGAAATTAGGAATAGCCTTTTAATATTAGTTATGAAAAAAATATTGTGCATACACACAATCTTATCTTGGGAATGAACGCGAGCTGTGAAAGAATGAACGCGGGAGATGCCGCCAACTCATTGATCAGCGTTGCAAAACCCTGTAAAATTTCGATATCATCTGCTGATATTTCAGGGGAAACTAATAATTATTGATGTTTGTTTAAAATTAGTGGGCCCAAGATTTTTAAATAAACAGTGTCCCAAGAGCACTGGTTATATGTATATTAAGTCATCGCCGAAGGCGCCCGCTAAATTTTTTAACGCTGATTTGTTGTTCCGCGTCTAAGGCACCCGCGCCGAAATTGTTGTTTTACATCGAATTTGTTGTTCTGCACCGAAGGCATCCACGTCAAATTTGGTGTTCTGTGTCGAAGGCGCATGCGCTGAATTTGTTGTTCCGCGATAAAGGCGCCTGTGCCATTTTTAACGCTGATTTGTTGTTCCGCGCCTAAGGCACACGCGTCGAAATTGTTGTTTTACGTCGAATTTGTTGCTCTGCGCCGAAAGCACCCACATCGAATTTGGTGTTCTGTGTCGAAGGCACATGCTCTGAATATGTTGTTCCGCGCCGAAGGCGCCTGTGCCGCTAAATATTGTAAACTAATGTGTTTTTCTTTTAAATTTTGGCTATGGAAAAAAAAATTTCGGGGAACAACGATTTCGCATGGGAAAATCTTAAATGAACCGTGCCCGCGGGCACGGGTTATGACTAGTATATATATATAATAAAAGAGGGATGTTATCAAGAGAAATTGGATAAGAGATATTGGACAAGAGAAATTGGATAAGAGAAATCTATATTATAAAAGAGGGATGTTATCAAGAGAAATTGGATAATAGATATTGGACAAGAGAAATTGGATAAGAGATATCTATATTATAAAAGAGGGATGTTATCAAGAGAAATTGAATAAGAGATATTGGACAAGAGAAATTGGGTAAGAGATATCTATATTATAAGAGAGGGATGTTATCAAGAGAAATTGGATAAGAGATATCTATATTACAAATGAGAGTTGTTATCAATAGAAATTGGATAAGAGATATTGGACAAGAGAAATTGGATAAGAGATATCTATTATATAAAAGACGGATGTTATCAAGAGAAATTGATAAGAGAATTGGGACATGAGAAATTGGATAAGAGAATTTGGATATCTATTATATAAAACAGGGAAATTGGATAAGAGAAAATATAAAAGATGAGATTTTGAGGGATAAAAGAGGAGGTGGGGAATTTTGCATTTACAACCCCGGTTTTTGTATTTTTGCCCATGGACCCTCCCCACACACCCACCCACACTTTTTATTCTCACCCCTTCCGACCATTTTTTTCCAGTTCTTTGAAGATTTTGAATCTTATCCTACTATGATAAAGCTTTGTCCTACGTGGCAAGTTTGTCCTAGGTGGTAATGACAATTTTGGGGGACTTAAATTTTGGGGGAAAAGTTAAATTTGGAGGGAAACTTGAAATTTTGTGGGAAAACTTGAAATTTGGGGGAACTTGAAATTTGTGGGGGAGAAAAACTCAGCCATTAAATAAACCGTGCCATATGGGCACGGGTAATGACTAGTATATATATATATATATATATATGAGAAAAAGGGATATGAGCATTCGGTGTAGGAAATTTCCTACACCGTCCTCCTAAAACTTCAATTTCCAATCGTTTTCCAATAATCACCACCGTTCATCTGAATGTACTTATCATGGATGATGAACATACCAAAAGTTAAGTGAATCCAACGCTATTTTACACTCGATCGAATTGTTACAAATTCAACGTTTTCAGAATAATAGAACTTTTTGTCACGAGCCGATCGAAGGTCAAATCCCCCTAGGGTTCACCCATATTTGGGGTTTTAGAATGTGTACATCAATTCTAAGCAAAACAATTTCAAAAAATTAAGTGGAATGTGGTGTTTTTGAAGGGTAGTGTAGGAAATTTCCTACACCGAATGATCACCTCCCTATATATACATATATATATATATATACATATATATATATATATACATATATATATATATATATATATATATCTATATCTATTATACATTTGATAGAGTTTATTGAATCCTAGGGCTGACTAGGACAAGATAAAAGATGACTGAGATTTGATCTTGCGAAATCAACGATTGAGATAAGCAGTTGTAAAACTTTTTATTAACATGGAATCGCACCCACAACGTGAATCATTCGCACCCATAAATTGAATGGAGAGTGCATAAAGCCAAACACATATCTGTTATCTCAACCGTTGAAAAAAGAGTGCAATGATAATTCCCGAGGCATTAATATGGGGAGTGCATAAATAAATCTCAAAGGGATGTATTACAGAATGCATAGAAATAATAATATTAAAATAGTATAGCAGAAGAGCATCCCCATTAAAATAATTCACGAGGACTCCTCGGCTTCCCCGATTAACGCACAGACGCCCAATAAAGCCAAACGCACAGTACACGACTCCTCGGCTTCCCCAATTGAATAGAGAACACGACGCCTCAGTACACGACTCCTCGGCTTCATTCAACAACGCCTCGCCTTCTACGCATTCACATATTATATGATCTTTTATCTTATTTATATGTTAGCAGTGAATATGAATTAATAGAAGTTATGGTTACAAGAACATTACCATTTATATCATTTGTATGCAGTGCCAATGGCATATCAATAAAAAAATGTACATGACCATGGAAAATCCTTAAAATGAATTGTAAAATGAATTGTGTATTTAATTGGTTCTGCTTCTTCTCCCCATCAATTTCGCCATCATCCAGATTATTCGCCAGCATCAAGAGCATCCCCGTCAATTTCTTCCTCTCCCATCGTAGGTAGCATCCGCCATCATTTGGGTTTGTTAAGATCTGCTTCCATTTGATCTTCGTTTTCTCCTTTTGATTTGTCGTAGTTATCTCCAAGCAATTTAGTTTTCTCCCTTGGAGCATTTTCTCAGCGAGCATCATCTCCAAGAAAATTAGTTTTCTCCAAGCAATCTAGGGTTCTTGGAAGGTTTCTGTTCGGCCTTTTCTACTACAGCAGCTGCTTCAGCGTCAGCGCCTGCGAATAAGGCGACCAATCCTCTTGAGGAGTTCTTTGAGTTAGATCGAAGCACTGAGGAAGAGAAACCTGTTGTTTACGGTAATGGTTCAGCCCTTTTTTATTTTTAAACGTTATTTTTATAATCACTCATTGTTCTTTCTTGGCATTTTATTGCTGCTGTTTGAATCGTAAAAAATCGAATTTTTAGAGACTAAACATTTCCCCTCCCTATTATTATTATTATTTTGTTGGTATCAAATTTTTGTATCGATATTTTTAGAAATGTAGACAACTCATTTCAACTTCACATGTATATTCTTCAAAATCATTTTATCTCACATCAAAATTTATTAAAAACGAAGGGGAAAACAACCAAAATCCACAATCAAGGAACTTAGTATACACAAAAAATGAGCATCCAGGCAACGTTGGCTCGATATAGTGTACTACTTATGTTACTTTGGGAAGCTGTAGAATGAAGAATGTTTTGTAGTAGATGAGTTTCCACTCTTTTTGAGCTAGAGGCTCATTGTTCTATGAGAGATACTATAATTAGAAAGGAATTTGTTTCATCGTCCAATTTAGTTTTGTTCTTTTGGTCTTACTGTTGTTTGCATGATCGGGGTTTCTTTTTTACTGTTATGAGTATTAAGATTTTCCAAGTACACTTAACACTTAATTGCCAGAAGATTTTCCAGATTTGCAAACACTTATATGAGCTTCATGAAGATTGTTTAAATGCTCTTATGGCTATTAAGTGTTTGCTATAGGCGTCATTGATATTTTTTGTGGTTCACATCATATTTCATGAAGAAGCCTAATCACTATAGCTACCCGATTGGTAAGAAGCGGATGCAACCTCTGGTAATTCTCTATCAGTATTAATCATAATCGCACCGATGATTGTTCAACATTTTTCTCAAAGTGAATCAAAGCATGTATTTAACTTGCAGGGAATTGTAGTTTTCGCTTCAATCATGGGCACACTCGGTCTACAAATATTGTTGGTATCATGTCAACAACTCCTATCCAAGGTAAAATTTTCTCTTGGGATGGTTGAATACACATATGTTATCAGTCAATAACTATGGTATGCATTTGACACCAATATTTATGCATCATGTGTTTCAGTCTCACCCAAAGTTATCAGATGACAACAAAGTCTAACAGGATACGAAAGTCTTTTGCAGGTCTTCAGGTTCTGCAGATCAAAATGCCACAAGAACTTCAAAATGAAGAGAAATCCTCACAAGGTGAAATGGACAAAGGCATACCAACGATTGCATGGAAAGGATATGACACATGTAGTAGAACCAGTGCAAGCTTTCTTCTTATTTGTTGGTTACTATTATTTCCCATGAACTTGCCACTAAATTTTCGTAAGCCAAGCCACTATGTTTCTTTAGGACTCTATCTTTGAGTTTGAGCGGAAGAGAAATAGGCCAGAAAGATATGATAGAAATGTTGCTCAGAAGACGCTAAATGCCATCAAGTATATTGATGAAGTCAGAGCACGCAGAGAGGCGAAGCATCATGAAATAAGGTGTGTTTCTCCTATTGTTCTTTATTCCATGTATGCCACTGTAGTCTGTTTCTCACTTGAATTTGTTATTTGGGGGAGTAACCTCAGGATGAAGGGAAAGAAACAGAAGGAGCATATGGCAGCGATGAAACAGAAGAAACGGAAGGAGCACCCCCCTGATCAGAGCACCAAGCCCGCTTCATGTGGACCATGCTCTCATCTCTCCAAAGATCAAAGTCAAGGTTTCTCATTCACAAGCGGCGAACACACAGATGGAAGAGTAGAGAACACTTGTTGCAATGTGTTTGCTCGCCTGCAGCTGGGCGCATTGCCATCATGGATGAATGTTTCCTTTGTTGTATGGTTACTCTTTGTAGGTATGATGTTCTTAATGTACTATTATTGTCGGGACCACTGGAAAACAAATTCGACATGTTTTTAATTTTTATTTCCTGTAGTCCATGAAGCAGAACATAATTTTTGGAAAGAAGTTGATTATGGTAAATTGTTAAATCTGTGTTGGTTTATGTTCATCTATTGGGATGCTTTTATCTACCAAACAAAATTAGTTTGGAATGTTGTTATTGATGACATCAAATCACAATTGGTTTCTGTTAAGAAATGCTAGAATATTTGGAAGTTTCTATTATTTAGGTATTTACGTCTATGAATTGGTCATTGGAGTTTTTATTATTTAAACTATTTATTTTTCTTAAGATTTAAGAGTTTTTATACCATGTAAGTCATATCCATGTCACCGGTTTTTTCTTTATCAATCAATAGAGAATAATGTGCATTATAGGATTAGGTCATATGCGATCTCGAAAAAGTTAACCATATATATATATTTTTGGCCAATTGGAATTGTTCGTTTTGATTTAACAATTTAAAATATCAAAATATCAAATATTAAGTGAATCTAACAAATTTTGTTCGTTCATTTACCTGCCACAAAAAGTTCTATTAGTCTAAAGCTATTAAACTTGCAATGCGGAAAAAGGAGCAAAACCTTAATGGTCAGTGCCAAAATTCATGCATTTGGATTGATGGGGCCACATCTATTAACTTAGAACACAACTATTTTTATTTTCCGAAGGCGCCCGCGCTGAAGGCGCCGGCTAAATTTTTTACACTTATTTGTTGTTCCGACTCAAGGGCGCCCTCGCCGAATTTATTGTTCTACGCCGAATTTATTGTTCCCCACAAATTTGACTGTGTAAATAATATTTGTGAACTAAGATTTCATGGGGAAAAATCTTAAATGAACCGTGCCCGCGGGCACGGGTTATGACTAGTGTATATATATATATGATGGATCAAATAACCCTCAAAATAACCCCTAGCAAAAAGTCTATGCCCCCAAATTTTTTCAGAAGATCCGAACCGTTCATCTTGATCTCCACCATCTAAAACTCTGACCCACTAATTTTCAGCCCAATCCCATGTGTTTTACCCATTCATCAACCCTTCGCAAAAGTTCTGTTCATGCAAAACCGATAAATTTGGGTTGGATGGATGAATGAGCCAAACACATGGGATCGGACTGAAAATTGGTGGGTCAGTGTTTTAGAGGGTGGAGATCAAGATGAACGGTTCAGATCTTCCGAAAAAAGAGTGGGGCATAGACTTTTTGCCAGTGGGTTATTTTTGGTTATATATATATATATATATATATACATATATGTATGTATATACATGCGTGTATGTATATACATATGTATATGCATACATGTATGCATATACATAGAGAATAATGGGTATCATACGCCATATGAGAGGGTCTCTCATATGCCCTCTC
Source organism: Scilla litardierei (assembly GCA_030789695.1). Classification (NCBI taxonomy): domain Eukaryota; kingdom Viridiplantae; phylum Streptophyta; class Magnoliopsida; order Asparagales; family Asparagaceae; genus Scilla; species Scilla litardierei. Next base: position 306,704,586 of record CM061142.1, on the reverse strand, counting down.
ACATAAATGGGGCAAGTACTAGCCCACATGGGTTTGTACATGTTGTACTTGCCCCCTTTATGTGAGAGGGAATATGAGAGACCCTCTTATATGGCATATGATACCCATTAATCCAGTATACATATGTATATGCATACATGTATGTATACATATGTATATATGTATGTTTTTTTGACGAGTAATTGGCATCCTTTATTAAAGTCAAAATATTGTACAAATGAGTGGATCAGAACATAGCATTAGTAGAAAGAAGAGGGATAGGGGATAGGACACAAGCGCCGTCACCCTATACAGAC